>VMDO01001800.1:0-190649 GCA_007922755.1 Pedetes capensis
TTTTTTCCAGTGTTTTTATCATGAAAAGGTGTTGCACTTTATCAAAGGCCTTTTCAGCATCAATTGAGATGATCATGTGGTTTTTGTTTGTTAGTTTCTTGATATGATGTATTACGTTAATTGATTTCCGTATGTTAAACCAGCCTTGCATCTGTGGTATAAATCCCACTTGGTCGTGATGAATAATCTTTTTTGTGTACAGCTGAATTTCTTTATCCCTTCCCCCCTTTTTCCTAAAGGTAACCATTCATTCTACATCATTCTCAGGTAGGCCTTTGTTTTTTTAATAAATATGAATGTATTAAAAAGAATCATAATGTTCAAATTTTAAGATAAATTATGTTGTTTTTAGGTGCCTTCAAGTCGTGTCCAACTCATAGCAACCCTCATAGGGTTTTCAATGGCTGATTGTTTCAGGATTGTTTTGGGAGTGGACTGTCATATCCTTCTTCCATTTTGCAGTGCTGGAGATAAAACCCAGGTCCTCAGAAAATGTGGAGCAGCACTCTACCAACTGAACTAAACCCCAGCTTACATCTCTCTATATATATGCCTATATATGTAACATACACATGGCTTTTTACAACTTAATTTTTCAGTCATTGTTTTAAATTTTATACATGTTCATAAAAAGTTGATCTAGTACATTTATATTAACTGTATAGCATAATATTTAATTCCATTACCATATTCCATATTCCATAAACCACAACTTGGCTGTGTAATCTGCACTCTTTGTCTTTGAGCATATCAGTATATGTGTACACATGTATACATATGAATTCCATAAATATATGTATATATATATATATATATATATATATATGCACATATACATACATATACACACAACAGGACATATCTGTTTCTCCAAGCTATATTCCCAGAGGTAGAATTGCTATCTCATAGCAGGCATGGATCTTCAACTTCAATAGTTATTGCCAAATTGTTCCCCAAAGTTATGGTACCAATTTACACCCTCACCAGAGAGTTCCCTTATGCCCACATCTCACCATCCCCATTTTCATCAGACTTAATTAATTTTTACTACTCTATTAGATGTGAATGGTATTTCACAGCTTCAGTTTGCATTTCCCTTATCATCTGGAACCAGTTATAATTTTTGAAGCCAAGTAGAATCGAAGCTCTCCCTATTCCACACTCACAGTTGGTAGGGGCAAGAAGAAGCACAGAAGCTGGGGATCAGCCCAGATGATGAGGTTCCATAGACCCAAGGTTGGAGCAGGGATTTTGCACCTCAAGGTCAAGCACCAATTAGAGCCAGAACTGGAGGCTGAATTCCAAAAGGAGGTCAAGGAGTTGCCAAATAGACATGACCAAAACCAGACAGAGAAGCAGTCTGGACAGAGTCAGAACTCTGAAATTAAACAGGAGAGAAGAGCAAAACACACTGAAGTCAATGGGAAAGGGTCCAAGTTATTTCCTAAAAACAAAGGCAGTGGTTTGCAGCTGGCAACTGGAGAGAGAGCAAGTTTGGGGTTGGGGCAACTGGGCAGAAAAGAAGGGAGAAGACAGGTGCTGAAGTCCCAAAACTCAGCCTGATTCCATCATTCCCTTGGCAGCTACTATGCTCTACTAGGGACCCTGAGCACCCTAGGTAACTCTGTGTGTGTCCTTCCAAACAAAAGCCCTCAGGTCAACAGGCCATAACATATGAGACATACTTGTGTCTGAGGGTTTAAGGTTTTCATTTCTTTAGAGAAAACAAGGAGCAAAGCACTGCAATGCCAGGATGACTTATTTTTGGTAAATTGTTTCTCCTTCTGGTGGCTTCTTTTCAAAACATGTTTTGGAAACATTTACCAGTCCTTCCCATAGCATTGCTTCTCAGGGAAGTTAAACAAAGCCAGACTGATGGAGTGACTTCCAGACGTGTGCACTAAAATATGCATCCTATATTCAAGAGACTGGAGCTTGCTGGAAATAACTCATTTCCTAGGAGGGGAATGGAGGGTGTGGGAATCCCACATATCTCCCTTTCACCAGGCAAACTCTGAGAAGCAGAGTCATCTATCAACGTGTGTGACAGATATGGTTCTTCCTAATGGGGACAGGAAACCACTCTAACCTCAATGGGTCCACAGCTTCAAAGCCAACTTTCCCTTAAGCTCATTTTGCTTCAATTATGGCCAAATGCTAAGGACAACAACTGAGGGAGTCTCCAGAGAGACAAGCATATAAGTGTGTTATGGCCAGCTGCACACTGGCATCTTGATGGGTTAAGAATCTAGGACCCTAGGATCTAATTTTCCTTATTTGACACAATGCAAGTATAAAGTGAGATGAAGCCTTTAGTTCAGAATAAATAGGATTTAATAAAATCCTAGAAACATGAACAAGTTTCTGGAATTATTCTGAAAAGCCAAGCTGTAATGAAGGTCAATTTTCACTATTCTTACCTTTTCAAAATTAAATATGACCAGGATATACTAATGTTTCTAACAACTTTTGAATGGCAATGCCATGCATGACACTATTAGTAATTTTTAACTCCTTATGGCCTTGTAATCTATCAGAGAACACCTCCATCTTTGGAGTAAATTTTAGAGCCCATTTATTTGTGCATTCACCATGTGTGCATGCACACACACACACACACACACACACATACACACACACACAAATGACCTTGTATTTATATAAGAATATCAAGCATATTCTCTTGGATACCCAAATCCATGGAGCCATTCCATTCAAGAATTTTGGTGGAACACCAGCTATGAGTTGATTAGAAGAGATTACAAATAGTCTGGGTCATTAAGTATGCAGCTCACAAACCATTAGATGGGTCAAATGAAGAGATTTTTAATGAATGGGACCCTAAGCAGTGTGGGCTGAAGGAAAAGGCCAAGAAAGGTGAGGCATGCAAGATCCAGCCAATCACAGGAAGCCATAACCGACTCAGAGTTGCAGGGACACTGGAAAGAAACAGTGTTATTGGAGCTCAGGTAGAACTGGAGATTTGAAAGATGGCTGCCCAGTAGGAATTATCATAATGGAGAGTCAAAGCTACTGGCAGAAACTCAGGGCAGAGAAATACTCCACCCTCTCTCTCCTACCACCCGTAGATCTCCTGTTGGCATTTCCCCTTTGCGAAACCCTTCTGGAACCCAGCTGGCATGGGAGCCTAGGTGATGCAATCCTTGGAGTCATCCCCCACTGAGCACAGGGCAGGGTGGGGAAAACAGGAAAATGGGTCAGGCACTGGAGTGTCCAGGGGCTGCCAGATGACTATCCTGGTGGCTCTCCCTCCACCCCAGTACTTCCTGTTTGAATTGCAGTATCCCTCAGTCACAAGGCACATATACCACTCAGCGCAAATCCTCTCTTGAGCTCTTTATCAAACATTTCACAAATTCTATTGATTCCAGGTCAGTCTCCACATTTCTTAGGAGAAAGATAGATCAATGCAGAGTCACATGACCTAAAACTCAACCAAACAGAAGTTTCCCTCAGAATTTGAATAAGATCATAGCCAATTACGTGAGTGAGGCTCAAACAGCTCAAATTCTGTGTCTTCAGACCAATGTGCTACTCACTGCCTTTCAGCAGAAGGAGAGAACTCTCTATTCACTCTTTGGAGAAATGGTCTCAGGCAGGCCATAGGCCAGAAGCCAAAAATGGCCATCATTTATTCCTAAGCATGTACCAAGCACTATTCTAAAGGAAATGAGTGTGTGGTGGTGAGTCCCCATTGGCTGAGGCACAGGATCAGAGGAAGAGAAGAGGGGTGGGACAGCCTGCTCACCCCTCTGTAGATGGTCTTTTCATTAAAGCTGTCTTCCATCATCCCTTTGAATGTGCTATCTGCCTCCCTGTGGGTCACTGCCTGATAGAACTTACATGAACTCAGTTAATCATGTTGCTGTTCCTGCTGAGAGAGGAGCCACCTTCACAAGTATACAGAGGGGACGGATGTTGATACCTGGCCATCTGTCTTCAACAAAGATACAATTGAACTTCATCATCACCTACCTACTAGCTGATACAGGGCAAGTTTCCTCTTTGGGCCTCCACATCTTAGTCCGTTAAATGGGACTAAAAATATCTCCTCTACTGGGTCATTAAAAGGTAGCAAATGTTAAATCCCTGGGACAGAGGATGTCTTTAATGACTCTAAATTCTCTCTCCTTTTACTTAAAGGATTCACTTGTTTTCCCTTGGGTCCTGGTCTTCACTCCATGGCATTTGGGCTGAAGAAGCCTCCTTCCTTAACATGAGTTGAGTTCACCTCACTCATCCATCTGGAATCCATAATTCCCATGGGCTCGGTTTCAGGATTGGAATGGGAAGGTAACCTTCTCAGTGAGACCTGAAATTCTGGTTACAAGCAGTTTTCCCTGTGTTGTTGTGCATGCATACACATTTGTGTATGCATGTGACACACACACACACTCAAGCACACACATAGAAATTCTATCCAAAACAACCTCATTCCCACTTATGACTCATGATTCTACCCAGATAATGTTAATTGATCCCTGGAGGGCATTACAGGGGATAAAATGTCAGGGATAACAAATGGAGGATTGGGGTGAAAATGCTTTTTGAAAATAATAGCCATTAAGGGCCCAGGGATCTGATGCCTAGCTTGGTTGGGATTTAGTAGATATTTCTTCTAAAACAATTTTGGATTGGTGCTCAGACCTTTGTGGCAAATTTAGAATCATTTTCAATTGGTTTAGTCATGACCATGGGATGGAACAAGTCTATATTTCCTCATATACTGCTTATATCTGAAATGATGAGGCCTACAAAATCCCAATTTGGAGTTCTCCAATAAGCAATTACCAGCCTATACACTTTAAGAATAGATTTCAAGCAGTGGTTATCAAATTTCTGAATCACCAGAATCACATGCCCAGAATCCTGATCATATGCCCTATCCAATGAAGTCAAAATCATCATTGCATTTCTATGAAGTTCCCCCAAATGATTCTGACGGAATATAAAAGATTGATAACAAATGACAGTAAGTGACTTGAAGAAGAACATGCCCCATACCCTCAGGCCACCTGCTGGATGAACTAGAGGGCCCAGATCCATCATGGTGAACATATCCATGCAAGTCACCACTGGCTGATGATTCAGAGGAAGCAGCAGGGATGACCCAAGTCATTCCTATCCTTTCTTTCAAAAGGGCTTCTCCATGATTTATTTCTTGCAAAAGATTCAGCAGACACATACAATATGAACTTCCCACAAATAAAATTTCTGGTGGGCAACTGATGAAGTATGTTGCTTAGCAAGAGAGGAAAGTAGAGAGGAGGTAGGCGAGAAAGGGGACCTATTTTGGAGAGTGAGTGAAAGCAGTTCCAGGTGAGGCAAAGAAGGAGCATGTGGAAGATGTCCAGATGTTTGAGCTGGATGGCTCTCACCTGCTGAAATACACACCCCACCTTCATTGTGCTGCCATTACTCAACAAATAGCTGAGATGATCAACTTACAGAGAGAACATTTTGATACTGGCTCACCATTTTGGAAGTTTCAGTCCATGAGAAATTAGTTTTATTGCTTTGGGGTCTGTGTGTTTTGGCACATAGTTAGTTATAGGAGCACATGGCAGAGCAAAGCCACTCACCTCAAGGGCACACCTTCAATGACCAAAAACACTCCCAATTAGCCCCACCTCTTAAAGGTTCCATTACCTCCCAATAGAGCCAGGCTGGGGAGACAGCTTTTACCACATGGACCTTGGAGTACACTTAAGATCCATACTGTAGTGCCATGCCTACATAGCACCTAGATCTGCACATCCAACCACCTGTGTCTGCTAACCCACTAGGTCATATCGAGATATTACATAGATAGAAAACTTATCTCTCAATTTTCTAGTGATTACCTGCAGAAATGACATTTTAGATATATCAGGTTAAATAAAATCTCTGTTATTAAATCTGTCTTCATCTTTGTTTTTTCAATGTGACAACAGAAATTTTTAAGTTATGCATATGGTTCCCCCACTGTATTTCTAATGGACAGTGCTAACCTATACTAATATTTACTTGATTATTTTCTTTACATTTGACTCATTTGTGTGTGGGTGGGTGGGTGGGTGATACTGGGAGTGCTGAACCCAGGGTCTCTCACACATGCTTGGCAAGTGCTCTACCATTGAGCTGTTTTTCACTTTTTATCTTGAGACAGTGTCCCACTAAGTTGCACAGGCTGCCTCTGGCCTCAACCTTGCAAACCTGCCTCAGCCCCCGAAGTCACTGGGATTACAGGTGCTTGCCACTGTACCTGGAATGACTCATTTTTTAAATTTAAATAAACTAAGCCTTATCCCAGGCAATAATAATCATGAAATCACAATTTTGATGTACCAGTTAAGAATTAAAATATATAAAATACCTTGGCCAAACACTATTGAAATTCAACTGGTCTTTTGCCAGTACTGTATAAAACCACATCTTGGGAAACATGAATCTAGTCTAAACCATTAGACACCAGTAAGAGAGAAAATGACCAGTCCATGGTCACTAATTGAGATCTGAGGCAGGAGCAGCCAGGGCTATTCCATGTGCTCTACAAGTGGGGTGGGTGTGGGATGGGGTAACCTGGGGTACCCAGCTATGGGAACCACCACCATACAAACAAGCTTTCACATTATTCGTAGGCAATGGAGATTGTGTGACTCTCAGAACAGAGGGAGTGGCGTCTGGTCACACTCTCTGGGTTTCCATCCTGCCCAGACATTTCACAAGGCTGGTGCATTTCTTAAGGGGACAGTAGGAGGTTTGGCTTGTGCCTTTGAGTAACTATGGGGCAGAATTACCCTTCCCTAGCCCCTGCCATTCCCTGCTGACTGTCTCACCACCTCCAGCCTGGCCCTTCACCTCTCCACCCACTAGCCTTACTTTTGGGGGGCAGTAGATGCTGCCCACAATTCAAGGCCTCCTGAGTCACAGCCCAGCTCCGGCTACCCAGCCCTGACCGCCCACCTGATCTCAAGAAGGATTGTGATTTTGTCCTTGGGACCACAGTCCTGCAGAGTCCCTGTGAGCCCCTTGCTTGTGCAGATGTACGGAGCCTCCAGTGAAGAGGGAGGCCAGCCCAGCAGCCCTAGTCCTGCAACTTCTGTCTCTTACCCTAATCCAGCAGGTGGTTGGTAAATGCTGAAGAGCCAGCCTGAGTGTGAGGGAATCTCATGGTGTTCATCTAGACATCTAGAACTTCTTCTGCTGGCAACAGTTCCTCCTGATGAAGCAGGCAGGGTGGGATCAGTCCCAGCAGCCAGTACTCAGCATGACAGTAAGCTGAGGGAACTATGTTTTCCCTCGGAACAACCTTCTAAAACATTCTGGGACCTTTAAACAGGCTGCTGAAAGAGGTCAGCAGCCTCCTGACAGACATAAGTGGAGCCCTGGCCACCCCCAGACAGCTCCTTGTAGCTTCTCCTAGCATTCCAGTCACTTAAGTCCAGTATCTGCTCTGGGCCTTCCTGTGTCACAGCCTGCTTGGGTGGCTTTTCTTAAGCTAAGGTGGTTTTGACTTTTTACCCCAGATTCAGACCTCCCTGCAGCCCCAAGTGAGAGATCCCCTGCTCAGAGCTGGCCTGAAGAGAGCCACAGGAGAAAGGCCACTGAGTGTCCTGTCTGTGCCCCTCTGAAGAGAGCCAGACCGCGGTGCCCACATGTACAGCTGGCAGGGCCATCCAGTCCCTTGCAAAGACCAAGAGGGAAACAGCCTCTAGTGTACAAGGGCTGTGCGCTGAGTGCACCCTGGAGCTTTTAGAAATAGCATCTGGTAGGAAACCTGGCTCTAATCCTAGGTCAGCCTCCATTTACTCCTCTTTAAATGAACCATGCAACGTTGTGAGGTCAAATGCATAACTTAAAATGCTACTGAAATGAGAGAAAAAGAGCAAGGAATCCAAACCATTTGTGCTTTAGCCCCATAAAAATGATAACACAAGTGGCTAGTCATTGAGCAATAACAGTGTGTCAGGCCTAGCAGTACATCAGGTCCTACAATCTTCACCACAACCTGAAGAAATAGAATCAGAGAGATTAAGTAACTTGCCCAAGATCACACAGCTTCTAGGTGGCAGAGCCAGTCTGTATTCTTAACCTGCTACATGTTGTTGTTGTTAGGTGCCGTTGAGTCGGTATCCGACTCATAGCGACCCTCTGTACAACAGGGGAAACACTATTGTCAGTGCTTCTCTGCTGTTCATAGGGTTTTCAATGGCAGACTGATTTTTGGGAGGGGGTTGCCAGGTCCTTCTCCCAAACCTGCTACATACACTACCTCTTTCTCTATCTGTCATAAGAGATGGCAGAAAGCAAGGGAGGTGAGGAGGAGGGCAAAGGGAGGAAATGGATTTGGCGCAGCTGCCCACATGTCCCTGGAGATGAACTCAAAGGGCTAGTGTGGACTAGTGCAGTGGAGGCTGGCCCAGGTGGCTTCTCATTTGTCCCTCTTATCACCACAGTCCCACATTCAGCAGAGCCCCCTCAAGGTCATCCACTGCACGCCTGTCCCCAGGGGTCTGCCACAGGCTTTCAGAGTCTATGCGGTTGACAGCTTGAATCTGACAAGGTCGGTGCTGAAAACGGAGGCCCATAACTAAGCCTCAGACAAACGCCTGTGGCCTCCCAGGAGACCATGTGATGGATGGGCCTCTCTCCGAGGGTCTCAAAGGGACAAGCAGAGGAGGGCTGGGGCCTCCAGGGCCCTGCTCAAGCTGCCGGGAGGTCAACTGCCATTTTAATGAGGATCCTGTGCCAGCCACCTCCCACTTGCTACGCAGCTCAGGCGGGCCACACTTCCAGGTCGGCCGTCAGCAGATTCCTCTCCTCCTTGAGAGCAAGGCACCTTCGCCTGATACTTTCTACCCTGGCAGGATTCAGCTTCTGGCCCCCATTTCTACTCACAGACCAGAGCATGGAGTGGCCCGCAGGACTGCCAAACTGAGAGGCCCCTCATCTTAGCATGGTCTTCCCTGTCACCTCCTACAGAGCCACACGTGACATCGTGAACCCAGGAGCCAACGGGCACAGCACACACCTGAAGAGACTCAGGGGAGGGGAGGAGAGGGGAAGAGATGGAAGGGAAGGGACGGGACGGGACAAATATCCCTGGGCATCTTGTATATTCCAGGGCCTGCTGGAAGCCCTAGAGTAACAATAGTGAGGAAGACAGATGTGCCCCTATCCTCAGGGAATCAGCTACCTGAGGCTGTTTTATACACGGGGGCCACTGGTTAGGAGGTGTGCAGGATTTTCAGAGGCCACTGAGCTCAAATACAAAGGATAAAGGATGAGGCATGACAAAGTCCCCCCTCGCAGCCCTCTATCTTGGTTTCCAGGCCTTTTCAGAGCTCTTGCTACACAGTAAATTTGCAGACTAGAAACTCCTCAAACAGACTGGGCCTCAGAGTCACATGGCGAGCTCCTTGCATATACAGATTCCCACAAGCTACCCTTAGAGACACTGCTTCTCTAGGTCTCAGGTGTGTCAAGGCATCTGGATTTGTCACAATTTCCCTATGCATTTCCGAGGCAAATCCAGGATTAGAAGGGCCCTGTACTTACCTGCAAGTTCTCTGTTTCTCTGGGTATGGGAAGGACCTGTGTCAGCGTGGCAATGAATGAATGAGCCAACAGACGAATATATTTGAAGGCATGTCTGGGAGCCATGAAGGCAGGTGCAGCCCTGGTCAGTGGTAGGGAGAGGACTGGGGAATTGGCATGGTCTAGAATCCCTGGATATGTTAGTACCACATGAGGGGTGGGATGCACAGGATGGGGGCAGGATGTGAGACCCCATTGGTGCTAGCCAGGTGGCATCCCAGTGACTCAAGAGACAGTGGAAATCACAGACATCTCAGGGTGTCTCAGGCAGTCAGTCCATGATAGACAATACAGGGTAAAGGCAGGAAGACAGCGTGGGCTGGCCTCCCACCCTGAAACCCCCATAGTTACCACCTTACTGTCATCAGTTACTATTTTCACACAGTGGCCAGAGTTCTGCAATGGGCCAGAAGCTGTGGGCCTTGAGGATGCTGAAGCCTAGTGGGAGAGACAAGCATGGAAAGAGACAGAAGTGACAGATTTAGGACAGGAAGCTTCAGGACATCCTGGCTGAGAACAGAGTCATGCATGCAGAGAATGAACCTTGGAAACCTCAAAGCAAGAGAGAAGGCAGAGACCTAGGGATTGGGGTAAGTGTGCAGGGTCCAGTTCAGGAGTAATAGGGGAGGATTCCTATACATGGGTCTAAATCTAGTTTCCAGCACTTATGAGCTGCATCACCTCAATTTCCTTAGTCTTTCTGATCCTCAGTTTCCTTATCCATCAAATGAGAATGACAATTCCTATCTAACAAGATGATGGTGTTAACAAGATGAGAAATCAAACGTGAGAACACTGGGCACCCAGAAGGTACTTGATGAAATATAACAGTGAAAATCACAAACTGAGCCTCTTCATTCAATCCCCATATGCACAATACCATCTGAAGGAGCTGTTCTTAGCTCCAACTTGCACACGAAAACACAAAGAGAAGTAAAACAAATAAATGGTGAAGCCAGAACATAAACTCAGGTCTTGATCTTTCCAGAGGCTTTGCTGTAATACTAAGTTAGATGCAAGAAAGCAGATGTTGAGAAATCATGGTATCTGTGATCACCATAATAATCCAAAGTGGCAGTTCATTGGAATTTCACATAGGCTCAGGAAACTAGGACTGTATTTATCCAGCAGGATGCTAAGAAAAGCTTCCTTGTATTAAGGATTTACTAGGTACCATTACTATACTATACCAGGAGCCCCCACAAAAGACCCATTTTACAGCTAAACCAACAGGGCATGAAAGATTTAATGCCTAGCTCAAGGCCATCTATAAGCAAAAATGGCTGAGACAACATTTGAACAAGGGCTCCTTGTCCTTATGCCCTGTGCTATAGATTCTTACCACAGCCACCACTGATCAGCACATCTAGAAGACAAGATTTCTTGGACCGGGTATGGTAGTGCATGCCTGTAATCCCAGCAACTCAGGAAGCAGGGGCAGGAGGATCATGAATTTGAGGCCAGAGGCAGCCTGTGTAACTTAATAAGATCTTATCTCAAAATAAAAAGTAAAAAATGGGCTGGGCTCACTGGTACAGTGCTAGCAAAGTATGTGTGAGGCCCTGGGTTCAACCCTAAGTATTGCAAAAAAACAAAAACAAAAACAAACCTTCTTGGGTATAGGAGGCATTTGCCAAGTGACACCCCCAGCAGGACTAGAAACAGGTCTGGTGGGTACCAAGGGAGGAGACAAGGGGACAGAGGCAGAGTCCAGCCCCGCGTGAGCTGCTACCCTCTCTGCAGGCCAGTGAAGACACAACTGAAGCCCTGCTGACACCTGCAGACCTTCAGGGACAGGGTATGGAATGACAGCTTCCACACAGAAGCAGAAGTTTGGAATGCTCCAGAAATCTCTTGCTGTGCCCCAGGTGCCTGTCTCTTGCCAGTGGCCTTGATAACTTTGTGATGGCCCCATCCAGATGGCTCTTTAGCACCTCCAGTCACATCTGAATGCTTTTTTGTCTGTCTGGGCAAAATGCTGTTTTCTGTTATTTGTTTTGTTGGTTGATTGGTTGGTTGGTTTGGTTTATTTTGTCAACCAAGAATGAAACAACCATCCCAAATCCAGGGTGGGATTTGGAAGCCCACCTCACTTGGACAGGTCCCTGCTGTCTCCTGCCTCTGAATCCTCCCATCCATCAGTGATGGCTCTTCTCTCTCTCAACCTCATGGGATGGCTTCAGAGAAGAAATGAGGTCATTCAAAGCACTACACAGAGATAAAGGGAATTTCTAGTGTGGGATTTTGTTAGGTCTTTACTTGTGTTAAGTCATGACACGGAGCAATGTCGCCTATCTCTCAGTGGGTAGTGTAGGCCATTGCTTTGGCTGAGGGGCAAGCTCAGTGTGTTGTTGAGCATATACACTTCACACTTACATACAAGTCATTTTGCACAATAGGCCAGATGGACTTCCATCCTGCCCTGCTTCCTCACTACCCAGACAGAAGCAAGGGAAAGGCAAATTCAGAGTCAAGAGGGGATTTTCCTCACAGTTGGGCCAGTATTGGCAGAAACATTTTCCCAGCCCCAGGGTTCCCTCGGTTTGAGGGGAAGTAGAATGAGGGAAGGGCTGGGATTTAGCTCAGTTGGTAGAGCGCTGCTCTGCAGTCTCTGAGGTCCTGAGTTCAATTCCCAGCACTGCAAAATGGGAGAAGGACCTGGCAATCCACTCCCAAGGCAATCCCGAAACAGCCATTGAAACCCCTATGAGGGTCACTATGAGTCGGACTCGACTCGAGGGCACCTAACAACCTAACAACAGAATGAGGGTAAGCTTAGATTCCCGCCTCCTGGCCCTGGCAAGCAGAGCAGTAGGACGTGGCCCTGCAAAGTCCGGCTGCAGCCTTGGAGAGGCCGTGGAGCTTGCCAACCTGCTGCTCCAGTCTTCACAGCCATTGCCTCACTCAGCGAAGGTGTCACACAGAAAAGGAGCACAATGTTAAGTCTCCGTGCTCATTTTCATGTTTTCATACATGCCCCCCAAAAAGCTGCCATGGACTTTGAGTGGGACAGAGCTCCCCTCCCCAATCATTATCTTAGAAAAACCCCTGAATCCATCCCTCTACCGGGACTGAAAAAGAAATAAGGTGAGTCTGATCCAGCTCAGGCCAGCAAAGCTTCTCTTCCCAGCGGCCAGGAAGCTGTGTAAGTGAGCTCATGAATGTTCTCTTCCTGGGGATCAATGGGGCTTTCTCCCCTTTCTCCCAAGTCAGGCCATTGTGTGGAAAGGAAGGTTAAGTGAAATGAAAATTTAAAGACAAAAATGTTCCTCTTTCTTTGGTGAGAAAAAGCAAATGTGTATTTAGCAGCTTTCCAGTCAGCCTGCCAAACGCTGGTGTTTAGTTGGAGCCGATCGCTTTGCAGGGGGGGATAGAAGGGGAACCACTGACTCCACAGCCTGGGAAAGGAGGTGGGGCATGGTGGCCTGGGGGTAGCTGAGTCAGTCCTGCCTGCAGTGGCCTCCTTCTGGAATCAGGAGCTCTTGTCCAGGGAGAGAGAGCCACTATGAACTTGTTGCTGGGGGTGGGAGCTGTGGTCACCCAGCCCTGCACATCCACACAAGGGGGAGAAAGTTCTAATGTCTGAAAAACAAAAGCCTGTAAATAAGGAAGTTTCCGAGGCTGAGAAAACCAGCAGACACCTGACAGCTTTCCTTACGCAAATGGCCAATTAGTATACCAAAACAAGTGACTAAAGCAGGCATCACTTATGAAGAAGTTGACCCGGGGTTTCTACAGTCGGATGACTAGAATCAGGCTTTAAAAAACAGGAAGCGCCAGATGTAATATCAAATGACCCAGACAGTGAAAAGCAAGGCAAAAAGCTAAACTGGAACACAGGAAGTCACAATCACGCCACAAACAATGCACGCATTTGTCTGAGATACACTTGGCTGGGTGCCCTAACATGGCCAGAAAAATGGAAGACCATAGCCAAGACAGAGTATTTACACAGGCCAGGTCCCCAGAGATGGCCAAGCTGATACCTCTCCTTAAAATCTCATGCCTGTAGTTGAGTAAAACTTCAGGGGTGATGTCGCTGGGGTGAAAGTGCAACCTGGAGGCCAAAGGCAGAATGCCATTGTCAAGCCCCCCTCAGACCT
The DNA here is from genome assembly GCA_007922755.1 of Pedetes capensis. Classification (NCBI taxonomy): domain Eukaryota; kingdom Metazoa; phylum Chordata; class Mammalia; order Rodentia; family Pedetidae; genus Pedetes; species Pedetes capensis. The sequence goes on from VMDO01001800.1 coordinate 13,704, forward strand.
CTCCTTGCCCAAGTTAAGAGCAATAGATACAGATTGTTTCTGGAAACAATTTCTCTTCCAGGTAACTTGCCCCTCCTCCTCTCAGTATCCATCCAGCTGATTCAAGAGCCCCATGATGCTAAGGGTACTGCCCTCCTCCTCACCACACTAAATGATTCAAGGGTCACCTCTGAGCTCATGATCATGAGTCCTGGGATTCTGCTGGAACTACTGGGAAATACAAAGCTCTTTATCACCTAGAATTATGAATCTGGTGCAATAAAAATCTTACAGCTATTAGAGCCACCATGTGGATAGAGCCTGCTAGAGAATGAAAACTAGCCCAAAGGAAAGCAGTACAATTAATACAGAGGGGAAAAAGAGACACTGTCTTTATGATACAAGTATGAACTCCTAAATCCAGCCTTACCTGAAGCTAGGTCATACTCCTGAACTTTTCAGCTGTGAGACCAATCATGTCCTCTTTGGCTGCTTCAGTGTGGGGTCTGTCACATGCAATCAACAAGATCTTAGCAAAGGGACTAGTCTCTGGCCTTTGTGAAGTATTTAGAGGGACTTTCTCTCTCCTCTTAGTTTGTCCTAATAGCAGTCTGGCACTTTATTTACCTGTGAGACCTTAGCAAAACTTCTTTGTCTCTCTTAATCTTTCCTCCTCTGAAACGTGAGGTTAAAACCAGCCACACTGCAGAGTCCCAACAAGCACTAAAACTGTGATTTCAGGGCTGGGATTTAGCTCAGTTGGTAGAGCACTGCGCTGCAGTCTCTGAGGTCCCGAGTTCAATTCCCAGCACCGCAAAAATGGGAGAAGAGCCTGTCAATCCACTCCCAAGGCAATCCCAAAACAGTCTGCCATTGAAAACCCTATGAGGGTTGCTATGAGTCAGATACTGACTTGATGGCAAGTAACAACAATATTTTTGGAAATGTTTCAGATCCTTGAAAGCAGTACTCAGGACACACTTGACTTCCCATTTCAGCAGGTGATTTCAACACCTTTCTACAAATTCAGAGTATCAATATTGGAATGGGGGCATTTCAATGTTACAGAATACAAACCAGAAAAATATAAGTTATCTGGAGAATCATGGTTAAGGAGAACTCTTCAAATAAATGTGCCCCTCTCCCTCCTCTAAACCCAGGAGGGCAACAGCCACAGGTGTTAAAGACATGAGACCACTATCCTTCCTTGATGTGCAAGGTTTCTGGGGTCCTAGGTGGGCAGCAGGCTGATGGTATTCCAGAGCCAATACACAAAGGCACAGTCATCAAGAAAATACAAGGTCATAAATTTAATTGAGGTTTGTTTTTTTTGTTTTGTTTTGTTTTGTTTTTTGTTTTGTTTTGTTTTTTTTTTTTTTTTGCAGTACTTGGGGGTTGAACCCAGGGCTTTGCCCATACTTTGTAAGTGCTCTACTGCTGGGTTGCACCCCCAGCCCAGTTTTTATTTTTTATTTTGAGTCAGGGTCTCCCTAATTTACACAGGCTACACTTGATCTCAAACCTGCCATCCTCCTGCCTCTACCTCCCAATCACTGGGATTACAGGTGTGCACCACTATGCCCAACAATTGTGCATCTTTTGATAAACTTTATTACTCAAGATTATCAAGGCTGCAAGTGACAATAATGCCAGCTCAATGTGTTTCCAGTGAAAAAAGATAATTGATTTAACTCATGTCACAACAAAAAATCCATATCCCACTTTCAGACATAGTTGAACCCAGATACTCATATGATGTCTTAAAGAATATGTTTTGCTCTATTTGTTGGTTTTACTTTATTCTCTCAACCAGTTCTTATCTGTTCACTTACATATCTACCAGCAGTTCCAAGAGAGCAATCTCAGGAAAAAGAGAGCCCCTGTTTGCCAATGTTGTTGTTGTTGTTTCGTGCCATCAAGTCAGGTCTGACTCATAATGGCCCTATGGACAACAGAATGAAACATTCCCTGTTGCTGTGCCATGCCCAGTACTATATCAGTGCTTCTCTGCTATCCATATGGTTTTCGATGACTGACAGTTTCTAGAGTGGGCTGCCAGGTCCTTCTTCCAAGTCTACAGCATCTGGTATTCAAAGGTGGTCTCCCATCCAAAGACTAACCCTGGTTGACCCTGCTTAGCTTCCGAGACCTGACAAGATCAGATGTCAGTGTGGTACAGCTGTAGACTCTTTGCCAATGGTGGCATCAAAAGCCCCGGAGTTAGTGCCCATCTCTCCAGCTTGACCTCCCCATCTCTGCCTGTGAAACAAGCACTACAATGTCCATTGGTCAGGCCTTGGTCACACACACATACTGGGGCTGCAGGCTGGAGTGAGTTCCATCTGGCCCACAAGGGCCAACAGTGAGGGACAGATGCTGACTGAAAGGAAATCAGGATGCTGATTCTAGAGGAAGAGGGAACAGATGTGTGGCAGGGAAGAAACAAGCATTGTACAGCTTGGAGTCAGATGCAAAGGGCCCAACCCTGGGGCACAACATGCTTCCTTCTATGAGAAGAGGGAGTCATTCTTTCTTCAAGTTGGGGTAGAAGCCCTCAAGAGGGGCAGGGAAGAAAACACAGGTGTTCAGCCCAGGGGCTGGGACTTGAAGCTCAGCCCAGGCACTTTGGCCATCTGGAGCAGGACCCTTGCTTTGCAGGACTGGGAAAGGTTCAGTCATCATGCACAGGGAGGACCTGGTACCTGGGAGGCCCCTAATGTTCTGTAGGCTCTGCCTGAGCTGTGTTCAGTGCTTTCTCCTTCTCTTTCAGGCCCCTCTCACACTCTGGATTACAGTCTGCCTGGGTTGTAGGGTGCTGGCATCAAATACATGGAACAGGGACAGTTACTGTGGTGGTAAGTGGCACTCCTGGCACCCCACAAGAGCACTGTCACTGAATGACCTCTTTTTCCACCATATCCAGGTCTGACAGTCCAGCTGGAGCCCTGCAAAAACCTATTGACAAACAAACAAACAACAAAAAAAAAACAATAGCTAGATCTGTGTTCACCGGACTCACTGTGACTCACATCCCCAGGGGACATGCTCAGTTTACTATTGTTATCAATGAAAAAGGATCACGCATGTCCGGCAAAGATGAATGGCAGGTGGCAGACAAGTTTGGAGAACATAATTCTTCACTAAGAAGTTCACTGATAATGGCACTCAAATAGTGGACCTCCCAAAGGTAATTTTAATCTTAATTAGTTTAAACCACAACAACCAAAGGAATGCCTAAGGTTCCAGAAAACATAATATTCTCTGTTCAATTCACTCTTCCCATCCTGTCTTAGCAATTTTAGTTATTTGTAATCATCTTCAAGGACGTTTAAGGTCTGGGTCTTAAATTTGGCTGAGTACCAATCACCTTAGTCTCTTCAAACTTCCAACCACTTTCTTGTTCACAGTATAGGGTTGTTTGACCACCACTCACATCCTCCTTTGTCCCCCACTCCAGAGAAGCCAGACTGATAACCATGGTAAATGCTAACGGAAGATGTTGTAACTAAATGTCAGTGTGTTTATATCTATGTGTGTCTTCTGCAGTATAAGATAAACAGACTAATCTTCCTCACTAACCTTAGAGGGGTAACGAACAAAAATTATAGTTGAATAACCTGCCAACATAAATATTTCACAAAAGCTAAGTGACAGTACATACAACCAAGTTGTGGGATTGGAATGGGACTTTCCAACAAAGACCTCCCAAAAGCATTCTCAAATTCACCCCCTGGAATAATGGAATAATTTACAGCTGCTTTTAATATTTCACTACTATTTTTACCATACTGATGAAATAAATATTAATATTAATCTGGATATAGCAGCTGACTTTTAGGCTCATGCAATGGGCCAGACATTATGCTAAAGAGTTTCTATGGAGTATGTTCTTTATCCTCAGACTAATTCTGTAAGAGGGGGCTATCATTAGCCCCATTTTTCAGATGGGGAAATTGAGTCTAAAGCAAGTAACAAGACTTGCAGCCAGGAACCAAATCTAAGCTGCATCATCCTGAGCCTATGTTCTTAACTATTTTCTTATCACATTCCACTGGATAGGAAGAATCTGTGGCCCAGGGTACTTACATCACTTCCTTCCCTGAACACTACACTATGGGTCCCCCATCATCGTAGAGTTCAAGGATCCTCCTTTGTCCTGTTCTCACAACCTTCCCAGACCTGACCTCCCCTAGCTTCTCCATTCTAATTCTCACTCAGGAGAATTTATCACCTTCCACTTTAAGCTACACATTTTCTTCTCTGTTCCTACTTGTGACTCACTTCTCTGCCACCTTTCTGCAAGCTGCTTCCCTCCCTAGAGGGCCTGCCTCCTCTTTTCCACTGTTAGAGACCTTGGATCAAATCCCATCTCAAAATACCACCTTCTTACATAGCTCACTCTCATCCTCTCTTGCTCTCTCTCTCTCCCCCTTCATCCTAGAGGAACTGCATGGCCTGTTCAGTCTTATTCATGCATTTGAAGCTTAAACACTGTCGTGTGATTTGGTTAGCTTTGGATGTGCACAAATCATTAGCCTAACTAGAACACAAACTCCTGAAGGTCACAAACCACACATCCTGCCTCCTTTGAGTCATTTTTATACCTATCACAGAGCCTGCCCACATGGCTCTGCTCAGCCCCCAAGGAGGGCACAATCAAGATAACTGTCTTCTAGCTGCCCACTTAGTATGTGAAACATCCATATAACTGTTGTGTTTGATTACCACAACACTGCTCAACTAATCCCTGTAAAGGGAAAGCTCACAGAAGACCCAATCCCTAGCTCTGACCCCCACATAGCCACTTCTCACAGCAGCATGGCCCAGGCTTGAAAGACAGTCCAAGAATAGCCAGCTGCTATGGCACACTGGAAGCAGAGGCAGAGGACTCTGCAATAGGCCTTGAGGAGGAAATCTATATAATACCCTTCTCAGATCCTCTCTGATACTGAGTGCTAAAGTATATATATGCATATATGTGTGTATATGGTGTGTGTATGTGATATATATATGTATATATATATATGTATGTATATATATATGTAAGTATGTATATATATATATCACTTGTTTTTATTTTTCTGATTCTCCAAGTAATACCTATTCATGGCTAAAAAATAGAAACTAGAAAAGTATAAAGAATATGTTTTTATTATCTCATTACCTCATCTTTTCTGTGTATTTCCTTCTAGTTAATTTTTTATTGTTTATCTGCCTGGCACTGTGCTAAACCATAGAGATTAACAGATGTGAAGATGCAGTTCAGCCCTCAAGACTCTTGTAGCCCAGTGAGGGAGACATACAAGATAATAGGAAAGAGTCTTGCAGTATGAGGACCAACTGAGGCAAGTACAGTATGATAGACAAGACCATGAACATTCCACATGGAAGGAGAAGTAAGAACAAAGTCCAAGAATCTGAGAAAAGCCTGGCATTGGGACCCCTAGAGGACAGTTCCTGGATCCTGCTGTGAACCAGGGAGGCAAGGAACTGATGAGACCTGAGGATGGGTAGTGACTCGTTCAAGGTCACCCAGCAAGTTAGGACCTTCAGAGCTCTTTCTGCCATACTTACTATACCACGTGTTCTATAGCCACCAGATCCTAAAGGAGACTTCATGTAAATAAATCCACAAGTCAGCCGGGTGTGGTGGTGCACCCTATAATCCCAGTGACTCAGGAGGTAGAGGCAGGAGAATCGCAAGTTTGAGACTGGAGGCAGTCTGTGTAATTTAGCAAGACCCTGTCTCAAAAAGTAAAATAAAAAATGGGCTGGAGTGCAGCTCAGTCATACAGCATTTGTAAATTATGCAAGCACAAGGCCCTGGGTTCAGCCCATAGTACCACAAAAAAAAACAAAACAATAAACCCACAAATCAAAGAAAATACATACAGTCACACTCCATATTCATGGGTTCCACATCTAGTGATTCAAGCAAACATGGTTCAAATATATATATGGGAAAAATTGCAAATGTACTGAATATAAGACCTTCTTTTCTTGTCAGTATTCCCTAAATTGTGCAGTATACAAACTACTTAACATAGTATTTATGTTGTAGTAGGTATTATAAATCATCTAGAGATAACAGAGGATGTGGTAGAATGAATTTAGGTTATATGCAAATACTATGCCATTCTATTTATGAGACTTGATTATCCTTGGATTTTGGTATCCTCAAAGGATCCTGGAACTAATTCCTATGGATGCCAAGGGATGACTGTGTATGTGTGTGTGCGTGTGTGTATATATGCATGTGTATGTATATATGTATACACACATATGTATATTTCACACATACAAATATACCCTTGGCCAGACTGGTGATACACACAAAGTAAGCAACCTTTAATCAAAAAGACAAACTACATGAAAATAAGGGCCATCTTGGAAAATCTGAGACACATGGTTTGCTCACCATAATGATGCTACATGCTCTTTCCCAATCCAAAAGAGATTTCTAAAAATAGTCTTGCATTTCAGCTGGATATACAGCCTGTTGAGGATGCCCTCATCTGGAATCAAAGCATCAGAATGACTAGAAATCGATCTGGTGCATCCCCATTACCCTTCTACCCACTTCCTCTTCCCAAATAGTCCCTCTTCTACTTGCAGTGACATACAATTATGATAAGGATGTACTCAATGTTCTTCTAATGATTGGTTTTTGGGAATCATATATCTTTATTACAACAATAACAATGAACTTCATGAAAATGACTAAAGGACTTCTCTTAATTCAAAAGAAAAAAAAAATCACTGGCCACCATTTTTGAAGTCTTTCTTGTAGGGACATGCTCAAATGCATTTTCTTTTTCCCTTTCTCTTTGCATGAATAATTTCTTCAGAAATCAAGTAAGCCAGTTGGGCAATGTGGCATACACCTGTGATCCCACGACTTAGGAGGCCAAGGCAGGAGGACCTAAGTGCAAGGCTAGCATGGGCTACATAGCAAGTTCTAGGCCAGCTTGGGGTACAAAGTGAGACCTTGTCCCCTGCCCCAAAAACACCACCAGCAATAAGAAAAATCATATAAGGCATTATGATGGACAGCTTCTAGAGAATGACCTTCTGGTAGCAGAAATTCCCAACACAGTGAAATCTCTTTCCAAGCTGAGGAATGGGGTATTTGGCTGGTTTTCATAGCAGCACTCAGCACCCATCCAATTCACTGAACCTCTTGCTTTACTTCATTGTATGTGCTACCTTTTCCCACACATCACTGGCTTCTAACTTCTCTCCAGACCCCTTTCATCTCATTCACCTTCTCTATTACTTTCTGAGTCTGTTTGCTTTCCTTCACAGCCTTAATTTCAGCAAATATATATTAAGCACCTACTCTTTCAAGATGCTATATCACTTTATCTCTCTTTGTAACACTCTGATACCCATTTTCCTTCCTGACAAAGCTTCCCTCTTGATTCTTAAAACAGTCTGTGTATAGAGGATGGGTTGGAAAAATTTTCATGACATATTGTCATACTTACCAAAACAATTACAAGCAGTAAATATAATTAAAAAACCTGCATATCTACTGCCCATGGTTATAAACATGGTTTTGTACCACATATTTTCTTCAGTTTACTGTTTTGTTAAACAGTGTATAACTGAAAATTATCCACATTGATACTTGCAGCTCTGGTTTATTCCATTGTCATCATTGTCTACTACTCCATTGCAGTTACCACAATTCATTTATCCATCTTTTTGATGGACATAATTCCAATGTCCTTATTATTACAAACAGCGCAACTGGGAACATTCTCACAAGAGGCTCCTTGTATGCATTCCCAGTACCCTCTGCAGCTTTTCCTACACATAAGACACCAGAGGAACTGCTTTTCCTTAAATTGCTAGTCAAACTCCTAAGACACAGCTATGCTTCTCTCAGCCTGAACTCTGGCCTTCTTCCATCTCCTCCATGACATAAAAGGTCCCTGACAGGCTACTTTGATCAGTGAAGCCTAAAAGATAGCTTTCAATAGCTGCCATTCCAGGGCTCCTTGGTCTTCAACATGCTATGGAGCCAAGGAAGTTGCCGCCCCAAGCTGTGAATCTTGGTGTGGAATCAAGCTGTGGCTATTGGGTTTTATACGACACTTCTGACCCACGATTTGTTTCCTTACACAAAAGACTTGATCCTCTTCTGAGAAATTAATTTGGATTTCCATTACACTTTAAGTTGTAAAACAAGAATGAACATCTCAGCCTGGGTGGTCTGTTTCCGGGCTTATTTTTACCAATCCTTTTAATCACAGTTGAGCTGACAGCACTGTGACCTGCTCCTAGAAAGGCTCTGGGATGTTGTGTCCCAGGTTTGTTCGAGTTCACTTGGTTTGTTTCTTTTCCTTTGCCATCTCTCTTGTCTGAGCTTCCAGATGGCATTAAATAATTCCCTAGGTATGCCTTTAGGATGTGCTGCAAAGGTACTTGAGAAAAAGTATCTGTCAGAATCAACCTGGTAAGAATAAGTAGAAAGTATTTGGAATGAGATTTGGAACTCTCCCTCCAGCAACAATTGTACCAGGACAAAACTGTTTCTAACTGAAGACAAAGCCTCTTCCAGAGTCTTTATCAAGAGGTTAACATCTCCCCTGTACTTTCTAAAAATTCCTGAGCTTTCTAAAAGTCGTTTTCTCTTTTGCCTAAATACTAAGAGTTTTTTAAATGGCTTTGTAAGATGCATGTGGAGAGTCTGAATAAAACTGAAACAGCAATAAGGATATTTGAGAAATAAGGATATTGAAAAGAAATATTCAACTAATAACTAAGTATAATAAACTGTTGATAGCTATAATCATTGGCAAAGGACAAGATGGTATCAACCAAGACAACATAGGATCTACTAAGAGTAAAGACTATATAAAGCATTGTTGTTGTTGTTAGGTGCCATCAAGTCGGTATCCAACTCATAGCGACCCTCACAGGGTTTTCAGTGGCTGTTTTGGGATTGCCTTGGGAGTGGATTGCCAGGCCCTTCTCCCATTTTTGCGGTGTTGGGAATACGAACTCAGGACCTCACAGACTGCAGCGCAGCGCTCTACCAACTGAGCTAAATCCCAGCCCATATAAAGCATACAACTGAAATATATATTCCTGAATGCCTTATATATTCTAAAACTAGGGTTGGGGAAGAAAGCAATACCTCTTAAAATTCCCCCTTGAGAATTTAAGTAGATAGAGAATTTATCACCAAAAAGCACATAGGGTAAATTTGTCCCACCAGAATGTGCATGCTCATGTACACACATGCATGCACACATGCGCACACACACATTCACAATGCATCATAGATATACACATGCATGCACACATGCGCGCACACACATTCACAATGCATCATAGATATACACATGCATGCACACATGCCCACACACACATTCACAATGCATCATAGATATACACATGCATGCACACAAGTTATGTGCCCAAAACTTGAAAACTTGAAATTGTATTTGCATCTTATTGAAACAATTCAAAAGTGATTTGTCATCACTGCTGCACCACTTATGCAACTATACTGTTTGTTGTTGTTGTTGTTAGGTGCCGTCAAGTCGGTATCCGACTCATAGCGACCCTCATAGGGTTTTCAATGGCTGAGTACTTCGGGATTGCCTTGGGAGTGGATTGCCAGGCCCTTCTCCCATTTTTTCGGTGCCGGGAATTGAACTCGAGACCTCAGAGACTGCAGCACAGCGCTCTACCAACTGCGCTAAATCCCAGCCCATACTGTTTAGTGAGCACTTACCATACAAAGTATGAACAAAAAAAAAGACAAAGGTTTAAAAAAAAATTATGAGCGAGGTGCAGTGGCGCATGCCTATAATCCCAGCAGCTCAGGAGGTAGAGGCAGGAGGATCCCAAGTTCAAGACCAGAGGCAGTCTGTGTGACTTAGTGAGACCCTGTCTCAAAAAGTAGAAAAAATGGGCTGGGATTGCAGCTCAGTGGTCCAGCACTTGCAAAGCATGCAAGTGCGAGGCCCTGGGTTCAACCCATAGTACCATAAAAAAAAAAAAGAAAGAAAGAAAGAAAGAAAGAAAGAAAGAAAGAAAGAAAAAGAAAAAGAAAAAATTATTACAGTAAAAGTCACATTGCCTTTAACCTCCCTCAAAATACTTCCCCTGCCTTCAAGCACAATTATCTCATTGTTCTTGCCACTTTTAGAAGCAGTTCTGAAAGTCTAATTTTTTTTTAGTTTAAACATTCACTATATTTTTATCACACCCTACAGTCAGTCACACACTGTGCCAGTAACTTTAACACACTCAAACCAATGAAAAATATATCATATGAATTAGATCCTAATTTTTCTGATGAGGAAGCTGATGCTTTAATAGGTAAACAACCTTTAGAAATCCCCTCAGCACATGAAGAGTAGGACTATGAACCCAAACTGTCAGCCAGACTCCAAAATCTCAGAAATTAACCGCATCCTGACCTGGCTCCATAGAAAAGACAACTATGGTACTTACAACCTTTCCATCTTCACAATATGTTGAGTATAACAGGAGCAGAAGGATGGATGGATGGATGAACAATGAACAGGTGAACAAATGAATAGAGACTGAGGAGCTTCCAATCTCAATGATGAGGGGCCAGGGTATAGCTCAGCAGTAAAGAGTTTGCCTAGTATGTGTAAAGCCCCAAGTTTGATCCCCAGCACTGCACGGAAAGAATCTCAATGGTGAAATGAAGAGTAATTTTCTTCTTCATGATGAAAGATGTAAATAAACATCTTTCTGTATCTAGAAATCCTCTATTATTTATGTTGTTGTTGTTGTTGTTCTTAGGTGGCGTCAGGCTGAATCCAACTCATAGTAACCCTAGGTACAACAAAATGGAACACTATCCCACACTGCACCATGCATGCAATCTTTTTATGTTGAGCCCAATGTTGTAGTCACTACGTTTCTTTTCATTTTGATTCATGCCACAACAGCAAAAGGAGGTTCCAGGGGCTTTACTCCATTCTCATCATTAAGGTCAACTCTACTTTGAGGAGACAACTCTTCTCCAGTCATTTCTTGAATGTCTTCCAGCCTGGGAAGCTCATTTTCTGACCCTCTATTTGCAGCATCTCTATGTTATTCATAGGGTTTTCAATGGCTAATTATTTCAGGAGTGGGCTGCTGGGTCCTTCTCCCTAAGTCTTTCTCCCTAAGTCTGGAAGCTCAGCTGAAACCTGTCCACCATGGGTGGCCCTGCTGGGGTCTGAAATACTGATGGCATAGCTTTCAGCATCACAGTAACACACAAGCCCCCACAGCAGGACAAGCTGACAAACACATGGGGGATTATTATTTATAGTAGATGGTAAATAGATAGGATAATGACAATTACTCTTTTGTAAATTCAGTTTTCCCTTCTGAGTTTCCTCTACCCTTTGTATCTGAATCCACAAAGAGGGAGGAAGAACTTGGAAATGAGGATTTCCTGAATTGTGCCCTAATGCTTGGAGTTCAGTTGATGAACACATGAAAACAGCAAAGTCAAGGTTCAGTCCTTATTGAGTCTGGATCCAACACACACATCTACTGTCTACCAGACTGCAGCTTCCCCCCTTTCCTCCAGGGACCCACAAAGTCTGTCTGCAAAGGAAGATGAGCATTTTCTCCAGATGATCAAACCTTGAAACTCAAGTAGGGAAGAACAAACCTGAGAAGAAGCTGAACTGAGCACGGGTGTCAGGACTGACATCCAAACAGGGATGGCACACACCTGCCAGACACAGGCCTCACGCCGGCCAGATGCTCTAAGGGAAAGTCCAGCAGGGAATACAGGGAAGGTACCTGCCCATGTGATTCAATAGATCTTCACCTTGCTAGAGTTCCCATTGTGCTGATCCCATTTTGCAGATAAGGAAAGTCAGCTCACCTGTAGGGCAGAGCTAGGAGTCAAGCCCTGATCTGCCTGATTTCAAAGCTGGCGCTCCTTCAAACACACTGAACCCCTAATGGTCCTTTTCTGTTCCTATTCAGTCCATCTGTCACCCAGCTGCACAGTCCAGATCTCCTGGTGCATGGTAATGTGAGACATAGGAACAGTAGTAAAGACTCACATAAAATGTTTATAGCCATATTAAGTTTTCCTCAGTGCAGAAGGATCTGGTGCTTCCTGCATGTGAGGAGCATGTGGCATTAGGATCTCGCCAAGACTACTCAAAGTGCACAAACATTGCCAACAGAAGAGCAGGGAAACAACCAGTGTGATGCATTCCATGTGCAAAAAAGCAATGGCCCAGAGACTTTGGACCAGCAGAAATAAGTTTCTAGTGCACGGGGACAGGCTGGGGTTTAGCTCAGCTGGTAGAGCTCTGCTCTGCATTCTCTGAGGCCCTCAGTTTGATCCCTAGCACTGCAAAAATGGGAGAAGGACATGGCAATCCACTCCCAAAGCAAGCCAGAAGCAGTCAGCCATTGGAAACCCTATGAGGGTCACTATAAAGTAGGACCAACTCAACAGCACCTAACAAGTGCACAGAGATGAGTATGGTGATACGTGTTCAGTGGAACCCAAATCAGAGCTTTCACCAACTTCCTAAAGGGGGTCTATGACTCTCCCCACAAAAGATGGGCAGCACTGTCTACGCAATTCCACTGATCAGCTGGTTCCCTGGGTGTTGCCTCTGGGCAGCTATGGGGCTCAGTGTCAGCACCTGTTCGGCATTTAAGGCCTGCTTGGCCTTCCAAGACAGGAAAAGGCAGATTAACATCCCAAACAAGTCCCTCTCCCAACTGAATTAAGGATTCTCCTGAACCCCTATCCAATCTGCTCACAATGCATCATCACAAGTTACAGTGGTTGTCCCGCTGGGTCTCTGGACTCTTCATCACCAGAAGCACACTTCACAGCTGACTCAAAATTTCCATGTGTAGCAACTGTGAAGGCAGGCAACCAGCTGGCCCCCTAGCAATAAGCCACAGAGCAGATTTTTAAGACAGAGAAGCCAAGGAGGAAGTCTCAGCAAGATTGACATTTGGAATCTATGCTTTGACACCACTGAGGTCCAAAGGCCTCTGGCTCTGGCATTCTGGCAGGCTCTGTTTCACCTAAAATGAGTAAGATGGCTCTGCCAGGTCGAGCAAATGTTTTCAGGACATTGTGGGGTTCCCAGCCACATACTGTGTGTCAAAACAGAGACATAGAAGGTGTAAGTATCAGGCAGAATTGATGTGAGACCAGTGGAAGCCAGCAGGAAATAATGAGATAACAACCCCCACTGAAGCCTAGAAACTAAAAATAAACAAACATACACCCAGTGTTCTCAAGATGCCACACCATGGACCTCATGCCAGGGAATTCCGGGGGGGTTCCAGAGCCGCTCTCCCCTGCCATCTGTCTGAACCTGCCTTTCTCAGAATCCTAGGCAAAGGCCAGGCTCCCCCACAGCCAAGTTGCAAGGGAAAGGAATATCTTTAAATTATGGCACAGTAAAGTTGAGGCTTTAAGGACCAGTTTGAATAGCAAGGAGGCTGATAGCGTGTGCAAGGTGAAAAGACTCCCCCAGAGAGAATCAGTCAGGACCATAGCCTCATCTTTTAAGCCTAATGGGAAATCCAAGGAGCAGAAGACACAGCATCAGCAGAACATTTCTAATTTTAAAAAAGTCTGCATTGTAGAATGCATTACTATTTATTATAAGCATGCATTACTTTTTTATATTTCTTAAAAATGTCACTAAAAGACCTAAAAACTTAAAATTCCATAAGCTAGATATCATGGATATTATCATTACTACATCCTATGACTTTCCCAAGGCCATACAGTTTAGTGAGTGGAGAACACAACACTGGCCTTCTAACTCTTAATGATTTCATCAGTTCACTCCAACAAGGGTATTTAGAATCACTGCCTGAATTCCAACTTTTTATAGAGTCTCTGATAGCAGTAAAGGCAATCATGTAGACCCAAGGAGCTGACTCCCTGCAGAGCCCCTGCTACCACCCTGCTCAGTCCATGCCTCATGTATACTCTGAAAACACAATGGTTGACCTTCCTCTAGGTGCTGGGAACACAAAGACAGTAAGAAATAGTGTCCAGCCCCCTGAGTTCTCACAGGGTGAAAGAGGCAAAGAATTAACACTGCCTGAGAGGACTGGGCAGGTGGTGGGGCAGGTGGTACCATCAGCATTTAGCCAATGTTGATTTGAATCACACATAAGGCCAGACCCTCAGGATTCAGGGACAAATAAGAGGCCCTTATCTTTGAGGGGCTCTCTAGCCAGACAAGGCAGATTAACTCAGTATAATGTCAGTGCATTAGTGGGCATTCAACTAAAGCTGAGAGGAGGTGGGGGCAGGATTCCAAGTGGCTGGACAACTGGCGTTCACTGGGTAAGTTCTAACCCACCATCAGCCGTGCCCATTCACACCAACTTCCCCTCTGCTGCAGGAGCACCATTAGGCAAATAGTCTCTCCCACATCCCAAAAGAGTTTGTCATGTGGGTCAGGGGCTAGGTCCATGATCTTTCACTCCATTTGGGGCAGAATAACTACTAAAGTTCACAGAGTTCACTTCAAATCAGTTTTCTTCAGTGTTGTCATTGTGGTTGTTTTCGTGAACGAAGCCTTCAATGTTCTGTTTGCCTTTTCCTTATCATTATTTTCTCCACTGGGTCTAGTAGAGCCTCTGAGAGAAATCCATTCAGAGAGACACTCCTCCCCAAGAATCCCATCAAAGGGAGCTCCTTTGGGTAAAAGGCTCCACAAGGTGAGGACAGCTGTAAGAACCACACCAGCTGCTCTCCTAGGTCAATAGGTCAAGCCCGACAAAAAGCCAAGCTCATATTTCTGACCCTGGGTGTCTCAATAAACTTCAGAGGCCATTTTAGGTATTAAGGTGACACTTGTAAAAAGAACAAGAAATGTGGCTTCTCTCCAACTGTGTGATGGCAAAGTAGAATTCAAAATGGCCCACTGGTAGCCATCTTTGAGTCAAACAAATGAACTGGAAAATGTCATAGAAAAAGGAAAATGCTCTTAAGATGCAAAGAGTGGGAGATATGATTCTAAATAGATCCTCCAACACAAGGAAGCAGTTTAAGTTTAGAAGCTGTACATCAATCAAAGGGGATCCAGAGCTTAATCATTTGAAAGATGGTTAGGAAGACAGAAGCATGGGAACATTTGTAGGTCTCTCTGCGTGCTCATCACATGGCAATAACAAAAGCTAACAGTGAACATTTTTCAACAACTTCTTTCCTTAAACTAAGCACAGTGCCCTGCTAAATAAAGGAAGGTCCTAAAAAACATTTCTTGAATGAATATTCTAGCATGATTATCTCCACTAGAAAGAAACTTTCATTACAAGTCTTTTTTAGGGAGGGCCTGGTCTATTGATGTGACCTATATGTCTTCATGTAATTTTTATAAAAGTAAACAAAACAGGAACAGTGAATTCAAGGGATGGCCCCAAGGGTCTCTGAGGAAGACCCCAACCAACAACTCTTCTTTCTTTCTTCCTTTTCAGTGGGAAAAAGCCTCAAATCACTGAGTCTGTGGCAAAGGCAACCAGTCAATATATCAGAATAGAAAGGGCCCATCTGGGGTAACCAATACAGTGAACCCAGCAGAAGGGAAATAAGAGCTTGCTTCACGTATGTCTCTACTGGCCCAAAATACTCAACTTTGGAAATCAACATGAGCAAAATAACCTGGCAGATCACCACAGCAGAATTTAAATGAAGGTCAAGAGAGGGAACTGTCTGGTGAAATTCAAGTACCTATGATAACCATATCCTACAAGGACAATGTGAGAGAAATCTGTCTCTCTTTCCCCTCCTTTCTATCCCAAATCACCTCCAAAATAACACAACTGGCTTTCTAAATACTCCCAGCAAACTCTTCCTGCATCAACCCCATCCTCATTTTTTAAGCTTTAGTGATATAGCCAAAGCTGAAGGAGTTATGTTCAGGTTGGTGGAAGATGGGCAATTAATAGATGATCCCTAGATAGTGGAGCAACCAGAGATAGGAGAATCTCTCCATTTTTCCAGCCACTGTCAGAGTTCACTACCAAAGTGCAAGGCCAAAGACAGCACAAAGAGTGACTTGGAAAGTACAGTGATAATTGCTCTCAGAAAGAGGACAAAGCTGGGAACAAAGGAGCATATTAAAAACAACTATAAACAAAGATAATTGCTCTCTTCTTCTGGGGAATGTAGTGAGGCACAGGAGATACTTAACCAGGTCCTCTGATTTGGAAGGCTATAGTTGTCTGTACATGGGTGCTTTTCTAGAGGGAGTGAATACCTGTCACTAGAGTCTCAGAAGGGTCCTGGAACTTTCCTCCCCACCTTCACCCCACACACCACCACACACACACAAACAACTTAGAAACCATTAGCAGGCTGCCAAGGGAACTAGATCAAATATAAAACAATGCACAATAAAAGAACTCCAACGTTGGACCACCAGGAGGCCTGTTCCCTGCCTTCAAGCACAAGTGTGCAGAAATTCTTGGCTCAGTGGCTTTGTCTATGTCTTTTAATGCCCCTCCTATTCCAATGCCTCATGGTCAGGAACTCTTTCTAAATCCTTTGTACAAACAATTTGAAAAGTATATCCAGATTTTCAAAGACTTCATCCAAGGATTTCCCTCATATAAAACCATCTTCCCACCACTATAAACACTTCAATCCCTAAAGAGGGAGATTTGAGACTCCCCAAGTCTGCAATTGGTTATTACCACAATTGACAAATCACTGAACAAGCTTGAACTTTTAAAATTTAAGTAATTTTGGTTGTGGGCCTTCAAATAACAAAATGTTAAAGTTCTTTCTCACCATTTATTCACTTAGTCATTGAACAAGCACTTACTGACCTGAGCCCTGAGGATACTCCAAGAGAGATAGCATCCCTTCCCCCAGGAGGCTCATTGTTCTGGACACAGTCTACCCTTTGTACCCACAGAGGCAATTTTTAAGCTTATTATAGGTTTAAACTGGGATCCACCAGCTGATCCTCTAAAACAATTATCCTACCCTTCAAAGTCTGCAGCCACACCACTGTGGCATCCAATCTCATCAGATCTCAGAAGCTAAGCTGGGTCGGGCCTGGTTAGTACTTGGATGGGAAACCACCTGGGAATACCAGGTGCTGTATGATTGGGAGAAGGACCCAGCAACACACTCCCAAAAAACAAGCAGTCATTGAAAACCCTATGAATAACAGAGAAGCACTAACAATACTGTTTTGCCTGTTGTACATAGGGTCGCTATGAATCAGATACTGACGTGATGACACCTAACAATAACAACCACCCTTCAAAACCAACTTTGAAACTTAACTAGCCAGTTCTAAGACAAGGATTCCAGTGAGGGACCAGTTGGGGCTGCTGGGAGGATTAAGTAAAGAGAAGTAGGTGAAGGGCCTTTATAAACTCTAATGTACTCTCATAAATTAATGTATTTTAATGATGTTCTGCTTCTCTCCAACTCCCACCACTTATGAAATTCTGATCATGGAATGCAAAGGTCATGTCAGTAAGGCTAGGTAGACTTCAAAATTTGGAAGCCATCAAAAAGCCTGGAATATCTACCACTTTCTGCCACTGTGACCACCTGGGAAAAGAAATATTTTCAGAGGAAGAGCAAGATATGGAAAGAGAGGGCAACTTGAAACAAGTAACCCAGAGAACCTGCCTACAGACATACCACCCTGGCATCTGATCTCAAAAAATCTTGCAAGCTAAACAGGGTCTAGCCTGGGTAGTCCTTGGACGGGGGAGAATCTGAGAATACTGAGTAGTGTAGGCTTTGGAGAAGGACCCAGCAGCCTACTTCCAAAACAACCAGCCATTGAAAACCCTATGAATAGCAGAGAAGCACTGACATCTTGCTGGGCATGGCACAATGTTTCATTCTGTTGTACATAGGGTCACTATGAGTTGGTCCCAACTCAACAGCACCTAACAACAACAAGCCCAGAGAACTAGATATGATTGAAACATAGAGATGGGCAAGGATGCTGAAAGCCTCAAAGTTAGATGAATATCGCTCCAAATTTCAAAAAAATGAGAGAACAAGAGAACAGGTGCTGCAAAAAAAACCTGAACACAATATTAACTTTGGGCAAGAATTGAGAACTGATTATAACAATAGTTTACATATATGAATGCTTGCAATGTGCCAGATACTAAGCTAAGTATTTTCTTTGCATTAACTCACTTATCCCTTGTAATAAATCAATTATAAGAAATTAGTTAATACATAATATAGTTCTTAGAACAATGCCTGGCACATAATAAGTACCAAATACACTCACACTATTATCATTAGCCCCATTATAGGAGTATAAACTAAGAACAGAGAGGCGAGTTGATTAGCCTACATTTAAATTGTGAATTTAAGTGGTAGAGTTGAGCTACCTGATCTTTTTTTTTTTTTTTTCCTGGTACTGGGGGTTGAACCCAGGGCCTCACGCTTGCATGCTCTGCAAGTGCTGGACCACTAAGCTGCACCCTCAGCCCCCCCCCCTTTTTTTGAGACAGGGTCTCACCAAATTTCGCAGACTGCCTCTAGTCTCAAACTTGCAATCCTCCTGCCTTCACCTCCCACGCCACTGGGATTACAGGCATGCGCCACCGCACCCAGTTTGAGCTACCTGATCTTAAAGAACAAAGGAAAAATCTTAAGAACCCTCTTGTAGTTAAGTCTTTATCATTCTTTGAATAAACTATTGAATTCAGAAAACATTTTTAAGTACTACTTTGAGCAAGACTCTAAGTTCTAGAAGGAAAGAGACTTGGGTTATATCACTGCTATATCCTCAGTCAATTAACTGACTATCCCAGGCATTTGGAAGAAGAATAAAGATATGGTATGGCAAATGTTCATAGGCCAGTGGAAAAGGTACCTGTTTAAATAACCTAATACCTACCAGGCTGAGATGTGGACACATCCATAGGATATGTTGGAGGAAATGGGAGCATTGGAAACCACAGATCAGGGAGAAACGATCTGATCTGGCATCTTTCCCAGCATGTCAACATTAGAAGCTCTGAAGCATAACCCAGGCACAGAGTGACTGGTTCCCTCTTGGCATCATAAGGCCAAGGTTATTCATCTGCTAGAAATAGGGTTAAGGTTATGTTAATGGGAAGGATATGAATTTCTCCTATTGACCAGATGGGGGCCTTTGGAAAAAGATTAGTCCCAGAGGTCCTAAACTGTATATGAATTCTTACACTTACCAAGAAAGCCAACACAGCCTGGAGTTGAAGCCCCACTGCATTCTTCTCCCTACTCCCACTCCCCCAAATTCTTTGGGCCAGCTCTCATCCTTATGTAGTACCAGCAAGTGGGATGCCCAGACAAGGAATACAAAGCCCTGCCTCCTCCACCCCACTACATATCCCCACTCCTCTACCTGACCAAAGAGAGCTTTGGGAAAAATCACACAAAAATTAACTCCTCCAAAATTAATTCCTTAAACCCTCAGTGAATTTCCCAGAGGAATAGCTGGCTAGAGGCAGTTGTGTGGGGACAGCAACATAATAATCATTTTTAAAAAATACCTTTTTCCAAAGGTTTTTGGAAAGATTTCCAAAGGTTTTGGATAGATTGTGTTAACAACATGAAAATTCTAGTCTTTAATAAATATGTGGAACTTTTTAGGCAGGGTTTCAAAGAAAGTTCCTAAAATGGAAGAGAGGACATTCTCAGCTAACATGCACCTTTCTGCCCTACAATCTTTCCCCATCCTCCTTCCTAAAGTGAAGACATGATGGTTGGAGCTGGTTGCCTTTTTGCAATGACGAGGGAAAGGCCAAGAGTCTCAGAGGTCTGATCTTAAAATTCTTATTCAACCAAATCAATGCTCCCAACTGATTCCCTAAGAATTTCTCCTTACATAAGAGAAATGAGCTCCTACATCATTTAAGCCATTGTTATTTGGCTTTTCAGTTTTCTGCATTGGGACTTAAAACCCAAAGAAGTCATGGACTATGAGAAAGATGGTGAGGTACAAGAAGAGCTTGGAGATCAGACTCACACTGGAGCCCTAGTTCTTTAAGAGCTGTGACCTAAATCAATGAACTCATCTGTAGGGGTCTTACCGTGGGCGCTCCAAAAGCCAAGTCTGAGCAAGAATTTGGGTAGGGCAAGTGGGTTTACTTGGAAGGTGAGAGAGAGGTTGACCTCAAAGTAAACAGCCCAACTTTAATAGTTCAGGAAATAATTATAATAATACCAATAATACCAAAGGATGGCAATAATGCAAATGGGCTAGATTATTCGTGTAATACTGCTAACAATGTAAAAAGATAGATCACTATAGAAAAAAGTTTGGACTTAAATCATAACTAGGATGCAATGGTATAGAAAAATATTCCCACAAAAAGACATGCAAGTAGAAGGGAGGCCACTGGTTGGGGGGGTGGGAGAGAGGGGAGGAGGGACACAAGAAGGTAAGGGGGAAGTTATCTGTCCAATGTACAATGAAACGCATTTATAAAAATGTCACAATGAAAAACATGTCACAATGAAACACATTAACTTGTACATTAAAAATTTCCAATAAAAAAGCACACAGAACATTTGATGCAGTTTTGTTTAATGGGAAAAAAAGAAAGAAAGAAACTAGAGAGAGGTGGTGCGATAGAGAAGGAAGGAAAACAAGTAAAGAATATGCTAGTGAGCTGAGTTTCACTGTGTGCCATTCTCCATCAAACCTCTGAGACCCTTCAGAGGAAACCCCACAGAACCTTCCTACTGCAAATGTGGTCCATGGCCAGCAGCATCAGCATTACCTAGTATTAGGTTAGCAAAA
This sequence comes from Pedetes capensis, assembly GCA_007922755.1. NCBI lineage: Eukaryota > Metazoa > Chordata > Mammalia > Rodentia > Pedetidae > Pedetes > Pedetes capensis. Next base: position 34,454 of record VMDO01001800.1, read on the forward strand.
GAAGAATCTAGTCTCCACTCCAGACCTCCTGAACCATCATTTGCCTTTTAATGAGATGCCCAGGTGATTCTTCTGCACATTGGAGCTGTTCAGATATAGACTGCACCTCAGGGCTGTGCCTTGGATAGACAGGAGGATCTTGTCTGTCTCTGATTGGTTAAGAAGACATTTTCTTTCTGCATTTCTTGCCTAAACAGACTTTCACAGCTCAGGAGAGAACCCCGAAAGAGAGCTGGGAGGCTGAGCAAGTACTGGAGGTATAAAGCCTTCATGAGGGAAAAACTGATCACCCAGACTGAGGGGATGAGTACCCGTAGCATTAGCCACAGGGGGTGGTGACAATACCTAGATCTTACAGACACAAGAGACATTGAACAAGCTACTGTGTGTAACAGGATAGCTGCTCAATAATAGATTGTTGACATGATCAGAGCAGCAACAATCAAAGCCATTTGGAAAGACATAACTATTGTTATTATATAATAACCCAGTTCTTCAAACTCTAACTCTCTGAGATAAGTAGAAGCACTGTCTGACCTCAAGGGACTTACAACCTTGATAAGGAGATAAGCATTGGGGATATGAAGCAATGTAAGGCCAATGGCACACATTATGTCATAACATCCTCACATGAGTATTAGCAAATCTTCCATGTGCTTACTATCGACTGGGCACCCTTCTGAGGGCTATACAGTGTGTGTGTTGTGTGTGTGTGTGTGTGTGTGTGTGTGTGTGTATGCATGTGTGTGTGTCTCACTTGATCCTCACAAGAACCCCCAAAAATAGGTACTAATATTACTGCTGTCTTACAGATGAGGTAACTGAGGCAAAAACCAGCTAAGTGACCTTCCCAGAGGCCATATATTTAACCTCCATGTTCCCACTAGCACTAATCTAGCTCCAGACCATTTGGTCCCCTTCCAACAAAGAGGCCCACAACTTTGATTTTAGATGTGTTCTTTTTCCATGTTTAATTTTCCTCAAGGTGATCAAGTTACCTGATGCTGCTGTCGAATAGACGGTAAGGGAATTAGAGCTCAGCAGGATTGCATTTCAGAGAAGAACAGAGGCAAGGGCTCCCTCTGAGACATCAGAGGGACTGAAGTCAGCTGAGGTTCTGCTCACCAAGAGGTCAGATGTAGGGTGGACAGGAGCAGGGAGGCTCCAAGTCCTGAGCAGAGTCTGGCCACTAACTTCTTGTTGTTGTTAAAGGCCCTTGAGCTGAGTGCAACTGAGGACTTAAATAGTCATTTATCCATTTGGAGCTCATTGTTTTCACATCTAACCCAGAGCAGGTGGGATCAGCTCATTCCCTAGCTCCTCCTTTAAACTAAATCCCTACCGCTGGATAACCTACTTAAGCCCTCTGGTTCTCTCTCAGCCTCCTGGGAAAATAGCTGTAATGAAAATCTGAAAGTAAAAAGTTTTCCTAATCTCATTTGCTATTATGCTCTTTCACCCACAGATTTAAATGATTGTTTAAGAAGCTGCAGAGTCTCACATAACTATATCTATAAATATTTTGTAGATGTCATGTCCTCTCTAATTTCAAGGTGTTCTGTATTTTTTTAAGCTATTTTCTAATTATACAAAGCATTTGCACTTGGGCTACCCTGGCCTTCCCTTTTATACTTGCTGAGAAGGGCCTGGCAACCCACTCCCAAGGCAATCCTGAAACAGCCATTGAAAACCCTATGAGGGTCGCTATGAGTTGGATACCGATTCGAGGGCACCTAACAACAACAACCGCCTGTAACTGACTTGCTGTGAACCCCGGGGGACCTCAGCACTCCCCTGCCCTTCACCACAGTACCTTGTTACTTCACTATGAATGCCACATCTCTTATCGTGCATGCGGGTTACTTTGTTGCTGTCGTGATGCAATCTTCCTACCAACGCACAATTTTTAAAACAGATCAAAGATCAGAGTCTATTTCCTGAAAAATTACCCTCTGTGCTCCAATTTTCCAGAAATCTGTCCTTCGAAAATACCAGTTGGACAACCTCATGGCAAACAGAAAACTGCCACTCTGCAGCGAAAATGTTTATGAAGGTGCCCATTCAGTCGGTCCTCCCTTTTCATCCACACACAATCCTCCTCCACCTTCCCGAGAGGGGCCTGTGAACTGAAAAGGGTAGTGTGAATGACACATTGTTATTTTCTTCCAGTTGCTCTGATTCAAGGACCACAGGTTAATTTCAGAATTGTTATGGTTTGGATCTAAATGTCCCCAGAAGGTCCTATCACTTGGTCCCCTGCTAGTGTGGCACTGTCCTGGGAAGCCGTGAAACTTTGGGAGGCAGGTCTGAGCTTTGAGAAGTAATGTCACTGGGAATGGCCTTTGGAGGTCCTCTCCCCACACCACCACTGGCCTCTCTGTATTCCTGGTCCTCCATACCACAAGTTCATCTATGACAAGCCCGGCCACTGCATCTGCCCTGCCACCTTATGGACCCATTCTCTAACCATGAGCTCCCAATAAACCTCTTCCCCTGTAAGTTTGTTTGGGTTGGTTTTTCTGCTACAGCAATGACAGCTGACTAATAATCTTCCCTTTCCACTCCCCTTTCTATTTTTACTTTAAAGCAAGTAAGTCATTAGCAGAACTCACAAAAGCAAGTCAATGTACTTGTCTCATAAGCATCGATCACTCTGAAGGATACAGTGTCTCCTAGACACAAAGCATTATAGAGACACAAATAGCAACTCCCTGAGATAAGAAGTACAGTTCCTGACCTCAAGGGACTTACAACCTTGATAGGGAGATAAGCCTTGGGTACATGGAGCAATATAAGACCGCTGTCGTGCATTATGTAATAACACACATGAGTATTAGCAACTTTCCACAGGTGGAATTTTCCCTTCCCTTCAGAGTCTTCTCTTGAACCAAACTTATTGGTGCCTAGTTGAAAAAACTGTTTCTCTTATAACCAAGCAACAGAGAAAAGGACCCCAACTTCTCTGAGCAGCTTGAAAAGCAACAGCGGGAAGGAGGTGCAGTTAGGGATGAGTGCTTGGCAAAAGAATAAGATAGGCATGGATTTCACTCTTAGCATTTACTAACTTTAATGCAGGAGAAAAAGGAACTTCCACACACCAGAGCTTCTTTGGAACATGCACAAAACAGTTTCCATGGCAAAACTGGCATTTTCTTGAAATGCATGCCATTCCTCCCCCACCCCTGCACCCACAGCAGACATCACTAATTAATGACAGCACTGTGTCTTAACACTGTCCTTGGCACAGTATTCTAGGCAGCCACTCCCAATTGATCGAAGCTGCCCCAGAAGATTCTTTTGGTCCCAGTTAGTGACAAGGACACCTGGGGCTACTCTCTGGGTCCCTTCATGTTCCCACAAACACAATGTGCTTACTCATATCTCCAAGTCCTCCCATGTGAGGACCTGGTACATGAATGCTCTCTCTTCTGCTTTTTCAAAGCAGAGTCATCCTCTGGGTCTGGTTTCAATTTCATTCCTCCTAAGAAATCTTGAGAATTCCTCCACTCCCCCTCCTGATCCTCCTCTCACCCATCTCCCAGGGCTGGCCTCTGAGACTGTATAGTGGAGCTCTGCCCTATGACCTCCAGTTTTGTTTCTCATTTCTCTTTCTTTCTCTATTAGACTTTAAGCCTCTAATGCTTTTCAAACTTTTTTTTTGTACTGAGAGTTGAATCCAGAGCCTTACCCATGCTTTGCAAGCACTCTAAAACTGGGCTGCACATCCAGCCCATTTTTTTTACTTTTTATCTTGAGACAGGGTCTCGCTCAGTATGCAGGCTGCCTCTGACCTCAAACCTGTGATCCTCCTGCCTCTGCCTCCAGAGTCACTGGGATTACAGATATGTGCCACTGCTCTAGGCTTCAAACATTTTTTAAATGTTCAAAAGAAATCTAACACAGAAAGAACTTGGGCATATGGCAGAGTACCTATTTAAGAGAGATCTTGTTTGTTTTTACTTTCAGTGAGGTAGATGCTATTTAGGGCTGATTTTTAGTCTTGCTTTCTAGAAGCAGAGATTGTCACTTCCTTTGGAGCATCTCCTCTTCATGTGAGGAAACTCAGAGGCCTTTCAGGTCCATCCATGGAAGACAGGACTTCATCCCTGGAGGAAACTATGAGGTCTTCTTACATTTGCATGTACATGTGCCAGAAAGACGTATCAAGTAACTTCCCACACCAGACTGTGCATCTGAGCACACAGTATCTTTCCCTAGAGAAAAATGCACACCAGACTGTCAGCCCTCTCAGTGCTCCCCATTCCCTACTAGTTCCAAGCTAAATGTTTACATTGTTTCTAAGATTCACATATGGGGCTGGGGTTTAGCTAGGTTGGTAGAGTGCTGCTCCGCACTCTCTGAGGACCTGGGTTTGATTCCCAACACCATCAAAATGGAAGAGGGATGTGGCAATCCACTCCCAAAGCAATCCCGAAACAACCAGCCATTGAAAATCCTATGAGTCCATTCTTCTGTTGAAGGGCACTTTGGTTGATTCCATATCTTTGCTATTGTGAAAAGCGCTGCATTGAAAAAACTATGGTATAAATACACAATGGAATACTATTCAGCAATCAAGAAAAATGAAATAGGGTCATTCGCAGCAAAATGGATGGAATTAGAGAAAATTATTTTAAGTGAACGAACACAAGATCAGAAAGAGAAATAACACATGTTCTCACTCATATGAGGGAGCTGACTCAAAATTACAAGAAGGAAAAATCCTACTCAAAGGTCAGATCATAATAAAAGGGGGAAGATAAGAATGAGGTCAATATAAATGAACTAGAAATCGCATATAATTCTTCTAACAAGATAGAAACAAAGACCACTACAGGAAAAGTTTCTAAACAGAAATGGAACCCAAGGACATATAGAAAAATACCACATAGTAAAAGACAGAGAAGACTTGGATGGGAAACTTAGATGGGAAGGGGGGAGGGGGGAACATAGAGGAGGGTAAGGGGTAACCTATATGAATAATGTTTATCAAATTGCATATATGAAAATTGTCACAATGAAAAGCATGTCAAAATGAATCACATTATGATGTACATTAAAAATTTCTAATAAAAAAAAGAAAAATTGGTTAATCTCAGTAAGAACTATGAAAAAAAAAAAAGAAAATCCTATGAGTATCGCCGAGTCAGACATGACTTGAGGCACCTAATGACAAGATTCATATGTTGAGATCCTAACACTTAATGTGATGCTATTAGGAGATAGAGGCTTTGGGAGGAGATGAGGTCATGAGGGTGGATCCCTCAGAGATGGGATTAGTGCCCTTATAAGGAGGTCCCAGATAGCTCCCTCACCTACTATGATTTATCTCCACTAAAACCCATGTTGAGGCTTGGTCCTCAATGCAATGGTATTAAGAGGTGGTGGGAACTTTGAGAATTAGGTCCTAGGGGGTCCACCTTCAGGAAAGGACTAAGGTATTCTTTTAAGACTACATTAGGTTACTGAGTTAGCTGTCTCAGGACTAGATTAGTCACCAAAAGAGAGAGTTGTTATAAAGTGAGCCAGTCTCCCCGCTGACTCTCCCACCTGTGCCCTTCCTCATGCACACTCTTTTCTTCCACTGTTCTGCCATGAGTTGACAGAGCATGAAGCCCTCAGCAGAAGCTGAGCAGATGCCAGCCCCTTGCTCTCAGATCACCAGGAGTGTAATCTAAATACACCCCTTTCCTTATAAATCATCCAGCCTCCAATATTTGATTAAAGGAACACAAAGCAGACTGAGACACATGTCCTTCTGTCATGTAAGTGTATAGCAACAAAATGGTCTGCTCTGACATCAAATATGCCAACACTTTGAACATCTTGGGTGAAGAATCACAGGAAAATGGGCTTCCCCAAGGCCATTCAATGAGGGAAGGTGGAGATACAGAGTCAAAGTCATATTAATTGACTTGAGTGAGAACGGGAGAGAAAGAGAGCTGTGATGGGCGATCTGTTTCTAGTAGGAAACACAGATTTGGAATTCTACCTATTTAGACCCTCTGTCTTCTTACCTCTCCCACTTTTCCAAAGGGCTCCAATCAAAACCATAAATTCTAATTCAAACACTTTATTTTACACTTAAAATAACCAGAGCCCAGAGAGGTAGAGAAAGCTTTTCAAGAGCACATGGCAAGTCAAAACCAAGGCCAGGACAGCACCCCATCACCTGACATCCTGTCCAGTGCTCCATCCAGTTCAGCAAACTGCCTTTGGAGTCTACTGGAAAGCAAGTCTTTTCTGAGTTCCCAGTATGCCCCAACCCTGTGCTGAGCTGAATGGAACATACAACTGCATAGGATTTAGTGCCTATCCCCCACTCAAGAAGTTTAGAGTCAGGTTGGCAGGATAAGGCATAGAGACTCTACCTTCATCCTCATGCTATGAGGGACACTGAGACTCAATCTGTTTACTGTAGATCTGTATCACTGCTATGGTCTGAATGCTCATATCCTCTCAAAATTCATACTAAAATCTAATCACCAATGAGACGGTATTAGGAGGTGGGGCTGTTTGGGAGGTGTTTAGATCAGATGATGGTATTAGTCCCCTTACAAATGAGGTCCCAAAGAGCTGCCTTGGTCCTTCTATGTGAGGACACAACAAGAAGATGTCATCTGTGGACCAGGAAATAGGTCTCTTTAGATACCATATCTTATGGCACATTGTTCTTAGACTTCCCAGCCTCTGGAACTATGAGAGATAAATTTATGTTGCTTATAAGCCACTCGGTCTAAGGCATTTTGCTAAACAGCGTGAAAGAACTAAGATAAGCTATCTACACTCATCAAAGAATAATGTAATTAGGGGGTTAATGAACTGGCCTAGCTCAAAAGATTTCTAGCAACGTTGCTCCCACCCCAAATAGAGTTGTCATGTAAAATATATGCATTATTGCATGGGTGATATTTATACTAAAAATTCATCTTTTATTCAAAACTCAAATTTAACTGAGCATATCTATTTTCCCTTAATCAGTCAACTCTACTTTCAAGTCCATATGTTGGGGAAACTTAAAGAACCATTGGCTTTACCTCAAATTCAGCAGAATCTTGGGGTATGTTACACAGAAGCGCTATACAGGGTAATCAGCAGAGACTGATGCAGAGTCTTGGAGCATGGAAGGATATGACTCTGATTAGGCATGGTAGGCCAAAGTGCCAAATGATGAAAGGAAAGCATCGCCAGATACCTACCAAAAACTCTGGTGTCAGGAACCTGGGCACCTCTCAAGTGCATGACTCAGTTTCACCACTGTGCTTGAATAACACTCCTCTTGCTGGTCCTGCCAGCTCTACTCTATCAGCTCTACCCATACAGCAGAACCTCACTCTCACCCTCCTTAGAAACTTCCCAGGCTAAGTTCTTGCTCCTGGGGATGCCCTGTGTTTCCTTCCTTCTACTTCTCTGCACCCTCATATTCTTTCTAGCACTGATGAAATCCTTTTTTCCACAGAGACACTTCCTTCCCTCTACCTCATCTCAAACCCTCTTCTCTTGTTCCTTCATGATAAACATAGGGACCCACTGGGTCCAGAGCTCAAATAAGGGGAAAATCCAGCCTTCCTAAGAGGCAGGAAGGACAGAACCCCCACATTCTCTTGGAAGTTAGAGGCAACATCTTTATATCAGCAAGGAAAACAAAGAAACAGAGCATGTCACTTATTTGTTAGTTTAAGTATACAATAAGCTGCTATAATGAGACCAAACTCACAGAGGCTAAAATAAGACATGAATTTCTCTCCCTTATATACCATCAAGAGACAGATAGGTAGTCCAGAGCAGGTAGGTGACTCTAGTCTACAAAGCCAATCCAGAACTCAAGTCGCTTCCCTTTTTCCTTATCCCATCATTACATGCAATCTATATTCTAGGCAGTTAGAAAAGAAAGAGGGAGAAAGGAAGGGCAGGGAAATTCCTTTTAAGGAATAACTGTGGGCTTCTTTCCGCAAGACTTCTATTTGTATTCTGTCATCAGCCACACCTGGCTGCAAGACAGCCAGAGACATGAGGACTAGCCAGGTGGCTTTCTGCAAGATGGAGGGTGTCTTGTTAAAAATAAGGTGGGCACAATTACCGTTCTTTGCCAAAAGTCCCATTAGGGCAATCTGAAAATCCAAATCCCACTATAGTATGCTAACAATACACAACCATCCACGGTACTACTACAAAGGAAATACTCTAAGGGCTCCAAGGAAGAAGAATTTGTTGTAAGTTTATGGTGGAGATAAAGCTTCACACGTGTTATGATTTGGGTATGAAGAGCCCCCTGAAAATGCTCCTGTGTTGAAGCCTTGGTTTCCAGCTTGTGGTGCTATCGAGAGGTGATTGGATCATGAGGACACTAACTTCATCAATGGATTAACAGCTGAATGGGCTACTAGGGGATGGGGCCTCATTGGAGGAAGCAGGTCACTGAAGGCATATCTTTGAAGGATGTGTCTTGTCCCTGGCCCCTTGTGCTTGCACTCTCTCCCTCCCTCTGCCTCTCTCCCTGCTTCCTGACTGTTCTGAGGTAAGCAGCTCTCCTGCACCATGACCTTCTACCATGAGGCTCTGCCTCACCACAGGACTGGAAGCATGGAGCCAAATAACCAAGGACTGAAACCTCTGAGAACATAAGCCAAAATAAACCTTTCCTCCTAAATTTCAGTTTATGTGCTCAGGTAGTTTGCTACAATAATGAAAAGCTGGCTGGTACAACCTGAGTCGTGGGAAGACAACCGTCACTGGACTGAGTAGATGGAGAAAATCTTGTACTTTCATTTCACTGAAAGGTAACAACTAGAGCCACAGAAGCACTAGGGACATCCACCTATTGTAATAAATTGTTAGAAAAAACTAGATCCTCAATAAAGCCAAATCACACAACAAGACATTCATATCTTGAGTTACTTTGTAAACAACATATTAAACTTCAGGCCTCTCTCTTTCTGGTTTTCCAGGTGTGTGCTAAGAAGTTAAGCAACTAAAACATCACAAGGAGATAAGAATTAAGTTCAATTTCCTCTCATAGTTCTCTACTTCTCCTGAACAAAGTCATTTCCTGATGTATCACAAGACAACGTTAATCATCCTCACCCCATTAAATCTATTTGCTTTTACTATGTGTTCCTAATCCAGTTGAGCACGGACAAAACATTTGATTTACTTCCCATGAATTTCACCTCTTATTTTAATAACTACTTCCTTTGCCTATTTTCTCTGGCTTGTCTTTCATCTTCTCCTACCTAATCCTTCAGTTTTCTCATAATCTGAAATACAGAGAGCTCAAGGTTGTAACAATGCCCTCTCTTCACATCAGCCCACTCTCACCTCAACCCCCAGCTCGATGTTGCACCCCATTGGTCCAATGTCAGGGTCAAGAGCATTAGAATTACAAGAAGATATTTTGCAGGCAGAAGCACTGGGCTATGGCAAGCTCCCTCATCCCCTCCTTCAATTGCCTCTGTAACAACTTTTTGACGCAGGTATAAAAGTCACACCAAACCCATCTTTCTGAAGCACAAGGTCAAAAGGACAATAATCAAGGGCTGGCACAATCCTAGTCATTCTCCTTGTTCACTCTCTCTTGCTGCCAGGGCAGAAGAGTCCAGGGAGAAATTAGCTTCAGAATTATAGTCTGAGCACCTTGGCCTCCTCTAAAATGAATGTTTCAGAAATGCCCGGTAGGCAGATCATTAAAACCTCCTTAAGCATTGTTATGGAAAGGCCACTGAGAGCCACAAATCCTGCCACAGGGGTACAGTATTTATCCAGTCAGCATTTCCATAGTGAACAGAGGGCTGGTGAAGGATTTAACAAAGTGGTTCTTTCAGCCTCCTTGACTTACAAAGTGCCTGATGTAGGTGAGCTGACCTTGGGTGGATCATGTCTCTTCTCTGAACCTCAGTTTCCTCATCTATAAATTGAAGGGATTAGACCAAAGCCCTTAAGTCTGAGTTGTAAGGAGATGGTTTCAAGATCATTGTTCCCTCTATACATTCCAAGTGGCCTTGGTTCCACTCCAGAATGGAATGGCAGTGCAGTCTTGGGAAAACTAGCTAACAGTCCCAAAATTCAAATAATTAACTAGTGACAGAAAAACCATTTAACCTGAATATTTAATTAGTCAATGGGAGAAGACCTCTCTTAGACCCCTGCTCAGCTTGCCACAGTCCCCTTTTCTCCCCTAAAATAGTTCACACTGGGACTTCTATGGGCCATGTTGGTAAGCACAGCTCTTCTGGTGATGAGACCAACTACAGACACTTAACCCACCAAGAGCCAATCAGATTGCTTCTCCCAGAAACTGAGTGGAGAGACTGTGAGTCACTTCACATCTAAGACTTGAATTTTATTTGTGGACCATCCTGAATCAAGGTAGAAAATGCATGATCATCTGCCCTATCTCTTCTTTCTAGACTTTGTATTTTCATCCTTTCTATTCTTTGAATTGCAAATGTGATATGTCCATTCATACAAAGCTTCAATTGCCCATGTATGCTGCCCAACAAAATGATTACCATTTCTCCTCCTATGTGATGTATAAGGTGAGATGATGTTGTTGTTAGGTGCCCTGGAGTCACATGTAACTCAACAGCCTCCACAGGGTTTTCAATGGCTGATTGTTTTTCCAGGATTGTTCTGAGAATGGGCCGTCGCACCCTTCTCCCACAGTGAGATGAGGTTGAAAAAATACCAACCCAGTAACCAACCACCATTTGGTGCCAGAATAGCCTCCCTGCTGGCTTTCCTGGGATGAAGGCATGGTGTGGAAGCTTCTGTACATAGACCTGGAAAGTGAGTTTGAAGACAGCATTGAAGGTAACTTCCCAAACTGGTGACTTACAGCTAGAGAGCCATTCATTAGCTTCCCCTGCACTAGCCTCTATGGCACTTGATTCTGGCCCTTACTGCCAGTTAGGAAGCTAGTAAGACTCATCTCTAGAGGACTTACATGGCCTTTGGAGGCCAGGCAGGCATGACAGTGAGGGGAAGCGGGCTATTGTGGAAGGACTGTATAACTGGGCTTCTGGGCCGCAGGGCTGACGCACTGCCATGGTCAGCCAGGTGTACCTAAGAAGAAAATGTCAATTTGCTGAGGAAGAAAGGATGCTCCAGTTTTGCTTTTTATTAGCTGTAGTCACTTTCTGTTACTGGTAACCAGAGTCCACATCAGGGTTTTTATATAGTTAAAATCCAATCTGAAATCTCCTTGAGAGTTCGTGGGAGCCAGAGGGTCAGAAAACAGGCTAACAAGTCATGTCTTTGGAACCACTCAGACCCTGAGAAAATGCCCAGACATCTGCACCACAATCTGGTCCAGCTTCCCCTTTTCCGTGCTTCAAGCTGCCCTTTCAGTTCTTCATGCTACACCAAGTTTATCATCACTCATCTCCAGTGGTAGCTTTTGGAGGGAGCTGTTAACAGGAGTGTGCACTTGTGACCTGGTGATCAAAGCAGTGAACTAGAGATACAGCCTGGTGGGCAGAGTGGCTAAAAGGAAACCAGGACTCTGATCTGAAGGAGCAGCCCACTGATGAGCTCGGTGCTCCTGGGCAAGTCCCTTAACCTCTCTGGCTTTCAGTTAACTCCTGTCTTAAAAAAAAAAAAAAAAAAAAAAAAAAAAAAGGGGGACCAGGAGATCTCCAAGGACCCATGGCCAGAGGGTGTAAGTCCCCCTCCTCCTTCAACATCTCTTAGTCCTGGCCGGTGGCTAGGAAAATCACTCCCCAGAAGGGTGTCTGCTCTTCCAAAGCCTTTCTCAGACGCTGCCTGCTCAGAAAGGAGCCAGCTCTGATTGGGATTCACCCCACACTTCTCCCCTCTATCATCAGAAATGTTCATTTGAATTGATGAGTTGAGGACTGCCAGCCGGGGTTGCTCCGGCAATAGACAGTTGAGTTTATTGGAAGTGAACACCAGGCTTTCAATTCACGTCAGTCTGGGTCTTCAGATTTGCATGATTGCACATTCAGAGACAGGCACCTGCACTCCCGCGTCCTTGGCCGCCCACACGTTCCACTGAGCCAACCCCAGCTGTTCCGAGCTGCCTGTTTAAACAAGGCCTGTAGGGAGTTGAGCATGACCACCGAGGCGGAACTGCTGCTAGGGGTTGAGGTTGCTGGCACAGGCCTGTCCCCACTATTCGCCAGCCTTGTCTGGGCTGCTGTTGGTGACAGCTAGAAAGGTCAGACAGTCCCAAAGATCATTCTCCCTGGGAGTGAGGGCATCTTCTAAGACCCATTCATTCTTTATTCTTACCCAGCTTCAGAGCTAGATCCTGGGATGCTCAGCCTCCCCACGAGGGAGACCTCCCTGGGCCTCCCTGAAGTGAGTATACCATATACCATATATGATATACTAAAGCTGCTTGGTAAGATTTCATGGTAGTGGACAATCCGTAGTTAATTTCAAGTTTAAGTCTTCACATTCTATTTACTAGCTGTGTCACCCCAGGCCTTTCACAGCCTCTGTTTCCTCAACTGTAATTAGTAATAATAATACTGCCTGCCTCATTCGGGTATTGAAGAGTAAATCAACTAATACTTGTTAATCACTTAGAAGAGGCCTTGGCACATGATAAATGCCCTATAAATTTCAGCCATTATTGTTGTCATTAATTTGGTCAGAGAAGATCAGATATGGAAAGCACCTGGGAAAAGACAAGTTAAGTTCTTCATTGAAAAGAAATAGTCAAAATGTTCCTGGTACACAGGATGGAATTATTTAACTGTGACTCTGGTTCTTAAAATGCGATGTAATCTCTCATGGAATTTTATAGTTTTAAGATTAAAATGCACTACTTAGAATGAAGGCTGATGAATGGGTGGGAGAATGCAAGGGAGGTGTCCTTGGAGGCCACCCATCTGGCTGTCTAGCCCCCCTTCTTCATGGAGTGGCTTGCCCTCAGCTCTGAGCAAGAAAACTGAAGAACAGAGAAGTTAAATAATTTCTTGCTTTGGTGATTCAAAACTAGATCTACCGGGCTGGGATTTAGCTCAGTTGGTAGAGCACTGTTCTGCAGTCTCTGAGGTCCCAAGTTCAATTCCCAGCACTGCAAAATGGGAGAAGGACATGGCAACCCACTCCCAAGGCAATCCTGAAACAGTCAGCCATTGAAAACCCTATGAGGGTCACTATGAGTTGGACTCAACTCAACAGCACCTAACAACAACAAAAAAAAAAGAAAGAAAGAAAGAAAGAAAGAAAGAAAGAAAAGAAAAAGCTAGATCTACCCAGATCAAAAAGTCTTGCTGCTTCTATGTCCAGTGAAGCACTGTACCAGACACTCCAGAAAAGACAGGTTTGATTTGGCCCAGGCCCAGAGTAATGACACTGACAGGAGCATCTATTGTGACACAGGAGGGTTGAAATATGATTAAAAAATGCTCCTACCAGTGGAGAAAGGAAACAGAGAGGGGAAGGGGGGAGAAAAATTAATAGGACCAAAACAAGAGTTCCAATATCACAACAAATACAAATTCCAGGAAAAGAGAGAATGGAAGAGAGTAAATTATTAAAGAAAATAAACTTTCTCAGAACTGAAGCGCATGAGTTTCCTGAATGAAAGGGATCCACTAAGAATATAGAACAATGAGCTAGAAAGAATTGGCCATCATGAAATTTCATGTAATCAGGGACAAAGAGAAGATTTTAGAGGCTTTTAGAAAATGCAAATAAAACATGTATGAAGGGAGATCCACTGGCACTGGAGCTCTGAACAGCAACACTGAAAGCAAAAAAAAAAAAAAAAAAAAAAAAAAAAAAAAAAAAAAAAAAAAAAAAAAAAAAAAAAAAAAAAAAAAAAAAAAAAAAAAAAAAAACCTCTGAGTGAAAACTATTCACAACTTACATTTTATTATCAAGTCAAAATCAGTTGAGTTTAAGAATAAAAAATGGAAGTCTTCAAAACATTTACTTTCATGTACCTTTTTTCAGGAAACTAGTAGAACATAAGGGAATATCCTAGGAGCATGTTGTAGCCAGGGCTAGTTTAGCTCAATTGGGAGAGTGCCTCTCTGTGGTCTCTGAGGCCCTAGGTTCGAGCCCCGGCACCACAAAAACAGGAGAAGGATGTGGCAATCCACTCCCAAAACAATCCTGAAGACAATCAGCTATTAAAAACCCTCTGAGGGTCGCTGTGAGTCAGACACAACTCGCCGGCATTTAACAAGAACAACAACATGCTGTAGGCAGCTGGTATCAGCTCACAAGAGCATCTCTTCCTGAGTTTGCTGTTGTTATTGTTGTTAGGTGCCGTCGAGTCGGTATCCAACTCATAGCGACCCTCATAGGGTTTTCAATGGCTGAGTGCTTCCGGATTGCCTTGGGAGTGGATTGCCAGGCCCTTCTCCCATTTTTATGGTGCTGGGAATTGAACTCGGGGCCTCAGAGACTGCAGCGCAGCACTCTACCCACTGGAAACATTGACATCACAGAAATAACCAGCTCTACAAACTAGGACTTCTTGTCCTAAACCTTCCCCAATCCCAAGTGGCTGTTATATATTTACCAGCACATCTCCAGAATAAACTGAGAAAGAGAAAGATAAGGGATCTGCTGTGGTCTGAATATGTGTGTCCTTCCAAAATTCCTATGTGGAAACCTAATCCCCTTACATTGGTATTAAAAGGTGGACCTTTGGAAGGTGACTAGGTGAGGAAGGTAGAGGAGCTTGTTTGCCCCTTTTGCTCTTTTGCCATGTGAAGACACATAAAAGGAATCACCTATCAGGAAAGAGCTCTCATCAGACACCACATCTGCCTGGCACTTTAATCTTGAACTTCCAGCCTCCAGAACTGTGAGCCATAAATTTCTGTTGTTTATAAATTACTCAACCTAACATATTTTGTTATAGCAGCCTGAACTGACTAACACAAGATCTTCAGGAGGAAAAGCTGAAAATTCCAAAGATAATGATGAACAGAAATTCCTGGACAGGTCAGAAGAGAGTAAATAGATATATAGAAAGTTCTAAACAAACAAACAAGAAAACCTCCCAAGAAAGCAATAGAAAAACCGATAAATTATCTGGTAGTTTCAATCATGTTGAGAAGTATTTTAGAACTCTGAAAGAGACTTTAGGAATATATTAGTAAGAGGTTTAAATGTAAATGCAAAAAAAGCACAATTATTACTTGTGGGGAAATACATTTCACACACACACAAAGAAATCGTAACTATAGTACATTAACTCTGCTATGAACAATGTTTATATAGTCATAGTGATGGAAATATTAATATTGGTCTAACTAAAACTACTATAATTCCATCATTAATGTAAAGAGCATATTCTGGAAAAATTTGGTCATAATGTACGAGAAATGCCCCCAAGTTACTGTGAGATCAAAGGAGGAGGCAGACAGATCTGGGATCGCACAAAGAGCAATTTACTGGGGACTTCTGACAGAAGCGTGGATTTGGGTGGCAACAAGATCAGTTAATCCCTGTGATTTGAGTCACAGGAAGAGGGCTTATCAAATGATCAGGACAAAAGTGACTTTATGCAAGGCAGAATGTACTTGGTTTGTCTCAATCTAATATCAAAGCTATGAAGAATATTCCCAGCATTAATGGTGCCAGGGTCCAGCCATAAAGCCCACATACTATTTCATGGTTTTGTTTATTTATAGTACATTGGGGACTATACAGCAAAAACCCCACAGTTAATCAAGGGCACTCATGGGTGCAATTCAAGATGGCTGCAGTCAAGTCAAATTAAATCTCTACAGGGAGAGTTGGGAAATGTTAAGATAGAATATCCTCTAAACTTATAGTAGGAAAACAATAGATAAAATTTAATATAGAAAAATTTACAGTGTAAGCATGTTATATGGAAATAAGGAGACAGACACCTGAAGAAACAAGTAAAAAGTTGTACGTGGTTACTTGTGAGGAGTGATAGATAATTAGAGGTTGGCAGGGGTAAGGCAAGCCACTGTCATTTCTTATTCTAATCTTCATAGTACTATCTTACTATTCAGCTGTGTCCCTAATTACGTTAAACAAGCAAGGAGAGATGGCATTTCAGTATAGTGATCTCACCCTCGGGCTCTGTGGGCTTCCAAGATGAAAAATGGGAGAAGATAGAGAGTCCTGTACTTCCCTCTGTTACGGAGCTGTAAAAAGAAGAAAGGAGAACAATCAGAGAGGAAAGAACTGGAAGACACAGGCACAATAATCCATCTTGCATTTGGCCAGCTGAGACATTGGACTGAGTCAGCCTCTCTCGGAACTGTTCCCGAACAAGGCTGCTAGCATTAAAACCCAGAGGTGAGTGAAGAAAAAGTATTCCTGACAATAATATAAAACACATGATGCAAAAGTGGCCCACAATAAGGGATGGCTTCAGTAAAAATAGTATATCCTTATATAGAATTCTGGGCAGACATTTAAAAAGATGTTTTAAAGGCTATTAAATAATGTGGAAAGGAATTTACAGTCTGTTCCATTTAAGGGGAGTAAAAGGAAAGAAGAAAAGAGGAAAGAATACAACAGCATAGATAGCATTGTTGGTTTGTGTTAGTTTAAAACTATATATGCCAAAAATAAAAACTATATACACAGACAAATTCATAGAAAAAAGACAGGAAGAATACAACTGATAAGCAATGTTTATTTTAAATTATCTATATTTTCAATTACCTACATTGAACATATATTCCTTCTGTAATAAAGATAAAACAATAAAACATGCTTTTGTTATTTTAAATTTTTAATCACTGGATGATGCAATCTTAGATTCATCTCCTCACACTCACTCTTATTTCTTACTCCCCAACCTATCACCCCCTAGGATAGAAGAAAAGTACTTCATGTCTCCAGAAAAAATAATAATAATAATAAGGAGCCTGGGAGTGTAGCTGAGTGGTAAAGTGAGTGCCTAGAATGCACAAGGCCATGGATTCAATCCCTTGCACCACCACCACCACCAAAAAAGTAATTAATAGATAAGATATAATAATTAATTACCACCACTGCAGTGGGATGAACCATGCATTACTTTCACTCAATACAGTCATATAACTACATCTCAAATTTCATTGCAGTGCATTTAAATTACAAAAGATTGAGAACCATCATGATGACACACACCTGTAGTCCCAGCACTTTCAGGAGGTGGAGGCAGGAAGATAGTGAGTCCAAGGCCAGCCTGGGCTACATAATGGGACTCTGTTCAAAAAAAAAAAAAAAAACCCACATTAAAAAAGCATGGTCAACCTCCACCAGAAGAGCTTTAGGAGTTAGCTTGATGTGAAATTTATTTTAGTAACACTCCAAATTTGGTCATCTCCATCTAAAGTTATCAGGCAACAAACAGACATCCAAATGAACCTGTCAAAATGCTGGTTTCTAAGTTAAAACAAAGCTCTTCATTTGGCCAATATAGTGACTAAGATCAAAAAGAGTACTTTCTCTCCAATGGGGGAATATAAACTAGTATCAACATTTTGGAAAATAAATTTGGAAATATGTATTCAAGCCTCAAAATCTGACCCAGAAACTCCTCTTCTGGGAATATAATCTAAGAAAACAACCGAAGTAGAAAAGAAGAAAAAAAGACATCATAACATTATTTATAATGCAGATCAAATAAAATGTTTAATCTGAAGGGTAGGATATTACACAGCCATTAAAAACATCTTCAAATTTAATGACAAGCAAAAGAAAATCCAATTGTATAATCTCAAATATTTAAACAAAGTGCATAGCATGGGAGGTGAGAAATCCATCCAAACATTCATGATTGTCTTCAAGTGGTAGAATAATGGATGGTTTCAATTATCTTAGCTAGACTTTGTATGTATTCTGAATTTGATACAGTGATAGCTGAGAGGTTGAGAGACATTCCCAAGTTCATACAAACTAGTAAGTGCCAATGTTGTTTTAAACATATTCTTTCAGAGGTGTGCTCATAATCTGACTTCCTAGGAAAAAAAAAACACAAAAACACATTGGTTTGTAGCTCTTATGATTTCAAGGTGCAAATGCTCCCACTGTGGACAATTTCATGCTACTGCCATCCTCGTGGAAGTGGGCTGGGGCAGGGTCAAGGGAAGCCAGGAGGAAGTTGGGATGAGCTACTCTCTAAGCACTTTATCCAAGCCTCTACCCTCAACCACTTCCCCTTCCACTTTTGGAATCCAGCTAGTGAGAGTTACTTTCACCTTTAGTTGTGATAAAGAGTGAGGTTTTCCAGTCCCAAAGGTAGATTCCAAAGAGTTAGATGGTCCAAAAACCAAGCCAAGACCAAATGGTTCAAAAGTTGTGATCACCAAGAGCAAGTTGGTAACTAGCAAAGAACCAGTCAGGTGATCAGATCACCAAAAGCAAGTTGGTAACTAGCAAAGAACCAGTCAGGTGTTGAGACCAGCTGCCTCCAATTTACAATTCAGAATCCCAAGAGTAGGCAGCAGGAGGACAGATGGTTTAGACCCTTAACCATTATCATCAAATTTAGTGACAAATATCAGTTCATGAGGTCAGCCAAGACACCAAGAAACTTTTTATTATTTGATATATTTGTTTTTAAGGTTTAATTATGCTGTTATATAAACTAAGACACCTTTTAAAATTTACTGATATAACATTTAATCATATAAAAATAATTATCAAAATTTGAGGAATTTTTAAGACAAATTTCTAATTGATTTTTAAAACTACAATAAAATCAAACTTGAAAATAACATCAAATTCTTTTTATTTTATGATGTTGTTGTTGTTGTTGTTAGGTGCCTTTGAGTCGTATGACCCTCATAGGGTTTTCAATGGCTGATTGTTTCAGGATTGCCTTGGGAGTGGATTGCCAGGCCCGTCTCCCATTTTTGTGGTGCTGGGAATTGAATTCGGGACCTCAGAGACTGCAATGCAGCGCTCTATCAACTGAGCTAAATCCCAGCCCCTTTTATAATGTAGATGTCCTAAAAATTATAAAATCAACAATTTTATGAGATCAATCATAAAATATAGAAAAGGACATGCAAAATCAACTACTTATAGAAAATACTTCAGTCTTTAGGTAAGAGTCTCTACAGTTCTTACATACAAGATTTGTACTGGAATGAGACTTACAAATAAATCTTTGAGCAGAGACATTGTTGAGTATATTTGTTGTCTTTGGGGGGAGTCACATAAATGACATCAGCAAATAGTAACACTAATTAAAAATAACTTACATAATTTGTATCAAGGGCTCATGTGCGACCCCACAGAGCACATACCTGCCCCTACGGTAAGTGCTACAGGGTTGCATGTCCAGCACCACCTGGAGTGGTGAAGTAATGAAATTACATGAAACGACATGTTCCTGGGTCCATTGTTGTTAGGTGCTTTCTAGTTGGGTCCAACTCATAGCAACCCTTTATACAGCAGACAAAACACTCCCCCACACTATGCCATGCCCAGCACTACATCAGTGCCTCCCTGCTATTTACAGGGTTTTTAATAGCAGATTGATTTTTAGGAGTGGGTTGTGGGGTCTGTCTCCAAAGCCTACAGCACCTGGTGTTTCTAGGCAGTCTCCCATCCAAGTACTAACCAGAACCGACCCTGCTTAGCTTCTGAGATCTGATGGGATTGGATGCCAGGGTGGTACAGCTGTAGGCATGGTTCATTAGGTTTTTTTGTTTATTTGTTTGTTTTTTTGTTTAATAGCCAAATTTAAACTCTGGGGACTATTTTTCACGCCAAAATACTAGTTAAGGATTTAAGCATGGGCCTCTCATTTGAAGGAACATTAGAATCACCTGGGGGCTTAGTGAATGCAGATCACGGAACCCAATTCTTGTTGTTTCTGATTTCCAGCAGGCCTGAGGTAGCGCTGGAGAATGAGCACTTGTAACTATCTCCCAGGAGCTGCCTGTGTTGGTTCAAGTTACCAACAAAAGAGAATGTTCTCAGTAGATGAGTCCAAGGAGTCCAAATGTAAGAGATGGGTTCTTTCTAACAGACCATTAATATACTGTTCATGCCTTAAAAATTTGCAGACTTCTTGGGTGAGTTTATTTTTTATTAGTTTGAGCTTATATTTGAGAGCTACTATAAAATTCCAGCAGGCTTTAGCTTAGCAAGAAAGAGAAATGTAAAGTCATTTTGGGTAATGTATATGGTAGGACATTGTTGAACCTCCTAGAAACAAAGAGATTATCACCACAATTTTAGAAACCACAATACACAGCCTCAAAGGGTCAAATGTCCCAAATCCTTGGCCTTTAAAGCAGTATATGGCCCAAGCTAATTTGACTCCTAGGTCCTTCCTCACTCTTCCCCACACAGAGTTGCCCTCATTCTCACAGTTGTCCCACCACCACCACCACCAGCAGCAGCAGCAGCAACTACCAAGAAGGGATCAAGTTTTCAATTCTTTAATGTTTCTTTTGTCTTTTAGTAGTCTAGAATCTCAGAACCTCTTGTCAGAATAGTGTTTAACAATGCTTGCATAAAGGCCAGGGCACTTCCCTTCTGCCTGCTAAAAGATTGGTAATTGAGTCTGATGAAATAAATTGACAATAGAGAGATTAGGAGGAGAAAAAGCACACAAGTTTACATAGGTGCGTGCACAGGGGAGCCATGAGACTCAAAAGGCCAGTTGGTTGAAGCTTAAATAGCACTTTGAGCTATAGAAAGAAATAGGCAGTTGGGGTTTCTTAGAGGGGAGGTAGAATAAATGATTTTTAGAGGAGATGAATGGTCCTGAGGAATAGACAATAGTCTAAGAGAAAGGTCATCTAGGCTCTGGGTATGGCATCAGCTCTAGCCTTTCCTGCCAGTTAACTGTCCCTGTTGTCAGACAAAGAGGGAACTTCAGAGAAAGCTTTTCCCTACATTGGCTGGTCCCAGGGTGCTCTTGATTAGTCCAAAGTAGCATATTTTGATGTATCATTTCCTAAACTTTGACTCTTAAAATAAAATACTCAGAATTATAAAGGAAACCAACTAACTGAAATATTGTTATCAAGATATTAGAAAATAAAGCCAGGCATGGTGGCATAATGCTCATAATCCCAGCACTCAGGAGGCTGAGGCAGGAGGATCCAAGTCCCAAGCCAACCTGAGAGTGAGACCCTGTCTCAAACAAACAAATGAAGAGATTAGAAAATAAAATTTTAATGCAGTGATATGCAGCCATGATAGATAGGAATATACATTAAAGTACTTATAATAAGATATAGGAGCTGGCCTAGTAACAGCCATAATTTTGAAATACTAAGGCAAATAATATTTTGAGACATCCGTAGCAATTTCACTGTATTGTGGGAATACTGGTGGACTGGGGAATTAAACTCTAAGCTTCATATATGTTTTTGCAAGCACTCTACCACTGAACCTCATCCGCCAGCCCATTTTTGACTGTTTATTTTTGAGACAGGGTCTTGCTAAATTATGCAGATTGCCACTAGCCTCAAATTTGCAGTCCTCCAGCCTCTGCCTCCTAAATCCTTGGGATTATAGGTGTGTGCCACTGCACCAAACTTAATACCTGTGATTTCTACTGGTGGCAAAACCTTAGGTCTGCTAACATGATGGTGGTTTGTCACTGTTAGCAGGATCAGGATACCCTACCCCCAAAATATGACTACAGGAGACCAGAATATGCCACCTCAAAACAGACTTCATTGGCATATTTTGAATCAGTTATTCTGAGACACTGCAGACAAAGCAATAGCTCTAAAAGGCTGTCCTTTTGTAAAAGATATTTACACCTATAAAGGAAGCACACATTAGTGAAAGTATCTGTATCAAGAAGAGGACTAATCAAGACAACTTTTACTACAGTAGACTTTATCTGCATAACAAACTCTCCCGCACACTACCAACTCTTGCTGTCCCATTTCTAGTGTCTCCATCACATTCTGGAAGGCCCAAGCCCCTAATACTCTCTGTAGGTCAGGCTGCTATATAAGTTTCAATGATCTGAGTCTTCCTGGAGTCTTCACATTTTGTGGGACTTTCATGTATATTGTTGGGACTCAGAAATCAATACCTCCAAACCATGCCATTTTTTTTACATACTGAATAATTTGATGTAAAGAAAATAAAAAAGACCTTAAAGGAAGGCTCAGGATCAAGGTCCCTCTAACCTTTCTTGCTCTTCTTCCTAAGCACAGGGAGAAGCCTGTCTGGAATTCTCCTTGTCTGCATTAAGACCAGACTACAAACACAACCACCTTCTATCCCCACCCTGATACCCCATTATCTACCTAAGGAAAAAAGACAGAGGAATGAAACCACACCTGGATAGACTTCTCTTACAGATAGCCTCTGTCCTTTAGGATCAATCAAACTCCAAAGAGAATCATTGAAAAAAAAAAAGGTAAAAGCTGATCTCTGTCCCCTGGACCACTCATTCCTCATTCTTCTTCCCTATAGAAAAAGGGGTGGAGTGCTGGGGCGTATCTCAGTGGGAGGGCAGCAATGCCCTGTGTTGGATCCTTGACACCCAAAAGGGGAGCTATGTAATTTGTTGTTGTTAGGTGCTGTCAAGTCATGTCTAACTCATAGCGACCCTCATAAGGTTTTCAATGGTTGATTGTTTCAGGATTGCCTTGGGAGTGGATGGTCACATCCTTCTCCCATTTTGGGGGTGCTGGGAATCAAACCCAGGACCTCAGAGACTACAGAGCACTGCTGTACCAACTGAACTAAATCCCAGCCCCCTGAATAATGGTTAGTGGGTGGATAATCACACTCCCTGGTTTCCCACCATACCCCCTTCTGTGACTTTTCCCTTTTTGCACATTAATAAATATGTGTGCCTTCTCTCCTGTTCAGTCATAGTCAGCAAATCTTGTAAGGCCAGAGGGAAAATTTCCCTTCACACCTACAATATGTATATAATTAAAATTATTTCTCTCCTATTTACCTGTCTTTTTTTTTTCCCCCAGTACTAAGAGGTGAACCCAGGGCCTTGCACTTGCATGCTTTGCAAGTGCTGTACCACTGAGCTGCATCCTCAGCCCATTTTTTTACTTTTTGAGACAGGGTCTCACTAAATTATGCAGACTGCCTCTTGTCTTGAACTTGTGGTCCTCCTGCCTCTGTCTCCCAAGTCGCTGGAATTACAGGTGTGCACCACCCTGCCTGGCTCTGTCTTAATTTAAGTTACAGCCCATCCAAAGAAGGTAGAAGAGTCAAGGAAACCCATTTTCCCCTGCTCTATATCACCGACCTTCATAAATAAAGGGCATGTCAAATTTCAGTTGTTGTTGTTGTTGTTGTTGTTGTTGTTGTTGTTAGGTGTCACTGAGTTGGAGCCAACTCATAGCAACCCTATGTACAACAGAACGAAATACTCCTCTGCTATTCATAGGGTTTTCAATGGCTAATTGTCTTTCTGGATTGGTTCGGGAGTGGATTGCCAGGATTTTCTCCCATTTTTGAGGTGCTGGATATTAAACCCAGGACCTCAGAGAGTACGGAGGAGTACTCTACCAACTGACCTAAACTCCAGCCCCTTTCACTGAATTCTCAGACGTTCAAGTACCTATTTCACCTATGAAGACACTGAGCCTTGTTTGTTGTTGTTAGGTGCCATAGAGTCAGGTCCAGCTCATAGTGACCCTCACAGAGTTTTCAATGGCTGATTTGGGATTGTTTTCAGGAGTGGATTGCCACATCCTTCTCCCTGTTTTTGCAGTACTGGGGATAGAACCCGAGTCCTCAGAGAGTGTAGAGCAGGTGCTCTACCAACCAAGCTAAACCCTAGCCCAACTTTCAATTAGGGATGTGATTTCTTTTCCCTATCCAAGTTTATATATCCTCTGAATTATAAACATGGACTCCCTAGGGGCCCATGAATCTCAGTTTAAGTCAGGTTCCACGAATCTGAAAAAATCTTCAAGATACTCAAATTTACATTTCTATCTTATTTTTCATATTCCTTTCAAAAAATATAGCAGCACAATTCCTTGACTTCTTCTCTCTCTCTCTCTCTCTCTCTCTCTCTCTCTCTCTCTCTCTTCATTTTAAAGCGTGGAATAAGCAATACTTGCTCAGTATTTACTCTAGGATCTACTACATAAAACACAAACCGCATTCATATTTGTGTCTCAACAGGACTGACAAATGTCATAGTTCTAGCCTTCTTTCTAAATAATATATAAAACATTATTGGTTTAAACAAAAGTGTATTTGGACCCACAGGCTCAACGTTTTCAGAATCATAGACTCACAGAAATCTTGCCCATAAGATGTAATGCCAGATCAGACCCGGCACTAATGGCAAAACATTTTTGGCTCCTTAGAACACATTTCATTTCATTCCTTAATGTGTCTTAACTAATAGCCTAAGTTTCTGCCACCCCTGGAAAAACCATTACACACACACACACACATGCTCTCTCCCTCTCTCTCGCTGTTTCTCTCTCTCTTTCTCTCTCTCTCTCTTCTCTCTCTCTCTCTCTCACACACACACAAGCACACACACACGCTCTTTCCCTCTCTTGCTCTGTTTCTCTCTCTCTCTCTTTCTCTCTCTTCTCTCACATGCACACATACAAGCACAAGCACACACACATATACACACACACATTCAACTTCATTCTCTTCTAGAAAATTACAATCCAATAATAATGTTCTCTATTATAGCTGCAAAGTTAAGAAAAAATAAATCAGTGTCTCTACTTTCCCCAGACTCTATAACTACACATGAACACATTGAGGTGACTGGAAGTTAAATTTCTACTTTTTAATAGTCATGGGCATCTCTGGGAGCATGCAATGCCAGAACATTTATGGGTTTTGTTTTGTTTTTTTTTCCCATTGCATTCCTGAAGCTCCTGCCCTTTCAAACATGTATGTAAATGAAGGGGCCCAAAGAGCTATTAATGCAAATTTCTTTAAATAAGGTTCCTGCAAACCAAAAGGCTGTTGGTGGCTTCAGAAAATATCTTGCAGGAAAATGCTGTGTCTATAGTGAACCGTCGCCACATGACCCTGGGAAAATTAACTTGTGTTGAGGGTAAAACAAAGAGCTGTGGCCAGAGCAAGACACCTCAGTTGGTCTCTGAGCACAAAACCCTGCAGTTAGGCTGATGGGAAGGTTCTGAAAGGCACTTAGGAGGGGAGCTGATTCTTTTTCATGGACTTGAAGATTATTCTGTAGCAGGAAAATGTCTCTAAACGTCATGCTTAATAATTCATTAATAAGTGTGTGAAAGGTCTTTGTTGGAAGGATGACTCCACCTGTTCCTGGAACCTGAGATCATTATTCTAATATCACTAGAAGGCCCAGAAACCTGCAAGCCTGTATTGTTAGTTACTCACAATCCCCTGAGAGGTTGGTGCTGTTAACCTGCCTCTCACAAACAAGAATCGGAGGCGCTCAGAGGTTCAGTAAAGGAAGATTGCATGCTTCACCACTATGCTAGTTTCTTTTCTTTTTGTTCACAAGGTCTTTGTGTTTTTCCAGGGGTGGCAGAAATTTAGGCTATTAGTTAAGACAAATTAAGGAATGAAATGAAATGTGTTCTAAGGAGCCACGTCCCACAGGCCTTCACCGCCACCGGAGACTCTCCCCTAACCCAAGAGGCTAGGTTGCCAACTCCAGGAAGTTGCTTCCCAGATTTAACTGCCAGTGCTGCCTAGTGCTAGACTCCTGCAGGGTAGAGGAACTGGGTTTTGACACAACATGAAGTCTAGTGGGAATGTACTTCTTTCTGGAAATCCAATGCACTTCCTCATTAGAGTATTCTTAGATCAAGAAAAGAGATCTTCTATAACAAAGACCTTGTGAATCAAAGAGGAAAGAAACTAGCATAGTGGTGAAGCATGCACTCTTCCTTTACTGAACCTCCGAGTGCCTCCGATTCTTGTTTGTGAGAGGCAGGTTAATAGCCCAACCTCTCAGGGGATTGGGAGTAACTAACAATACAGGCTCAAGCTGGGGAAGGGCAGGAAAGTCAGTGGACATTCAGGGTATTGAAGAAGCTGATGGATTTTATGTCTTTGAACTCAGCCCAGACCACCTGAAAACACACATCTTTATGGAAAATATTGATTTTGTGAACATGTATTGATTGGCCTGGAAAGTAAAGGACTTTGTCCATTAGGAACAATGGGTCATTTTTTTCCAGTAACCTACATTTCTACACTTTTCAAACTGGTAGAAAAGAAACACAAATATTGCTGTCAATCCTCCCTCTAACTGGAATCACAAGTCACTGCTGGCCTGCAATCTCAGCTCTGTCATGTTTACAAGGGACTTGGAGAATGCACTCTCCAGAACAGCCTGGTCTGCCAATGAGAGGCTGAGGACCAGTGACATCCATCTGTCCTGGTCACCCAGCAGAGCCCAATCTAGACTCAGCATCCCTGATTGCCAGCCCAGCTCCAAGGGACCCTTACACGTTAAGATGACCCTGACCCTCCTCCCTCCCCACTATTGCATTCCACTAGAGTCACTGACAGCTGAAGATGTGATCTAAACCTTTAAGCTGCCTTTGAATTTACAGCCTATTGAAGGCTTCTGCACATAGAAGCTAGGACTAGAAACTAGAAAGTCAAGTGTTTGAAGGAGAAATTTTTTCCCTGAGTCCTGTTGGCATACATTTATTATTAAGGTCCCAGTAACTCTCCTTACCTCTCTCAGTAGATTTCCCTGCTCCATTAATTTTAGTGCCTTTGAAAGTTGTACATGCAACTCTTGATTCTCTACTCTAAGCAGCCCTCTCAGAACAGCAACTCCAAGGAAGAAAGTGTTGAAGAGGGTCAGGCTGGACCATATATTTGGTACAAGTTCACAAGCAGCCCAACCAAGAAACTTAAACTCATCACACACCTGCCAGCCACAAAAGCCACACACCAAAATGCATGCCCACAACATATATTCATACTCTACACACTGGCTTCAAACACATAAACACACCTAGCACACTCTATTCACACAAACCTTATACACATACATGCACCACAATTTGCTTAAACATGGGCTTACATTTACACAAACACAGGTTAATACAGTCCTTCCTCTCTCTCTCTCTCTCTCTCTCTCTCTCTCTCTCTCTCTCTCTCTTCCCTACCTGATTGCTATCTTCTAAATCTTAGATCTGTGAACTTGAACTTCAACCCTCAGGCTTGCTTCTGGCCCTGTCCTTTGACATTTTCACTTGGGTCTTCTGTATTTTTAACATAAGCTGACTCTAATG
Source organism: Pedetes capensis (assembly GCA_007922755.1). Taxonomy (NCBI): domain Eukaryota; kingdom Metazoa; phylum Chordata; class Mammalia; order Rodentia; family Pedetidae; genus Pedetes; species Pedetes capensis. The sequence continues at coordinate 61,585 of VMDO01001800.1, forward strand.
GTCTCTAACTCACCTTGCGTTCCTATTCGTGAGATGTGCAACATCCACTTTTGTAGCTGAAACCTCTGTTGTTGTTATTGTTGTTAGGTGCCTTCAAGTCAGTATCCGACTCATAGCGACCCTCTGTACAACAGGGGAAACACTACTGTCAGTGCTTCTCTGCTGTGCATAGGGTTTTCAATGGCAGATTGATTTTTGGGAGGGAGTTGCCAGGTCCTTCTCCCAAGCCTACAGCTTCTGGTGTTCCCAGGTGGTCTCCCATCCAGGTACTAACCAGGCCCAACCCTGCTTAGCTTCCGAGATCTGACGGGTTCAGATTCCACAGGGCTATGGATGCAGGCTCAAACCTCTGAGGGATCCCAATTCTGCCAGTTCCCATTTAGTCAGTGTTCTAACCCATCCCTCCATGTTGGAGGGCAGAGGGAATTGACCAGGCTGGACAGTCCCAGGGAATGTCAGAGCATAAAACTGGCTGGAGTCACCTGCTCAGTTCTACATCCACATAGAGCCCGTGAATGACCTCATCACAGGCCTGCACAGTAACCATCTCACTCCAAAAAGCCATAGGAAATTGATCCACATTTGCATATCTTGAGTTGATTGCAGACACTTTGGTTTGTGTGCTTTTTTCAGAGATGAGCCCAGCACCCCAACTCTCCCTTGGCATGTTCCAGAAACAGTAGGGAAGCCATCACCAGCAGCCAAGAACAACCTGGCAGAGTCTCTCCCAGACTGCTCAGCGGTAGCTGCCCACCACAACTACTGACTAGGCAGAGTATAGCTGAACTGGCCCTGCAGACAGCCATGGCCACCTATCCCTTCGTTTCTCACCCCCAAGGGCTAGTTCAAGGTGCTACATGTAATTGAAGTCTCCAAGAACATTACTAACTCAAGTTTGGCTACTTTTTCCAGCATTGTTTTCACACAGTTTTCTTCTGGGAATCCAGACAAGGGGGAGAGTGGCAGCAGGGGGAGAGATCTTGGATCCCACACAGAGAACATTCATTTCCAATGATGTCTCTGCTGCCCACTCTTAAACCCACTCCCAGAAGAAAACAGAGACTGGAGCCCAAGTTCTACAAAACAGCCATGGGCATTTCACATGCACACAAGTGACTCACCCTCCCCCACAAACTCCACAGTCTTCTTAATAGCCCATGACCTCATTTTAATTGAAACCCATTCACTGTTGTAATGAATGAAAATGGACTTGGGAAGAGCAGTCAGATCCCATTCCCCTCTCTTGTTCCTGCATCAGAAGAGGCAGAGGTGTCAATGCTGGTGAGCCAGTGGAACAAGGTGAGCTGTTAGCACCTAGGACAAGTGGATCCCATCCCCAGTCTGCCTTAACCTCCAAGACAGATGTGGGAACCAAGTAAAAACTTAGAACTGAGTATATTGATAAATTGATACTTTGTCAGATAATCAGAAAATACGTTTTATCATCTGAGTTCACAGTTTTAACAATGTCTTATTCTTACTGATATTTGTACAGATTTATGCATGCAGCTATATATGCATAGGGGAGGGAGAGATACCCTCTGTCACCCACTCCCTTAGTTCTTATGTGAGCTCCTCTGCTGAGTCTGGGAACCAAATTAACACAAGACAGATTAACAAGAGAAAAACATATACATTTTGTTAATTTTACACATATAAGGAAATCTTCACAAGAGGGTGAGTGCCAAAGAAATGATCAAAGACAAATGCTTTTATACTTTTTAAACAAAAATGATAAATTTGTGAAGATACAACAGGGATCTGTGGCCAGGGCAATAAATTCTAGGGAAGACACTAAGATATATGGGGGGATGTGAAGCTAGTGGAAGATAAGAGTGACTTCAGTGAGTTTATTTATTCAGGCTCATTGTAGCCCCAATTACCAGTCTCTGGTAATAAAGCCTATTTTCTTGTCCTGGTATAAGGAGTGCACCCCTCCCAAAGGAATCTTTATGGTCTACTACAAGTAGGAAAAGGCAGGTCATAGAGTCCTTTCTGCATCTATAGTTTCTCCAATGGCTTCAACTCCAAATAATCAGTCCACAAATTTGGCATATTTTTGAATGGCAACTTTTATATATGTAAATTTATAAATAAATTTTAACTGCCTGTCTGTGTTCTACCTTATGACTAAAAGAATTTCAGGTAGCTGAAAGCTATATGTAATACAAAAGTTTATTTTAAAAGAGTCCAGTACCATAAAACAAAATCAAACAAAAAGGAAAATAATGAAACAATCCAAATGTCCATCAACTGATGAATGGATAAACAAAATGTGGTATAACTATTAAAACGGAATATTAAAGGAAAAAGTACTGATACATAGTACCATACAGATGAAGCTTGAAAGCATTATGCTACGCGGAAGAAGACAGAAACAGATACATATCTGATTCTGTTTATACAAAATGTTGAGAATAAACATAGCCATAGAGATAGAAATCAAAGTAATGGTTGCCAGAGACTGGGGTGGCAGGGATACGGGTAGGGTGATAGGGAATAATCGTTTACTTGGTAAAGCATTTCTTTTGGTGTGGTGAGTCATCCTGGAATCAGATAGTGGTGACACATTGTATACACTGTGAATGTGCTAAAAGCCATCTTTAAAATTATTTAATGTGGTAAATTTAATGTTATATAAATTTCATCAAAAATAATTTCTCAAACAGTCATGAGACATGAGGAGAAAACAGAAGATAAAAAGTAAACACAAAGCCTAGAAATGAGGGGAGTAGTACCACACAGAGTTACTAGGGTGGGCCACTTTGACTTAGCTAGGGTTCCCAGGGGAGAAAGCAGACCAAGAAACGTAATCAGTCATCTCAGAGGTCTGGTTTCCACAAGATACAAGCAAATCAGTCATTGAGTAGAAGCACAAGTTCCTCAGAACCAGGGTACAAAGGACAGGGCTCCATGGATCTGCAGGAGGGAACTCTGTGATGGTGTGGGCTGGGTCCCTCCCAACATTCCTCAGCAAATACAACAGTGGGTCTAGCCAACAGCCTCAGAACAGGATGAAGACAAAATGGCAAGGCATCAGTCAATGAAGACACCCCATTTATCAGACATTTATGCATTGTGACTTAGGTCCTTTGGATTTTAGGGTCCATGTTCTGAAAGGATCCTTTTATCTCTATCTTTCTCGTATTTTTTAACTATAGTTCTGTGTGATATATGTCTTTTAAGCCACTTCAAATGCTGCATTAGTAGCATTTGGAATGCTTATTAAAATGCAGATTCCAGGACCTTACGTGACGCCACCTAACCTAAATGCAAATTCAAAATCTATGAGAGTAAGGGCTACAAATATGCAGTTTAATAAACTATTTAGTTGATTTCTCTGGATAGCAAAGTTTCAGAGTCCCCTACTTTGATTCTGGGGGAATCCTGCAGAAAGCAACACCATACAGGTGGCCAGAAGGAACCATGATGTATCTCCTTCCTCATTCCCCTCCCCCTCTCCCACCCATCCAGGATCACCAGTTCCTGTTTAGAGATGGGGCCATGTAAGAGAAAAGTCATGTGCAGCCCTCCAAGGTCCTCTCCCAGCCCTTCAGAACCTGCTGTGGGCTACCCATCCTGGAATCCCAGAGCCCTGCCCTCAGAGGCAGGAGGTGTTACTGAGCTCCTTGTCACTAAGGTTTAAGGACTCCAGAACTTCAGCCAAGTAAGGAGGTGCCACATCTCCTCACTCCCATTCCAGGCCTGCCTTTCTTTCTTTTTTTTTTTTTTTTTTTTTGTACTGGGGTTCTGAACACCGGGCCTCCTGCATACTTTGCAAATGCTCTGCCACTGAGCCACACCCCCAACCCCCTTTTTAATTTTTTAATTGAAACAAGATTTCACTAAGTTATGCAGTATGCCTCTGACTTGCTCAAGTCACTAGAATTATAGGTGTGGGCCACCTCACCAGGATTCACTCCAGGCCTTACTACTCACAGGAGCAGCTGACTCCTAGGGCAAAATCCAGCCTCTCTCTCCCCAGCTCTGAGCCAAGCCTGGGTCCATATCCAGCACTTTGTGCTGGACAGCTCCAACCAGAGGGCCCCAGGGCACCTCAAACACAGAAGGTACAAATTGATCTATCTCCTCCCACTATCTTTTAAGGCAGAATCGGACAGAATCTCTAGATCTCTACAGATAGATGTTCCTTTGGTTCCTTCACTTAGTCTGCTCTAGTTCTTCTTAGCCTGCAGCCATACCTCTGTGGCACCCAATTCTATCCTGGCAGATCTTCAAATCTAAGCAGGGTTGGGCCTGGTTAGTACTTGGATAGGAGACCACTTGGGAACACCAGGTGCTGTAGGCTGGTGAGGAGGACTCAGCAACCCACTCCCCCCCAAAAAAAATCAGCCATTGAAAACACTATAGATAGCAGAGCAACACTGATCATAGTTATGCTTAGGGTAGCCATGAGTCGGACACCGACTTGACAGCACATAGCAACAACTGGCACCTAACAACCATAACAACAACAACAATAACAGTTCTTCTTAAGCCTCAGGGGCAAAGGCTTGTACATACAAAATCATGTGCAGGTATCCCAGGACCCCTGTAGTTACCAAAATCTGCACAACTTTAAGTCCTTTTTGTAAAATGGTGTAGTATTTGCCTGTAACCTATGCATAGCCTCCCACATGCTTTAAATCATCTCTAGATGTCTTGTAATACCTAATACTTGATATATAAATAGATTAATTACTACATTGTTCAGGGAATAATGACAAGATAAAAAGAGTCCATACATGTTTTTTCAAGTATTTTTTCAAGCAATTTTTTCAAGTATTTTTGATACACAGTTGCCTGAATCTACAGTTGTAGAACTCACAGATATGGAGGACAACTGCATGTTGTACTTAGGAGACTTGGGCATCTATCAAGAGAGATTTTTGACTCAGCTGATTTTTGCTGTTATCAAACTTCAGAAACAGATACATGGGATAAAATGATTCCTTGGTGCCTTGTTTATGTTTATAGCACTTACAAATTGTAAATATGTTTTTCCACCTTGTTAAATTCTAAATGCAAGGAAAGTATTCTTTTTTTTTTTTAACCTGGAAATATCCTGTTCCTATTCTTTGCTCTTTTTCCTATGGTGTGTGTCTTTTTCATATACATATATATATATATATATATATGTATATATATATATATATATATATATACATATATATATATACTTATTTATTTCATTTTATTCATATTGATGCACATATTGGCAAATATGTTCCAATTACTTTCTCCTACTTTATTAATTTTTAATGTTGTTTGTAACATCTTTCACTATACCAGACATAGGGAAATTCTCATGTTTGGAGGAGGAAGAGGACCTTGCTAATACACCACCAAAACCTGCTTTGATTTTTCTTCCCCTCTTTGGCTTGATTTAGGTTTTTATGGTGCTGAGGATCAAATTCAGGGCCTTCTGCGTGCTCAGCAAGCACTCTACTACTGAGCTACATCCCCCGCCACCCAAGCCTGCTGTGAGATTTTCATTCTCATGAGCTCATGGGCAACTACTTTCTTCTCTTTTCCCACAGCCTCAGTTTCCATGAAAGATGCAGAGAAAGGAGGTGCCCAGTGTCTGGTACAAGTCCAATATTTTCATTTTGAACCATATGCCCACAACTCTCTCAACTCCTAAAGAATACAAAGGAAGTTGCTCAGGAGGAGAGGAAGTAATAGTGTGTCCTCCTGGCCTCCCAGTGTCTCAGAAATCCAAAAAATTTAGCTTGTACCACAAACAACAGACACTGACCTAAATTCTAAACTGACAAGCAAGTTTTTTGTTCTCTTACTTATCTGGCTAGTCCCTATCTTTGAGCTTGATGGGAAACTTACAGATAGGAATAAAATTCACCATCTTTAGATACCCACAACATGCTTAATTTCTAAGAACTGCTACAAAAGCCCAGTACTGAGAATACAGGATCCTGAGTTGCTCAGACACACTTTCAAACTCTGGCTCTGCCATTTCCTTGACTATTTAATACACAAGGGACCTCACTTCCCTGTTTCTCAATGTCATTTGTAAAATACTGTCTTGTAAGGTTGTTGAGAGGATTAACTGAGTAAATGTATCTGGTGCCTGACAGTCATGGCTAAAGAGAAACCCTCAAGACTTTTGGATATTCCGAATACACATTTGTGGTCTGTTGCCTTATCTGAAGGGAAAACTTTGGAAGTGATATTGTAAATTAAAGTCTTCTGTCTGAGGAGATATGCTAGCTGAACCCATATTACACCTCAGGGCTAATTTGTCCTTTGTCCTTCTTACTTGAAGAGGCTGTAGATCCTACTTCCTGGGGCTAATTTCAGCCAAGGAATAGGGGAAAATAAATGGTGTTAGGATTCATACCAGGCTAAGACATTAAGGCTGGCCAGACCTAGGGCCACCTAGGGGCTGGGGGTTGGGAACTCTGGCTTAGTGAGCAGCCACTCTGTTCCCTGAAGGAGGTACCTTGTGGTCTACAGTCAGAAACTAGAGCCTCCAGGTTCCCCCTGCCACAGGCCTGGATATGGGCCCTGCTAAACCTTTGCCCCTCACCTGTCAGTCACCTTGTGGGGGGTTGTGTGTGGTTGTGATGCTGAAAGCTATGCCACTTGTATTTCAGATACCAGCAGGACCACCCTTGGTGGAGAGCTTTCAGCTGAGCTTCCAGACAAAGACTGCCTAGGGAGAAGGACCTAGCAGCCCACTACTGAAACAATTAGCCATTGAAAACTCTTGAATAGCAGAGAAGCACTGTCAAATACAGTGCCAGAAAATGAGCCCCTCAGTCTGGAAGACATTCAAGAAACAACTGGGAAAGAGTTGCCTCCTCAAAGTAGAGTCAACCTTAATGATGAAAATGGAGTAAAGCCCCTGGGATCTCCTTTTGCCCCTGACTCCTTGCCCCCAGGGTTCTGCATAGGGAAGAATCCAGGCCAGATTTTACCAGGACCTTCCCACTGCCCCAGGTCAAAAGAAGGTTTTCTCTCAGTTTTATCCATTTTTTCATTTAAAAGTTGATATTCAACTCAACAGTGAAACCTCACTCCCCAAAGGAATAGAAAAATAAGCCACCCAAATCCTATTCAATAGGGTAAATATTGGGTTAAGATAAACATCTCAGGGTTTCAAAAAGACCATTGTATTCAAGCAAACTGCAGTTTTCCTACTTTAGGAAGATTCTGAATTCAGAATGCCCAAAACTGTGGTAAGAGAAGAATGATTTTACAGTCACCATTTACCCAGCGCCTACCAGTGCCAGGTTACCCCCAAGCACTTTATCCACTGGTTTGTCATAGGTTCAGCAACCCTGCAGGGTCAGCATCTCTTTTCCCAAAGGTCTCTCACTCTTGCTCCTTCGTCACCAAGACTGTGGAGCCATCTCTCTGCCACATCCAGAGGGTCCATCCTTCCTGACCTGTTACGTGGCTTCAGGCAAGTGGTTCCTTCTTTACCTTAACTCTCTCCATCTTCACCTTTGAATTTGTTACCATCTTCCTGGGATAATGGACAGGTCTAAGGACACTATTGGTTGCTTCTTACTGAGTAATTGGCCACATGGTTCTAAACACTTTATATGTGTTATATATGACTTGGGCTGGGGTTTAGCTCAGTTTGTAGAATGCTGCCTTGTGCTCTCTGAGGCCCAGGGTTCAATCCTCAACACCACACACGCACACACAAAAAAAAGCGGGGGGGGGGGGGGGGGAGAAGAACCTAGTAGCCCACTCCCAAAACAATCCCCAAAACAGTCCCAATAACAATCAGCTATTGAAAACCCTCTAAGTAGCAGAGAAGCACTGCCATAGAGCTGGGCATGGCACAGTATTCAGGGGTGTTTCCTTCTGTTATACATAGGGTCGCTATAAGTTGACTTGACTCAATGGCACCTAAAAAAGATAATACATATGACTTAATTCTACAAATGTGATATTATTATTGACCACATTTTTAAAAGCATCAGAGACTCGGTAACTTGCTCAACCCACTGACTCTGAATCTGCATTCCAGACAACAGATGAAAAGGAGTGTGAGGAAAGCAACATTGACTTCTTCAAGTCAAAGTTGCATCTGTGACCCTTCAGACCAATTTTCCCAAAGGAGCCATCTTCTCTGGTGTTGGTCAGGCCCTTGTTCCCAACTGAAAGAAGAAATTTGAATGACCTGAAGTTCACAAAAGCCATAGATCTCAAAAAGTCACTGAGAATTCTAGAAGTTTACTTTGGGTTCAAAGAGGGAGGGAGAGTCACCAACTGAAAGAGAGAGAGAGAGAGAGAGAGAGAGATCTTCCAGTTGGCTCTGGATGACATGAAGGTGCTTTGTGGAATTACCTGGGTGTTCTGAAGCCCTCACACAGAGCCATGTCCCAAAGGAGCCACTGGCAAGTTGGGGCTCCTTAAGAAATGTCAACTCAAGGGCAGCAGAGGCTAGGTGGTACAGTGGGAGGTCCCAGGTTGGTATTTTGTTTGGGGGCTGGGTGGCAGGCTTTGTTTGTACTCCTTGTTTTAAGTTTCTCCTGAAGTTTGTTTCCAGATGACTATCTCTTGAGCAGTCAAGCAAATGGACAAACACATTAGAGCAAAAACAAACATTTACACAGGCAGGGAAGTCATTTCTCCCAAGTCCCCTCATTCACAGGACCCTATCCATTCAGGGATTAAAACAAGCTGGACTTTTTTTTTTTCCCCCTGAATAGAGTGGATTCTTTCCAGAATTCTTATACTCAGGAGTAAACCTCGATGACAGAACTCTTTTTTCTCTTTCCACAAACGAAAACCCAAATCCAATGAGCAATGCACATTTTTGCTGTTTACAGCCTCTTCATATGCCAGCAAATAAATCCCAACAATTAGCCTCTTCTTGTCCATTAGACCATGTCCTTGAATTCCAGAAAGCTGGTATGAGAGCCAACCATATATATGATTTTTTTTTTAATTTAATCTAGCTGGGCTTTAGCAAGTCATTACCCTAGGATATTAATTATTCCTTCTTCTTTTAAAATCATACAGCCCCTGTAGATCTAAGATTACAGAAAGTTCAAGCCGAAAGGCTCCTTAGGGAGCATCTAGTCCAGAGCTCTTCACACTGAGCCATTATAGGGTCAGGAAGTCAATATAATGGGCTATAGCTGACATCTTAAAGAAAACAAACAACACAGAATTTCACATAATAAGAAGAATGATTTCATGAAACTTCTGTTTCAATTATGAATGTGGTTCTGAGAGTCACAGTGTAAAATTTCGGGCACTTCTTACTGTGAGTCCTGGTCTAATACTTTTGAGAAATGCTAAACAACTTGCTGGCTTTGCAGATGGGGAACATGATGTCCCAAGAAGTGCAATAACTTACTGAGAATTCTACTGCAGGTCATTGAGGAAAACCAGCCACTTCCTAAGATGCCAACTCCCCCAGCTGTCTCCCACCACTTAGCCTACAAATCAGCCACATCCCATCCTGCCTGGTATTGGCTATGTCAGCATTTGGTTCCTTTCAGGTGGCAGACTCCCTACAAGTCCCAGTGGTGCACAGTCTTTTTGTCACTCTGCATACTAAATACAGTATGATGTACCTGACAGGTGTGGAATGTTCACCTGGTGATTCCCCAAGGTGCGTAGAGAGAAACTCAAGAAGGAGAAAGTAAAAAAATACCCAGAAAAGAACAACTTCCTGGAAAGAGCCACCATGTTGTGATCCCCCTGAACACTAATGGCAGTGATCACACCTACAACAGTGATTCTAACAATGGCCATCTGCCAGCTTGTCACGTCCTCCCAGGAACTGGGCTGAGCTCTGTGTACACAATGCATCCTTTTGTCCTCACCAGAAGCTGGTGGGATGCTATTGTCTCCAGGCCTCCGGTGGTTTAGTACAAGCTCAATAAGCTAACCAGGATCCAAGCCCAAGCAATCGGACTCTAGGCTCCATGCGCTAAACCACTCCATCCCCATCTTCCCGGTGAGAAAGCCCTCCCAGAAGGCTAGCTATTGCAACAATTAGGCATTGAGTGAATTTGTTGAAAGACTGAATGAGTGGATAAATTAGAAAGGACCCACTCTGGCTTGCTGGGTGGCTGAAAGCTGAAACAGAGAACTGCTGGGCAGAGCAGGTCTAGCCTGGAAGAACAAGCTAGCACAAGAAAACTTTCTTCCAAAGGGGGAGCAGACACTTCTGGGACTCAGATAATCAGAGATATTCTTACCCTTCCTCCCACCTTTCTACTGTCACCCAAACCTATTGCTGACAGAACCAAAGGCAGGGGCCACTTCCTCAGTCTAATGGCCTGGGCTATGGGTTTGTAGCCCAGTGAAGAAGTCTCACAGGACTATTCTCTATACTAACACCTCTCCAAAATTCCTGTTTAAAAAAAATAACTTAATATGAGGTTGAGCCACGGAAGAGAAAATTAACTCAGCTTTTCATCAGCTTGGGCTCCTGGGGTTGTCAGAGAGAGAGTGTCAAGTTAAAACATACAGCAAAAACAGAGAAAAGCCTGTCTCTGGGAGAGAGCCTATTCTTTCTGTTCTTTGCTGTCAAGGAGGCAAATCTGATTTGGTTATTCTTGCTCACTCCCCTCAAGAAATTCTCAGTGTGATTGGCAAGAAATCAGGAATAACAAGATAAAGTGGTGATGTAAATGCCAGTGGAAACAGCAGATTCTTTGTGCTGACCTTGTCTAGGAAGTCTCAAAGTGGGAAGAAAAGCTGAGATTTGAACTTTGATGCAGAGCCCTCACATGTTAAACTTACAGTCTCCTTCCTATCGGAAATGCTTAAATACTTTCCCTACAGGTATTTACAATCTGTCTCAACATTTGGCTGACTCCTGGCACTTTTCTGCTTTCATTCACAGCAATTACTTAAAGGAAAACTTCATCCCTTTGAGTATCATATTGAATTAAAACAAAGGATAAATTACCAAAGAAACATTGGAAGTCTGGAATGCAATCATCATCTAAAGGGGGAAAAAATCATTATTTTTCACAAATACAAAACAATGACAAGACAATGACAAGGACCTAGAAAGCTAAGGAAACTAATCCAAGCAAAACTATATTTAAAACTACTTGAATAGCCTTCTCTTTAAAACTTCCAAAGCTATGACATTCCATTTTCTTCTCTCTCTTCCAATTTTAAATCTCTTTAATAATCCTAATAGACACAATCCTTCCTTATAACTAACTTAATCTCTCCAACTGCAATTTAATTTGAGTTATCTTATGTCTATGTTCAAAAGAATAGGAACTACTATTCACTTTCATCCTATAATATCCCAAGGTCCCGAGATCCTTGCCTGGAAGCAGGCTCAAGTCTCCTGTTTAATCTTGTGAATTTTGTCCTATATACCAATATCTATGTCCTTTTTCACATGAAAATACTTTTCAGCTATCATTGAGGTTAATGGACACACTGGGAAAATATACTGTGTTTATCCATTTTCTGGAAATATCCCCCAGCATACTGGCCCTGTCCCCCATTAGATGCCCAGCTCTGGATGAAATTTCTATTCATCACAATGCTTTTAGCTGCAAATAACAAAATAGTCCATTTAAGTAGCCTGAACAGAAAAGAAAATGTATTACTGCGCATAAAAAATTCCAAAAGTGAATAGTGCAGGATTGTTTTAGTGCCTCAAAAATGGTACCAAGGACCCCAGCTCTGGACAGTTTTCCATTCTGCCAGCCTCTGAGTACTGCCTGATGATTAGGTTTGTCCTCACTCTAACATAAGATAGGTGTCATGATTTAGGTACTCCTTATAAACACAATAATATCTGCTTGAAGAAAATGGATGCTTCCTCTCATGAGCCACACTTTATTTGGGGAAAAAAAATCAAATCTTTTCCCAAAGCCTCCCAGGAAACTTTCCCTCATGATGCACTGGCCAAAATTGGACCCCAGTTGCCTTAGTTGCAAGGGAGGCTAGAAATTTTCTATAGGAGGAAAACTGCCAGCAAGAAGTATATGGGGTGGGGACACCAAAGCTCCTCACCGAACAGCACCAGAAGGAGCTTCCACAAACACCTCAGTCCCACCCATTTGGTCTTCATGACAGAAAGAGACTAGATACACCACTTTGAGTGAAAAACGTTATCTAGGGACCCTAAGCAAGTAGCCCTGAAAACAATGGCTTCCTTATTTTTGCAAAACTCCTTCACACTCTTTTAGTCACTTTTTTTCCTTTTTTAAAAACAAATTTTATTGTGTATATTTAAGGGATATAGCCTGATTTTAATGGAATTCATATAGACAGTTAAATAGTTACTATAGAGAAGCAAATTATATCTATCATCACTTTTCCTTATTTTTTATGTGTGACAAAGGCTGTTAAAATGTACTTATTTAACAATCCCTAATGATTGAATTTTATCAGCAATAGTTGTATTAGCTACTTTTGCATAGCTGTGACCAAAATACCTGCGAGAACAACTTAAAGAAGGAAGGACTTATTTTAGCTTGTGGTTTCAGAGGGCTCAGTCCAAGGTTGCTTGGCCCTATTAGTTTGGGCAGAACACCATGAGGCTAGGAATGTGCAGCAGAGGAGCATCTTCACCTCATGGTAGACAGGAAGCAGAGAGTGATATAGAAAGGGGCCTCACTTCATTGGTACAGCCCTTGCTTCAAATCAAGGTCACAAACTCAAATGCCTCCTGGTACATATTTCTATATGTGTATAGAAATATTTCCCTACCATAGAGAAACCAAAAGACAATTCAAGGATAACAAATGACACTTAACATCAGGGATAGAAATCAACAGGGAGTGTGGCAAACTGAAAAGTCACATGTCTTCCTAAAGAACACAGCAAAATTACCCAGATGCATGGGCACATGCCTATAATCCCAGCAACCTGGGAAGCAGAGCCAGGAGGATCATGAGTTTGAGGCCAGAGGCAGCCTGTGTAACTTAACGAGACTCCGACTTAAAATAAAAACTAAAAAAATGGGGTAGGGGTACACTCCAGTGGTAGAGCACTTGCAGACTATGTATGTACAAGGCCTTCGGTTTATCCCCCAAATACCTCAAAGAAGAAAAAGGAGAGAGAGAGAGGGAGAGAGAGAGAGAGAGGAGGAGGAGGAGGAGAAGAAGAAAGAAGAAAGAAAGAAAGGAAAAGAAAAAATAAGGGAAGAAAGGAAGGAAGGAAGGAAAAAAGAAAAGAAAAGAAAAGTTGCCATATAATAGGAATATAAACACAGAGTTGCCAGATAATCCCATTCTTCTATAGAAGTCAGAAGTCAAGATTTTTCTTTCATTAAAATATTTAAGTATTGTTCAGTTTTAAAAAATAATGTTCAAGTCAAACACAATATTCACATATCTGCTCAAGATCTTGTCCACAAGCCCCCATCAAAGAATATCCCTATCCCTAGCAGAGGTGCTAAGCCTAATGAGGCCATCTTTCCATACCATGGCTTTTCTTGACTACTGACCCTCCTAATGACCTGGTGCTTCATCCCTGGATAACTTCTCTCCATATTATTTCTGGCCCCCAGGGATTCTCAGTACTTCAACATCCCTATTGACAGCACATCAGACCCTATGACCTATAGTCCCTGGATCCCAGCCTCATTTCAAATTAGTGTTTCTGGGCAGCATCTCTGCTGAGCACCCAGCTGAGGCTTCTCCCTCCTAAGAGCATCCCTCCACTCTCCCACCCCAGTCAGCTTTTCATCACCAAATCCTCTCTGGACAGGACCCCTCTGCCATCCAGGCCCCAGTTCTGGATCCCCTCACCTGGCTCTGTTCTCTGGTCCCCATCCAGAGCTGGGGATGTGTGCAACATCACTGGATCCTGCCATCTTTCTTCCACTGAGCATCTGTGGCCTCATGCCACTATTAACCCACAGTGGCTCCTTTTTAAGTTCCCAGGCAACCCAGAGCCTCCCACTGTTGGAAAGCAATGTGAATAAAGATGAGAATGACAGGCAGAGGGTCATCTACAGAGAGCCTGTATGTGCTGGGGCACTTACCAGTACTTCTCTTAATTGACTCTTTAAATTAGATGTTATCATCACCATATATAGATATGGAAACTGACAATCACTGGAAATAAGTTAATGGCTCAGGATAAAATGGCAAGTGTCTGAGACAAGGAATTTTTCTACATCTACTGGCTCCAAAGCCTCAACTTTTACCCTCTCACCCGCTGAACTGGTGTGGCCAGTCTCCTCCTCTCTCTGCTCCCCCACTGCTTCTGCCTTTCCAACTATGTCTCATAGGAAAAGTGTTTCCTCCTTTCTGGGGCTAACAGCCATACTGTGCCCACCATTGCCACCTCTGTGTTCCCCTCCCATCTTCTCATACTCTTGATTCTTCAATTTCCCACTGATTGCTTCCCCTCTACCCACAACTGAGAATGGAGATTCCTGGACTGGAAAAACTGATTTGTCTCCTCTCCGCTACCCTTTTATGTTACCCTTTCTTTGTCATCCCAATCTAGGTAGCCCCTAAACTAATTCAAGCTAAGATGTTAATGGATAATATCCCTTGTAAAGACTATATTTGTTTTATTAATGGAAGCCTTTAGCTGGACTCTGTGGTGCATATAATCCCAGCAACTCAGGAGACTGAGGCAGGAGGATCACAAGTTCAAGGCCACAGGCAGCCTGTGCAATTTAGAGACACCCTGTCTCTAAATTAAAAAGTTAAAAAGTGGCTAGGGCTATGGCTCAATGGGAGAGCACTTGCCTAGCATGTGTGAGGCCCCGGATTCAACACCCCAGTGCTGAAAAAAGAAAGAAAAAGAAGTCTTTGAAACTTTCCCACAGAAAGAACAAGTTCAGAAGAAAGAAAGTTCAAGGACATAAATTTGAGGTGGAGGATAATAAACCAAATGGATGGGGCCTTTCCTCTCTCACATTATGGACAGGGTGTAGGGATCCTCAGCTAGATGGTGCACAAAGGATTCATCCAAGGGCCTTCTCAGATATGCCTCAGATTTTGCTCTCCCCAACCACCCATCTGAGAAAGGTATTACAGACCCTGCTTTTCAGTGTAGGAAACCAAGGTTGAGAAAGGTGAGTCATTGTTCTTAATGACAGTACATGTGTTTTTAGACTAAAAGCAGAAGCAGATCAGACAAGGCATTGAAGCAATGTTCCTACTGCAAGTCCTTACAGATAACATCTTCAGATAATACTGAGGTAAGCAACCTAGGACGCAACTGCTGAAATAATTGTTGCTGGGAAGCCCGAGGCTATTAAAAAGAAGAAGAAAGAAAAGCTTTTCAACTGTATCAGCAAAAGTGCAAGGCTGACCTACCACAGGGACTTCCCAGCTCAGCCTGAGATCCTTTGTGTGGAGCTGACTATTCAACAGGCCAGCTACTCCAGCAAAGGAATCACCACAAAATTCCAGCTCCCATCGAAAAGGTTATCAACAGCTATTGTTTTGATGTTTCTCAATGAGCAGTGTTCAGGGGGAGGAAACAGTCCCCTCTCTATGGCACCAATTCATTAAAACTTGCTGGTCCCCTTGCCCAGGCTCAGGAATCATTTGCCATTTATGAAATGTCATCTCTTCAAACTGTCTGGCAAATCCCAAGTTAGGCATTTAAAGTTCACGACCCCTTTTTCCTCTTCACATTCCCAGCTCTCCCTCTCCCACAATTTGCTGAGCTGTACGGCAGAACAAGACTCTGAGCATTGCATCGCACTCAAGGTTTCCCCCATCTCCCCTCCCAAACAAGTGGTGTCTAACTGTAAGAAGAAACTAACCCAAAGCCCCTGCTCCACTGCCACTCCATACACACAGCACTCAGCTCCATTCCCTTATTAAGGAAACAATGAGGCGAACACGCCAGGATATGCTGGTGCCAACAGTGATCTCCCACAATAAATTACTTCCTCACTTAGTGACTTTTATGGGTCAGGGAAACCATATGGCCCATGCAGCTGACTCCAGGTCAAATCCAGCAAATGTGATGCTCAAATATCTCACTCTAATCGTACTAATAGACGGTGAGCTACACATGCTATGGTTTTTTATTCCCAGGTCCCACAGATGCTTGCCCTTACTCTCAATGACCCGGATGCCTTGCTTCCACGAGGTTGTGACCTTGCCTTGGCCTGCTGGCTCTTTAGCTTGGTTCCTCCTCTTTGGCCCTTCCTCTGCTAGCACCATTCCTTTACTGCCTGGGGCAGGGAGACTCCTTTGGGATTTGTCACCCTGCCTGGTGTACTTCTCCACATCTTTACCTTGCCCTTTCTCCATCCTGACAACAGGAAATACATAACATGTTGCCTGTTTCACAGATTTACCAAATTAGGCAAGGGCAGCCTGACCCTGGTCCTCCTGTACGCTGCTCCCACTCCTGTACTGCAGGGGCCCCAGGCCACCCCTTCGTGACACACTGATGAGGGCATCACTGCCCAGCCTGCTGCTGCTCGCACAGGAAGCACAGAGCACACCCTCAGCGCAGAGTGGTGAGGGGCATCAGGGTGGCTGCACATGAAGCTGCAGGATAAGCCAGCTGCTCCTACTGGAGTGGCAGATAGGGAGAAGAGGACTAGAAGTCATTTAACTGATGGCTAATTTAAAACATCTTAACGTTTTAAAGGGCCTGAATTTCCCATACACTGGAATGCCTAAAAACTAAGTTTATGCAAACTGATCTTTCATTTGAGGAGGCCACCTTCAGGATAGTTTTCTCTCCTCTGCTCCCAGAAACACTTTGGCAAAAAGTATGAGTACTGGGCTGCTGGTGATTCTGAAAGCTATTTACAAAAATGATAGCAGCTATTACGGTTTCCTCTGAGATTATTTTTCTCAAGCAATATTATCATGGATGGGTTAATAATAATAATAAAGTACCTGCTACATACCTTCTTCTAGTCTACAGCCATACCAACCTGGCATTCAATCTCATCTGATCTCAGAAGCTAAGCAGGGTTGGGCCTGGTTAGTCCTTAGATGGGAGACCACCTGGGAATACCAGGTGCTGTAGGCTAGGAAGAAGGACCTAGCAGCCCATTCCCCAAACAATCAGCCACCAAAAACTCTAAATATCAGAGAAGCACTGACATATTTCCAGGCATGGCACAGTGTCAGGTAGTGCTTTGTTCCATTGGACATAGGGTCACTATAAGTCAGACCCAACTTGACAGCATCCAACAACAACAACATGTACCTTCCCAGGAAGGCACAATTATTTTAATTTACATTGTACAGATGAGTAAACTGAGACTCAGAGAAGTAATTTGTCCAATGTCTTTAGTTAGTAAGTGGAAGAAGCAGGATATGAACCAGTTCTATCTGACCCCCAAAACTACTTATTACAGGAGAAAAAAACACAGCCAAACTTGAAAGAAAAAGCACCCTTGAATATCCAAAATGTTCAGTATTAAAAACTACAACCTACAATTTACTGAGTACCTACCATGTGCAAGCCTACTGCTGTAACACCCTGGCATCTAATCCCATCAAATCTTGGAGGCTAAGCAGGGTCAGGCCTGGTTAGTATTTGGATGGGAGACACCTGGGAATATTGGGTGCTGTAGGCTTGGGAGAAGGTCCTGGCAGCCCACTCCCCAAAAACAATCAGCCATTGAAAAATCTATGAATAGCAGAGAAGCACTGACAATAGTGCCAGGCATGTCACAGTGTTGAGGAATGTTTCATCTATTGTACATAGGGTTGCTATGAATTGGACCTCACTAGTGGTACCTAACAACACCACCATATGCAAGGCATTATTCTATGCACTTTTATGTCTCATATGGTCACAGACACCTTGGGAAATAGGTATGGATCGAGTGAGTATTCCTCATCCAAAAATCCAAAATAAAAAATACTCCAAAATCTTAAATCTTTTGTCGGCCAAAATGATGTCCCAAGTGGAAAACTCCACACTTGATTTTATGTAATAGGTCACAGTCAAAACACAGGCATCCTAAAAATATTATATGAAATTCCCTTCAAACTATGTATAGAAGCTATATATGAAACATAAATGAACTTCCAAGTTTGGTCTTGGATCCTATTCCCAAGATATCTCATTATGGATATATATATATTCCAAAATTTGAAAATATCCAAAATCTGAAACAGTTCTGGTCCATCAAGTGATATTCAACTTGTACTAATATTATACTCCTTTTACAGATAAGAAAACTCAGGCAGAGTTTCATTTAATGAGGAAATAAATCATTGCTTTCTTATTCTTTCATTTAGTGTAGCATTGTCCTATTATATATTAGACAATAGTTTAGTGAACTATTTCAATGTTCTAATCACATAATATTTAATTTAACATTAATAAGGCAAATATGGGGTAGGTCAACCATATTGTCTGTCTTGTTCATAATTTGATTCCTAGTATCTAGTAGAGTTTTGACACATAATATACATTAGTTGAATAAATAAGCTTTATATAATAAACTTTAAATTTTATGTTCACAATATTTAACTTACTATTAATATATTTACTATATGGTATTAACTTATTTAGTAATACGTATACATGTAAGATGATATATACACTAGAATTCTTTTGGATGCAAATGACAGAAATCAGCTTAAGCTAGCTTATGATAAAAGAAAAAGAAAGTGGAAGTAGAAAAGAAGGAAGAAATTCACCCACATAACTAGATAGTTCAGTGGTGGATTTCAGGTAGGACTATATCCAAGGGCTCAACTGGTAGCATCAAGACCATTTAAATATGCAAATTAAAACAACTCTGAGATTCCACCTTACACCAGTAAGAATGGCCAAGATCAATAAAACAAATAACAACAAATGCTTGCAAGGTTGCAAAAAAAAGGGAACACTCTTACACTGCTGGTGGAGCTGTAAATTGGTCCAACCACTTTGGAAATCAATATGGAGGTATCTTAAAAAACTAAAAATTGATCTACCATATGACCCAGCTATAACACTATTGGGAATTTACTCAAAGGGAGATGGGTCATCATACCACAGAGACACCTGCATCTCCATGTTCAATACAGCACTTTTCACAATAGCAAAGATATAGAATCAACCAAAGTGCCCTTCAACAGAAGAATGGATAAAAAAACTATGGCATATATATACAATGGAATACTATTCAGCAATCAAGAAAAATGAAATAGGGTCATTCGCAGCAAAATGGATGGAATTAGAAAAAATTATTTTAAGTGAACGAACACAAGATCAGAAAGAGAAACAACACATGTTCTCACTCATATGAGGGAGCTGACTCAAAATTACAAGAAGGAAAAATCCTACTCAAAGGTCAGATCATAATAAAAGCGGGGGAGGGAAGATAAGAATGAGGTCAATATAAATGGACTAGAAATCACATGTAATTCTTCTAACAAGATAGAAACAAAGACCACTACAGGAAAAGTTTCTATCTTAAACAGAAATGGAAGCCAAGGACATATAGAAAAATACTACATAGTAAAAGATAGAGAAGACTTGGATGGGAAACTTAGATGGGAAGGGGGGGAGGGGGGAAACATAGAGGAGGGTAAGGGGTAACCTATATGAATAATGTTTATCAAATTGCATATATGAAAATTGTCACAATGAAAGGCATGTCAAAATGAATCACATTATGATGTACATTAAAATTTTCTAATTAAAAAAAAAAACTAAAAATTGATCTACCATATGACCCAGCTATAACACTATTGGGAATTTACTCAAAGGGAGATGGATCATCATACCACAGAGACACTTGCATCTCCATGTTCAATGCAGCACTTTTCACAATAGCAAGGATATGGAATCAACCAAAGCCCATCAACAGAAGAATGGATAAAAAACTATGGTACATATACACAATGGACTACTACTCAGCAATCAAAAAAAATGAAATAATCACATTTGTAGCAAAATGGATGGAATTGGAGAAAATTATTTTAAGTGAACGAATACAAGCTCAGAAAGAGAAATACCACGTGTTCTCACTCATATGTGGGAGCTGAATCAAAATTACAAGAAGGAAAAATCCCATGCAGAGGTCAGAACATAATTTAAAAAAAAAAGCTAAAGTTGACCTAGTGGAGAAAGGACAATTTGGGGAATGCAAAAGAAGGAAGGAGAGATCTAGCAAAAGGAGGAAATCCTGGGAGAGGAGAAGGGGGAGAGGAGAAGCAAGGAGGAATGAGGAATGGAGGAGGGGGTGACCTCAGTGTGAACAGCCCAACTTTAATAGTCCTGGAAATAATTATAATAACACCAATAATACCAAAGAATGGTATTAATGTAGATGGACTAGAAAATTCATGTAATAGTACTGACAATGTAAAAAGAAAGTTCACTACAGAAAAAGTTTCAATCTTAAACATAATTGGAACCCAAGGATATATAGAAAACTATTACCATAAAAAGACAAGCAAATGGAAGAGAAGTCTTTGGTGGGGGGGAGGGATGGAGGGAGGAAGTGCACAAGAGGGTAAGGGGTAACTTATCTGTGTAATGTCCAACAAAATGCATATATGGAAATGTCACACTGAAAAGCATGTCAGAATGAAACACATTAAGGTGTACATTAAAAATTTCCAATAAAAAAAGAACATTTAAATGCACTTACTGGTTCAACATTCCTTTCATAGGCTCTTTTCTATAGTGCCAAGATGCTCTAGGTTAAAGATGACGGCTCATTCTGTTTAGTTGCAGCACAAGTTCCAGGAAGAACTCAGACTGTGCCAACTAAAGTCATGTGTCCTCCGGGCACAGTGGCACATACCTGAAATCCCAGCAAATTGGGAGGCAGAGGCAGGAGCATCATGAATTTGAGGCCAGAGGCAGCCTGTATAACTGAGACTAGGTTTCTAAATAAATAAATAAATAAACAAACAAACAAATAGGCTGGGTTTGCAGCCACTGGGAGAGCACTCGCAAAGCATGTGTGAGGCCCTGAGTTCAACCTCCAAGTACCATTAAAAAAAAAAAAGCATATGTCCATCCCTAACTTCATCACCAAAGTGAGGGGAGCCTGGGTCTGATTAGCTGGGGTTGGTTATATGCCCTTCTCTGCAAGAGAGAGACAAGTTGGTTACTTTGCTTCCCACACTACAGAAAATGAGTTCCCAATGAAACTCAGTTGGTTGTTAGAAGCAGGTAAGGAAAACTACATTGGACAACAGCTCCATTGGCTGCAATTCACTGGCAAGAAAAGGTCCAACTTTCCTTCACATGCTCTGAGGCCCTAGGGATGAGACCCCAGAGCCTGCAGATTCTTTCCTGCTAGTCTGTCCCTCCTTCAGACAGTGTCTGAGGATGGCTGGGGAGGCAATCCTGAGGGGTGAACACCTTTCTGCTCACCTCCAGGCCCCAGGCCCAGCCCCACAGGCTCCCCTTGGTGTGCAATGCTGATGTGTAATACTTGTTCAGAAGGGAGAAGGATTATCCTTCCAGCCTGAGGCCATGCCTTCCAAACCAAGGGCTCATCTGTCCCACTCATTTGCACTCCATTTTCCTGATTCTCATTCTGGGTGCATGCTGTTGGCTACCTGGTGCCATTTTTCAACCCTTTGTAATGGGTCATCCCCTGTCACATGCTTAGTGTACATCTAAGTGTGTTGGAGCATCAATCATGGTCCTGCATTGTGTATGAGAGATGGATTCAATTCTCACTCATCATCACAAAATCAGTAATGCATGCAAAGAAGTCAGGTCCATTTATGAGAGGCTGTTATCTGTAACAGAATAAATGACACATTTATAAGTGCAGGGCTGCCAGGAAAGGGAACAAAGCCATTGGGTCTGGTTTAACTCTAGTTTAACACTTGGTGCTCTTCCCCATGTGTGGATTCTAACAGCCACTTTAACACTTGGCACCTCAATTGCATAACTTTTAAGTGGACAAGGCAAGGCTTACTTTTATATATAGGGATATAAAAACCTTCAAAATGACTTCCAGATCTCTCATGCACTCTCTGATAAAGAACATGGTAAATTGCCTACCAAGGACTACCATCATGGGCCAAAGAACTCAAAAGGATTGTATACAATAGCCTGTCCAGGGGCTGCAAAATGGCAGCCTCCCAGTTGAATATGATTCACAGATATGTTTTGTTTGGTTTGCATAGTGCTTACAGATAAGGAAAGTCCCCCTTTTAAAAAGCCAAAGCTCTGTTTATCTTCAAATTCAAAAGATCTGACAAACTAGGCCCATAGTCCAGCATGCTAACAATCAGATGAGGCTGAAGCTAAAGCTATTCCCTTGGCTGCTGTTGTTGTTGTTGCTAGGTCCCATTGAGTCGAATCCAATTCATGATGACCTTATGTACAATAGAACAAAACACTCCCTGACACTGTGCCTTGCCCAGCACTATGTCAGTGCTTCTCTGCTGTCCAAAGGATTTTTAACGGCAGATTGTTTCTGGAGTGACTGCCAAGTCCTTCTCCCATTTTTGCTGTGCGGTGGATCAAACCTAGGACCTCAAAGAGCACAGAGCAGCATTCTACCAACTGAGCCAAACCCCAGCAGGTGTAAATCCTGTAATCCACCACATTCCCCACCACTCCCCATGGTCTTCCATTTAGATTAGCAAGTGCCCTGTTCACAGGTATTTGTGTTTGCAACTCCTGAATGCCCAGGTCTTTCACTTCACCAGGAGTCAAAGGAAGCTCAAAGTTTGAATGACTTGCCCCATTCTGACTAAGGTTCTATCTGTTGGTTATTTTTCTTTTCATAATGTGCTGACTTTTCTTCATTTTTGTTTGCAGTTCCCAATCAGTAAATTTGACTTAGTGAGGATATAGTTCTATGAATTTTAACATATATGAAGATTCAAGTAATTGCCACTACAATCAGGACACAGAACAGTCTCATCATCCAAAAAATCTCTCGAGCTGCCCTTTCAGTCATTCTCTCCTGCCATCCCTAACCCCTGGCAACCACTGATTTGTTCTCCATCATAATAATTTTGCCTTTCAAGCCCTTCATAAAAATGGAATCACATAGTGTGTAACCTTTGAAAATGAGCTTCTTTCACCTGTCATAATACTTTGAGAGTCATGGTATTGGTGGTATTGGGTATATTCCTGTTTATTACCAAATTTTGTTCCTCTGTATAACTTTACCACATTTTGTTTATAGCCTGATGTGATTGATTTGAAGAATGGGGATTTTTATGAGAGGTGAAACAGTGGAATGCTAGAGCTGGCTCTAACATTCCTGGGACATATGTTCCTGGGAGCCTATCATGAACTTTTCAGAAATTGTACTGGCTGGTTATTAGACACAATCACTAAAAAACAGCTAAATTAAAAGGTAGTATATATTCAAATATCATCATTTTCTGATTGTTTCTACATTTTACTATTATCTAAGCTTGTGAGGCTATTTTGCTGGAGCTATATAGTGAGAATACTACAGTACAACATACAAGTGCACATCTCTTCCCAATTTCATGTTTGGTGACTTCATGTTGGTGTCATTAAACTATTATGATAGAACTATTTCCACCACAGAAATCTGCAAATGCTACAGGGCCCCTCCCTTCCTCCTTCCTTCCTCTCTTCCTTCCTTTCTTCTTTCCTTCTTTCCTCCCTTCATTCCTTCCCTTCTTCTATTCTTTCTTCCTTCCTTCCCTCCCTCCTTCCTTCCTTCCTTTCTCCCTTCAAAAGGACCAGTTGTCAAACATTTGCTAGCACACCATGGAGTGGGGGAAGTCAGAGAGATCCCAGAAAACCTCTGACAGAAGTCTCTGCCATTGTCCTCACCTTACCTCCCTCCACTCCAATGTGTTTTATAGACTCAGGGCAGGTCAAAGCATGTCCTCCAATTAGCTCACTTTCTGCTGCTATAACAGAATACCTGATCCTGGGTAATTTACAAAGAACAGAGATTCATTTGGCTTACAGTTTTGGAATCTGAGAAGTCTAAGGCCTTTGGTGCTACATTATCCCAGGCAAAAGACAGAGGGGGCAAAAACAAGAACACAAGAAAGGGCCAAATTTTTTTTATATTAATCCATCCCCACAATGACAACATTAATCCATTTATAAGGGTAGAGCCCTCATGACCTAATCACCTCTTTAAGCTTCACCTTCCATCCTGTTGCATTGAGGATTAAGTTTCCAACACCTGAGCTCAGGGGACATGTTCAAACCACAGCAGAGGGCAAGGGAGAGGACTAGACATGGTTATGCCAGCAGCAATGTGGAGCAGTGGGAAGCTCAGTGAGCTGGAGCAAGGGTATCCAGGCACTGCCTCAAACTTTCCACAGAGGGCATCTCTAAACAGGGACATGGAGCTTGGTTCTTTTGTCTACCTCCACCTTTCCCCACAGCATCAACCCCACCTAGGAAGGCCTGCTACCCAAACTCACTCCTCGTTCCACTTGTCCCTGCACCAGGCCTTGTGTGTTAATGTGGAGAGCCAGTGGAATCCACCTTCCCAAGGTGATCAGCAGAGTCCCAGGTTTAAAGGCACATCTCAGGGCCACCAAGGAGAAGCAACAACGATGAGGGGATAGGAAGAGGTCTCCGGATGTTGTTGTTGTTGTTGTTAGGTGCCGTCGAGTCAGTATCCAACTCATAGCGACCCTCATAGGGTTTTCAATGGCTGACTGTTTCAGGATTGCCTTGGGAGTGGATTGCCAGGTCCTTCTCCCATTTTTGTGGTGCTGGGAATCGAACTCGGGACCTCAGAGACTGCAGCGCAGCGCTGTACCAACTGAGGTAAAACCCAGCCCCGGGGGTCTCTGGATACCCACCTCCTAATACAACTAAAGGCATTTTGCTTTCATGTTTCACTTTAATGCTTTAATTACAGAAATGAAATGAGATAAAATTTTATTTAAAAAAGTCTTCATGCTGCCAAAATGAAAACATTCTGAGCACTAGTGACTAATCCTAAAGAATCCCTCATTTGGACCACAGCCAAAGCCTGTCAACTGATCTCTCACCTCCGCTCTTGTCTCCCTTCTCCCCTTGTCCTCCTTTCCTCTCCCTGCCCCACAGCACAGTGTAAATATGCACATCACATCATGTCAATTTTCTCCTGAGAAATCGCCAACAGATTCCTGTAGTTATCAGAATAAAATCTGAAACCTTTACCATCCCCCATGAGGTTTTACAGGCTCTGGCCCCCAGCCTCTCTCTGCCTTCATCTTCTCTCACTTTATACCTATCATACACTGTTCTGGAATATTCTTCCTTTGAGTGTTCCTGTGCTTTATTCCATCAAAGATGTCAAATATCACCATCAGCAAAGCCTTCCCAAATCATTCTATCAAAACTGGTATTTGCCACTATAATACTCTCTCCCCTTAATCTAGAATGTGTGTTTTTCATAAGTCTAAAAAGTAAGCCATATTTATCTTAGGAAATGTAGAAAATATGAAAAAATAAAATAAGAAAATTAAAATTATTCATTACCATAAACCCAGAGAGAAACAACTAATATTTTGCTATATTTCATTCTAATGTTTTCCTTTTCCTTTCTTTGGTCTTACACTTTTTCAATGTTAATCATGCACAGAGTTTAAACAATCAACTAGGTCTATAATGTTTATTATGAGAAGCAGCAAATTCCTATCCCTTCCATGTCCCCACCACACCCCGTAAATTTAACAGATATTTTTCTCATTGTTATTATTGCCTCCAGATCTCTAAAAATAATAATAGTAATAGCAACAACAGCAAAAATTTGCAGACATTATCAACTGATGTCCCATTAGAGAGGATGAGGACTTTAATTCTTTCTTCCCTCTGCCCCTACCATACATCCACACTCTCCATCCCTGTCTTCCTAATATACATGATAGTATTTCTGAATAAATCAGCATTCCATGTTTCATAATTATGACTATGCAAATGTAATCAATGAGCAATGTAGTATTCCATTATGAAAAATAATATTTCTCTTTTGCCTAGAGTTATTGTGTACTTAGCTATTCAGAGTTCTCTGTTCTTATCAGTAATGAAAGCCAAATTTCACCAGTTGCCCTAATCTTCTAACAGAATTTAAACATATTATGTACCCTATGATTTTAATTTCTTGGACCACTCTTCCGCCTGTGCTTTCTGGCATGGTCCAATCTAGAATGGTTGGCCTATGTATCTCGTACATTGCTGACATCAGGAATCTCCTGAAGATGCCAGGAGACAGTGCCTTTGTTTGCCTTGGTTTACTCCAAGTACATGCTCCAATGGTTTCCTGAGAAAGACTGCCTGGAAGACATATTTTTTGAGTATTTCACATCTACAAACACTTTTATTTTATGCTCTCAGCTCATTGATAATGTGACTGGAATGAATTCTGAAGGCATTGTTCCATTGTATTTCAGATCCCTAAGTTTCTTTGCCTTTTTCATGCTAGGCAAGCACTCCACCAGCCATACCCCCAACCCCTTTTTTTATTTTTTATTTTCAGACAGGACCTCACCAAGTTGCACACGCTGCCTCTGGCCTCGAACTTGAGATTCTCCTTCCTCAGCATCTGGAGTCATTGGGAGTACAGGCACACACCAGGACACCAGAATCCCAAAGTATCTATGAAGAACTGAAACCACTCTAATTAATGAGCCATTACAAGTGGCATGTTTTTACTCACTGCAAGATTATAAACTCTTCCTTTGGCTAAATAACTAATCATCCATTGTAAGTGGTATGCTTTTACTCTGCAAGATTTGGAAGTTCTTTCTTTGTCTCAATATTCATGATGGTGTCAGTGTGGGACTATTTCATCCATTGTGCAATTGTGCTGGGCATAGTGGTCTTTTCAGTCTGGAAACTGATATTTTTCAATTCCAGGAATTTTTCTTGAATTCTTTCTCTGATGTCCTCCCTCTCTTTTTTTTTTCTCTCTTCTTTCTTTCTGAAATCCACATTATTTAGACCTCCTGGGCTTCTGTAATTTTCTCATCTTTTCTCACCTATATGTCCATCTGTCTTTTTATTCTATTTTGGGGGAGGATTCTTCAACTTTCCAATTCTTCTACTGAGTCTTTCTCTTTCACTATCTATTATGCCTTTTCCTTTCTTTCCCTTTCTTTTTCATATGTGTGTGTGTATGTGGTGGAGCTGGGGATTGAACCAAGGGTCTTGCACACACGAGACAAGTGCTCTACTACTGAGCTATACCCTTAGCCCTCTGATATTTTTAATTTTTAATGGCTCCTTTTTGTTTGCTGGATGTTACTATTACTATTTTAGCATCCTGTTCTCATTTCATGTTGCAATATCTTCTTTTACCTGAGTAATCATAATTTTCTCCATTCTATGCATTTTCTTCACTCTATGTAATCTTTTTTTCCCTACTTGCTTTTTTTGTTTGTTTACTTGGGTTTTGTTTGGTCTTTCCTGTTAGAAACTTTCCACAGATGTCTGGTAATGGTAATCCTTGGCCATCTGTTCATCTGAGGAATGAAGAATGAAAATGCTGATTGGCGGCTCTGAATGTACAGGTGGGACTTATTGACTGAAGAGTTTCACTAGGTGGTATAATTGCCTGGCACCATTTGGTTGGAAAACCCCAATATCAGTACTTTTCTTCCAGTGCTTTGGATTAGAATTCAGGGCTTTATGCATCCTAGGCAAGCACTCTACCACTGAGCTACAACTCCCAATCCCCAATATCAGAACCTTGAGGTCTTCTCCCTAGAGATGATCAATCTCTCCAAAGAAGACTTCTCCAATCTTCTACTGGAGTATCTAGGCCTGACTGCCATGTTTCTTAGGAGCAGTGGGGTGCAGAGCTCAGCATCCAGTACATATACACTTATTTAATCCCTCTTTTGTCTCCAGACTTCCATCCTCTTCTGGCCTGCTGCCATCTCCAGAGAATAAAGCCCCAGTCTTCTGCAGCACTGCCTGGCTCTCCTCTGTGGAGAAGAGATGACTTGTAGAACTGACTTCTTCAACAAATGTAACTGACACTCTTCATTTATCTTCTATTTCACACACACACACACACACACACACACATCACACTCCAGATTCACTTGATGCCATTGATTCCTGTATTTTGGAGGGTGACTGTCATAAGCCGAGACTGTTCTCAGCCTCCCCCTCTGCTCATTTAGGAGGCCGTTCTTTCAAATTTGCCTCTCAGCTCCCATCTTTGTCACTGTTGTCTTCTTTTCCCTTTTCTTTTCCTGTAAGTATTGGTATTGTCTTTTGAAAGTCCCTTTATTGGTATTCTTTGAGGTTTCAAGTTTCACAGGGAGCAAAAGTAAATGTGCTTTCCATCTGACATCTGTACCCAGCAGTCCCTAGCCTGTATCTACTTATTTCCTTGTTGCCTGACTAGAATACAAGCTCCATGAGGACAGGGACCCATATGTTTTGATCATCTCAATATCTTCATCTCCTAGAAGAGTTGGCACATAGTAAGTGACCAATAATTGTAGGAAGGAAAGATGTTTCCTCTAGTTTATTTCTATTTTTTAAATTCTTTAATTTTCATTTCCCAAGTTCATTATAGCATTCTTTCTCATAAGCTATGCTTCTTAGACCCTAAAGACATCCCACTGCACTGTTTTCCCATCTTTTTTCTTTTTCCTGGCTGATTTTTCATCTCCCTAGCCTGCTTCTAACTTTCTCTTTCTACTGCTTGGATTTGTTTTCAGCCTTGTTTCCCATGAAGGAGATATATATTTTCATTTAGTAAAATACTCCCACTACATTCATAGGAGTTAGGCAAATACAAAGAGGGAAGCCTTGGTTCTTAGATTCCCAGAAAAACATAACTTAACTATTTTAAAAATCAAGATTCCTATTGCGACTCTAATTCAAGCTAAGAGGGAGAGGAATAAAAGAACAGCAAATTACCAGAGTGCTGGGAGCAGGTGGGATAATAAGAAGAGATGTGGGCAGGGGAATTGGAGGGATTATTGAGAGGGGAAGAGAATTAAGCCTCTGAACAAAGAAAAGCCAAATTAATGCTCACCATGTTCACATTCATTCTTATCCTTCCCTACTCTCCTGTCCAGCCTCTCTTAGTAAAAATCAGTACTAAATATGAAAAGAAGAAAATTGTTCAGTTTTTCTTTCATTAAGAAAATATTTATTAAATTTTCTAGTATATCTTAACACTAGATGAACAAATCATATATGCTCTTACAAAGTTAGAGCCTAGGTGAACACCTGGGGCATTCCTGTAATCCCAGTGACTTGTCAGGTTGAGGCAGAAGAATTGCAATTTTGAGACCAGAGGCAGCCTGTGCAACTTAGCAAGTCAGTAGCAAGAGAAAAAAAAAATTTTTTTTAGGGCTGGGGGTCCACCTTAATGGTAGAGCAGCTACCTAGCATGCATAAGGCCCTGCATTCAATCTTCTAGCAAAAGAAGGAAAGAACAGAGAAAGAAAAAAGAAAGAAATGAAAGAAAGAGAGAAAGAAGAAAAGAGAAAGAAAGAAAGGAAGGAAGGAAGGAAGGGGGAAGGAGGGAAGGAAGAGAGAGAGAGAAGAGTGAATAGAATTCAGTAATAGAAGATAACAGAGGACACTTCCCTTAGATGAAGTGGGCAATGAAATCTCCTTAAGAAAGTGTATTGGGCCGGGTGTGGTGGCACACCTCTGTAATCCCAGTGGCTTGGGAGGCGGAGGATCGCAAATTCAAGACCAGAGACAGTCTCTGTAATTTAGCAAGACCCTGTCTCAAAAAGTTAAACAAAAAAAAAAAAAAAAAGGGCTGGGTGCACAGCTCAGTGGTCCAGCATTTGCAAAACATGCAGGGGTGAAGCCCTTGGTTCAACCCCAAGTACCAAAAAAAAAAAAAAGTGTATTGGACAGATTGTTTTGCCTGCTGCTGCTGCTGCTACTTTCTTCCAAATATTCACTTTCTACTTTTTCTCACCTTTAGGGAATTAATCCCTCTCCCATATAAAGCCATTTTATTATGTGCAATCCCATCCTCTGTTTGCCTGAGGCAAATCTAGTCCCACCCCTTGTATTTTTCTTGCTCCCAAAAGGATTGGTTTAGTCATATGCATATGAAGCAATTCAGGCCAATGAGAGAGACTGAATCCCTGGACTGCAGAAGGAGCTACCAAAGGCCTCCCTCTTTCTTCCTCTGGAGACTATAGTATGGGGATATGACCCTGGAATGGAGACAGCAATTTTGTTACCATGAGAAAAGAGCTAGAGTTGAACAGAAAATGAGAAAAGGGGGTCTTTGGAGACATAGGTCAAGGCTTTCTTGAAGCCAGTACTATTTCAAGCCTCATAAGATACAGAAGCCAAGTAGATTCCCTTTTTAGTTAGGGTATTTCAAGTGGGGGTTTGTCACTTGTAATCAAACAAAATAATCACAACTGCTAAAGAAATGACATTTCAGTGAAAGCCTGAATAACAGCCAACCAGGAGATCAGAGGAAATGGGAATATTCTATGCACAAGACCCAACCCTGAGAAAATTCTGGGGAGGAAAATCTTTGAGTGTCAGAGAACTAAAAAGAGGCTTCTGTGTGGGAGCCACTAGAAGAGAGTGTGAGCTGAGGCCAGATTGGCAGGGAGGGGCCAGATCATGCCTGTGGGTCCTGGGAAGGAATTTGGATGTTTGGATTTTACTCTAAGAAAATAAGAAGTCCCGCTCGGATTCATGTTTCACAGTGACGTGGTTACCACGTGACAATGCACTGTGGGGTTTTGTTTTGTTTTGTTTTTGGGGGGTGGAGTTACTTTGTTCTTGTTGTCATTTAGTTTTGTAGTCATTTCTTCATTTATTTGTTTATGAATTTTTTTCAATCACAGGTATGAAGAGTCTGTGTGTACCACTGTTAAAACTGAGGCCCTAAAGATGAAAGTACACTTTCCCTATTGACAAAGAGATTTCAGTATAGAGAGAAATAGCCAGGCAAACAATTGTAACAAAACAAAAAGTGCCATGATGGTGATAACTACAAGACATTGGACATTAGAGACAGAACTGGTCAGCTGGCCTGGAAAAGTCAGGGACGGCTTCTTGAAAGTAGAGACGGGTTTCTGGGAGATTTACAGGTCAGGAAAAAGAGTCTGCTAGGCAGGACGGAATGCTTCAGTAGAAAGACAGGCTTAAAAATTTTATGCTCAGAGAACAAGTCATCAGTAATCCCAGAGCACTAGAAATCAGAAACTGTAGAGAGAATTGTTGTTGCTAGATGCTATCGATTTGGGTCCCACTATGCTATGCCTGGCACTATTGTCAGTGCTTCTCTGCTATTCATAGGGTTTTCAATGGCTGATTGTTTCAGGAGTGGGTTGCTGGGTCCTCCTCCCAAGAATATAGCACCTGGTATTCCCAGACAGTCTTCCATCCAAGGACTAACCAGGCCCAACTTTCTTAGCTTCTGAGATCAAACAGGATCGGACACCAGGGTGGTATGTCTGTAGACCATAGAAACAGTAGTGGTCATCAAACATCCCTTGCACTTCCCAGACTCCTTTGGAGTTAGGTGATAATGCTGGCCAGTGAAAAAGGGTACCATTTTAAGACAAAACACAGAAAAGCTCATACCCTATCTTCAAGCTCTCTTCTTCTCCATCACAAGGAGAAAACCTGGTGAAACGGAAAAATCATGTAGCTAAAGCAGCACAGGTCTGTGTCACTGCATGGAGAATAGCTCCTCTGGAGAGTCACCCAGAACTGAATTGTGCTTTGCATAAATAAGAAATAATTCTTTGTGTGTATGTATGTGTGTATTTGGCAACCGAGATTTTGGGGATGTTTGTTAATATAGTATAACTTAATTTGCAGTGATGGTGATAAGAATAGACAGGAGAATTGGATTTTGACATGTAGGGTTTTAAGAGTCACCAAAAAAGGAGAGAAGGGAATGACATCATCTGTCCATTCTGGCAGCCATGGGATGCATGGATGGATGGATAGAATCATAGATTTGAGGCTTGGGGCAGAGGATAATTCTTAAAAGCAAAGCAACTAGAAAAGAGGTTGTTGAAATAGTACAAGGAAAAGTTAATGACATTCTGAACTAAGGCAATGGCATCAGTATAGAAAGGAGTTTAACAGATATTTTAGGAGAGAGACTGCACAGAAATTGTGGGTGACTGAATTTGGTTAGGTGTAGGGGGAGAGAAGAAAGGGGAAGAAAGTTTTGACTCCTTCAGTGATGGTTCACACAGGCCAACACTCAGTTACAGCAAGTAGATTTTGTCTCTGCTAACATATTATTGTTTTCACTTATTTAATTGGTATTTTTACTTGTTAATATAATTACCCCATCTTTAAAAATGTATCAATAGTTCAAAAAGGGGGAACCATGAAAATGATAATATAAATACCAATACTCAGGATTACATCTTAACTATAAAGAGAGAGCAGATTCAGCGACAAATGAAGAGAGGTGAAGCAGTATATGGTGGGAGAAGTAGGAACACAGCTAGATCTTATATAAGCTCACAAAAATGTAAGCCTGTAATTGAGCATAGGAAGTATGACCAGAAGAGTCTGAAAACTGGATTGTATTAGACTGGTAATGGGTTTGCCTCTAGTCCTCCAAGGTGATATCTGTGATAAAAATATTTTCCAATAACAGCAGAAAGCCATGAAAGCTTTGGTGTCATTTTTCAACAAAGTACAATGACTTCTCTGATAGAACAATAAAGTTTTTCCAGAACAATTGCAAGTGCTTCCAAACACAAAATTGATAAATTTTGTTGCTAAAAGTAATGGAGAAATCAACACTACAGAGGCATCTTAAAATAGATATACACCCCATTATTGCCCAGAGGTTCATGAAACCAGCTACCAAGGTCTTGATAAATATTATGTTTGGCAAAAAAGCAGAAATATCAGCAAAATTTCTTTGT
The DNA here is from genome assembly GCA_007922755.1 of Pedetes capensis. NCBI lineage: Eukaryota > Metazoa > Chordata > Mammalia > Rodentia > Pedetidae > Pedetes > Pedetes capensis. Next base: position 94,260 of record VMDO01001800.1, read on the forward strand.
CAAAGAATACTGGTAAATGTAGAGTAATACCAGAGGTATACATGTGGAAGAAAGGTAGTATCATGTCTGTGCAGACATTTTCCTTTATATATTCAGTTCTAGTGGGACACATGAAAAACTACCAATTTTCCCCTTCAAGACTTTTTTAAAAAAGATTTCTACTGATATATAATTCCCATGTCATATAATTCATCCAATTAAAGTGTACAAGTCAATAGTTTTGGTAATTAGATTTTTTAATTTTTTTAAGTTGTAGTAAAATATGTTGTTATTGTTGTTGTTGGGTGCCATCAAGTCAGGTGTCACTCATAGTGACCCTAGGTATAACAGAATGAAACACCACCTGACAGTGTGCCATGCACACCATCTTTCTTATTTTTAAGCCTATTGTTGCAGACACTGTGTCAATCTATTTAGTTGAGGTACTTTTTTTTCATTGCCCTGCCACTCTCCCAAACATGATGTCATTCTCTGAGGATTGATCTCCTTGAAAACATGTCAAAAATATATAAGATGCAGTCCAACCATCCTTGCTTCCAAGGAGCACTCTGGTTGCACTTCTTCTAAGATAGATCCTCTGGTTCTTTTGGTAGTCCATGGTATATTCAATATTTGTCTCTGGGGTAAAATATAAATAAAATAATTTTTCCTTTTTTAAGCAAATAATTCAGTAGTATTAATTCTATTTACAGTGTTGTGCAGTTATCACCACTATCTATGAGATTCTACTGATACCCATTAGCATCAACTTGGACAAAGGCCCATCTCTGTGTGCATTAAGGAAGGCATTCCCAGTAAATTGAGGAGAATGCACCTGAACACCAATCTATTCACAGCTTCCTCCAAAGGAATCAGTTGGCCATCAGCAGCTTGCCTTTTGATTTTAATTCTGTTTTGAAGAAGTTCCCCAGGAAGCAGTCAGGATACAGGATGTGCATTAAGACATAGACTTGAGATTAACAGATGTTGGAGAGAGAGAAAAGAAGCAAAGTGGGCAGAGAAAGAAGCAAGAGTGAGAGATGTCCAACTGCAGTACAACCCAACACAGTCCTCAGCCAACACCTCAGGGAGCTATGAATCCAGGGATAGCTCTGCAGAGTTGACCTGAATTGAGGTAAGGGAACCAAACCTTTATACAGCCTCAATGATCAGCATTGGATATAGGTTGTCTCTTGAGCAACGAAGTTTCCTCAGTCACAGCAATCCCATGAAAAGACTGAGAGCTGAGAGCCATCTTCCTGGTAGCTTTCCCAGCAATAGGAGGAATTTGTCCTTTTGTCCTAAAGGAAGATCTGGAAAGTGTGTCACATGTCCATCCCACTTCACTCTTTGTACTTCCAAAGTCCAGTTGTTGTAGTTGTTGTTGTTGTTGTTGTTGTTGTTGTTGTTGCTGCTGCTCTGGGATCAGCCTCTCCTAGATTCCTGAGGAAACTTACAAGAGGAAAGTTACTAAGATGAACTGAAGCTCCTCTCACTGCAGATAGTCTGCAGGATGCAACTCATACAAATCATTTCCCACCTCTACAACTTGTTCTAGATTCCCTTTGTCTTCAGCCAGTACATCAATTCATCTCACTAGCTAATCTCACCCCTAATGCTCATGAATTAGGGGTTGGAGCCCCTGGTTACCAAAGCATTTTTGGGCCACAGTAGCCAAACTTGATGGGCAAGGGAATTCAAACAGGTATCCAAGTGGATCACTGGGGTACCAGACTCCTCCCTGCCCTCACTGTGTAACAGCAGTCCTACTTCCTGCTAATGATCAGGGTCAGTCACCCCTACCAAGATGGTGACTCTTCTTCTTCCATGTTGATCCCTTGGCACAAGGAGCTTGAAGCATGTGGCAGAATTCATAGCTTATAGTTCAATAAGACTCTTGCTTTCTCCTCTGGCAGAAGTGTTCATGTTTCCCTTTGGAGGTCAGGATCCCTCACTCAAATCTTACAGTGCTGAGGATGAAAAGGACAAATTTCTGTGCTATTGGACCAATGCACAGCCTCTATCCCTGCCATCCTGGGTGCTTTATTCATGCACCTTTGGGGCAGTTGGTCACAGATGCTGCCTAATATTAACTGGCCAAGTCTTGTTTTCTACCTGGTTGTTTAATGCCTCTTCCATGGTGGATACTTTCTGATGGGCTTTAACATAAAAAAATAACGATCTTCCCCTCTCTTTCTTACTCTGATATGTCCATTGACATGCACTTGCCCCAGGCCTTATTGTTACTATACTCTAATCTTTCTCCTTTCAGACCCTTGAATAGCCAGCCAAGCTGGCTAATCACTACTCTGAGGATCTTGATGTCATTGATAGGTTCCATCAAGTTGCATCTGACTCATAGTGTCCCTAAGTATAGCAGAATGAAGCACTACCCACCACTGTGCCATGCACACAATCTTTTTTATGTTTAAACCCATTGTTTCAGCCACTATGTTTCTTCTCATTCTGAGTTGTGCCACATCAGCAAAAGGACGTTCCATGAGATTTACTTCAATCCTGTCATTAAGGTCGATGCTACTTGGAGGAGGCAATTCTTCCCAAGTTGTTTCTTGAACACCAAGTGCTGACTTTAATCTATATGTTTAATCTATACTACAGGGCTGTAATAGCAAAAACAGCTTGATACTGGCAAAAATAGGCCTGAAGACCAGCGGAACAGAATAGAGGACCCAGAGATACATCAACCCATCTATAGCCACCTGATTTTTGACAAAAGAGCAAAACAAGTGAATTGGAGAAAGGATAGCCTTTTCAATAAATGATGCTGGGAAACTTGGATATCTGCTTGCAGAAAAATGAAAACAGATCCACACGTCCAAATATGCACAAGAGTTAACTCGAAATGGATAAAAGACCTCAACATAAAACCAGAAACTTTAAAATTACTAGAAGAAAAGATAGGCAATATGCTCCAACATATAGGCATAGGAAAGCACTTCCTTAATAGGATTCTAATTGCTCAAGAAATTGCAACAAGAATAGATAAATGGGATTACATGAAATTAAAAAGCTTCTATACAGCAAAGGAAATAATCAACAGACTCAAGGAAGTCCCCACAGAATGGGAAAAAAAATCATCACATCCTATACGTTGGACAGAGGACTAATTTCCAGCATTTATAAAGAACTCAAGAAAGCAATACCCAAGAAAACAAATAACCCAATACACGGTGGGCAAAGGAACTGAACAGACAATTCTCAAATGAAGAAGCTAGTAAGGCCATGAAACACATGAAAAAAATGCTCAGCATCTCTAGCGGTTAGGGAAATGCAAATGAAACAACTCTGAGATTTCACCTTACTCCAGTAAGAATCACCAAGATCAATAAAACACATAACAACAAATGCTGGTGTGGTTGCAGAGAAAAGGGGACCCTCTTACACTGCTGGTGGAGTTGTAAATTGGCTCAACTACTTTGGAAATCAATAAGGAGGGACCACAAAAAACTAAAAATAGATCTACCATATGACCCAGTTATACTACTACTGGGAATATACCTAAAGGGAGATGAGTCATCATACCAGAGACACCTGCACCTCCATGTACAATGCAGCACTTTTCACAAGAAAGGATATGGAATCAACCAAAGTGCCCATCAATAGAATAATGGATAAAAAAATTATGGCACATATGCACAATGGAATACTACTCAGCAATTTAAAAAAATGAAATAATGTAATTTGCAGCAAAATGGATGGAATTGGAGAAAATTATCTTAAGTGAATGAATGCAAGCCCAAAAAGAGAAATACCACATACTCTCACTCATATGTGGGAGCTGAACCAAACTTAAAAGAAGGAAAAAATCCTAAACATAAATTGGAACATAATAAAAAGCTCATGTAAACTTAACATACAAGGGACAATTTAAAGTGTGGAAAGGAGGTAGCAAAAGGAAGTGATGATGGACAGGTTTCCATAATCTAGCAAAAGGAAGTGATGATGGAAGAAGATGGGAGGGGGACGAGGGCCAATGAGGAGGGAAGAAGGAGGGAGGGGTCAACCTCAATGTAAACAGCTCAACTTTATCAGTATGGGAAATAACAATAATACCAATAATATCAAAGGATGACAATAATGCATATGGACTAGATCACTCATGTAATACTGCTGAGAATATAAAAATATAGATCACTATAGAAAAAAGTTTAGACTTAAAATCAGGATGCATGTATATAAATATTCCCACAAAAAGACATACAAATAGAAAGGAAATCATTGGTGTGGGGGTGGGGGTGGGAGAGCAGGGTCACAAGAGGTTAAGGGGGAGGTTATGTGAGCAAAGTACAATGAAATGCATACGTGGAATTGTCACAATGAACTACATGTGAGAATGATAGCCATTAAGTTGTACATTAAAAATTTCCAATAAAAAAAGACTTGTGCATTATGCTTCCATCTTTGTGGTTCACATAAATGATAGAATAATCTATCCTTTACTTTTAAAGAAATATCTTAGCCATCCCCAGAGTTGTTGTTGTTGTTTGGTGCCATCAAGTCAGTGTCCAACTCATAGAAACCCTACATACAACAGGAAAAAAGTATTGTTACTGCCTCTCTGCTATTCATAGGGTGTTCAATGGCTGATTGTTTTTTAGGAGTGGGTTGCTGGGTCTATCTTCCAAGCCTACAGCACTTGGTGTTCACAGGTGGTCTCCCATGCAAGTACTAACCAGGCTCAACACTCCTTAGCTTCTGAGATTTGACAGGATTGGACGCCACAGTGGTACAGCTGCAGGTAAATGGTATGCATTGTTGTTGTTAGGTTCCATCAAGTTAGGTCAAACTCATAGTGATCCTCATAAGATTTTCAATTGCTGATTGTTTCAGGATTGCTCTGAGAGTGGATTATCACATCCTTCTGCCATTTTTGTGGTGCTGGGAATTGAACCCAGGTCCTCAGAGAGTGCAGAGCAGCACTCTACCAACTGAGCTAAACCCCAGCCCAGTCCCAGAGTACAAGCCCCTAAATATGTTGCTGATGTGGTAGTCCCTAAATCTTTGTAGGGTTTACTTCCCACCCTCTGAAGTGTATGTCTTCTACAAAGGAACCTGTAAATCTTGGCTTCTTTTTTTTTTTTTAAATCCAATCTGATCCAATCTTATCATTACAGTAGACCAAAGTGATATTCTTTGGGATGTCCAGATAGTTTAGACTATCTTATGACAAAAGACAGGAGAAAAATGTAAGTGAATACTCTTGTCCTTTCTAAGTCCATCCCAGGTTTTTTTAATCTTCTTTTCCAAAAGGGCTGGAGCACAAAGCATTAGCCAGGTCAATGACCACATATCATATACATGTTGTTGTTGTTGTTAGGTGCTGTCGAGTTGGTATCCAACTCATAGCAACCCTACATACAACAGGCAAAACACTATTGTCAGTGCTTCTCTGCTGTTCATAGGGTTTTCAATGGCAGATTGATTATTGGGAGCGGGTTGCCAGGTCCTTCTCCCAAGCCTGCAGTATCTGGTGTTCCCAGGCAGTCTCCCATCCAAGTACTAACCATATCATATACATACAAGTACTATCATATACATAAGGGCATGCTAATCTGCTCAACAAAGAAATTGTAATTAGGGCTACTATTTGGTTAAGATTGCAGTGGTCTACTTTCAACTTTCAGGATTAGCTGTTTTCAGTGCCAGATTGGTGTATTTGATGTAGATAGTATGGAGATCACTACCCTGTATCTTTGAGTGGTACTATTATTTTTCATTCCCCTCATCCCAGAATGCAGTATTATTTTTAATTTGCTATCTCATTAATGGGCAAGGTAGAGAGAGACCACTTTATTAGCTTTCAGGTGACCTTGCCCACTACTTTCACTTGCCCAGGGTCAGGGTTGTACCAACTACCAATTATATCCAATTATACTTCCAGAGACTAGAGAAATGACCACCAGGTGGGTTCATAGTATCAGCAGACTTGAGTGAGGACTCCATTAGTTACCTAGCTCTCATGCACCCCCACTCTAATATAGAGTTCATGATGATGCTTTATGTCTCCAGGTGTCGGTGTCAACTCTTATTCTCTGTCCAACAGTCCGTAAAATGTTTGGGGCTTCCCCTTTCCCCATTGTAAAGATATCAGAGTAAATGATCATTGGTACCCTTGAGAAAGGATTGGAGGACTCCTTTATGAATACATTTAACCATGATATTTCAGGATGCTTCTTCCTGGAAATCTGAACTCTCTTTCATTTGATAGATTCTTGATCCAAAATCACCTCAGGTCTAGAATTGGATAAGAATTCATGAATTTTATTGGGACAATGGTACTTGTTCTCCTGATCATCCACCCATGATTTCTCTTGAGCAGTACCTTTGTGGAATGCTCACCTATTTTTTTTCCCTTAGGACCCTGAGTTCTATCAACTGTTTCTACAACAGTCTGTGTGACAGACCCTTTTGGATGCCATTTGCCCTTGCTGCTTGTTATGGTTTGAATGTAAAATGTCACATGCAGGCTTATGTTTGAACACTTGGTGCCTAGCTGGTAGCACTATTTTGGGAGGCTGCAGAAGTTTTAGGAGGTGGTACCTAGCTGATAGAAATAGGCCCCTAGGGACAGGCCTTTGAAGGTGATACCCAGTCTCCAGTTCCACCTTGCTCTCTCCTTCCTGGCCCACCATGATGTTAATAGCCTCCACCCCATGCTCCTGTTGCCATGCACTGAACTCCTCTGCCATACCTTCCTGCCATAATGGACTGACCCTCTGAAACTGTGAGCTAAAATAAAACCTTCCTTTCTTAAGCCCTGACAGGTATTTTGGTCTCAGCAATGCAAAAGTAATTAATACATAGCTCATTACAATAACAGCACATATATGCCTTCTGAAAGATAAGTGTCACCTCCTGACCTCTACTTGGGGTTCCTATGTTCCCCACTATTATCTGTGAACCCAGTTCTATAATAATATCTCCTACTGTCAGAGGAGAGCCATCACTGAGCTTCTTTGTGTTTCTGTTGCCCCTTTCTCCAGCACATTCCTTACTACTGTGGTCACTAGTGCATCCTCTTGACCTTGCGGGTTTTTCAGGCTTATGTAGCATATCCACACTCACATGTCCACTTCACTGAGCTATTTCCATTGTTTCTTTTTTCAACTTCAGCTATAGAAATAATGTCATTTCTGCTGCAACTGGTGTGAATGATTACTTTTTTTATGTTGCTGAGGTTCATCCTAGCTGCACATTTGCATCATTTTTCTGGAGGTCTTTTCAAAGGCATTAAGATCCTATGTCCCAGGAGAGAGCTACCATATCAATAAACTCTCTCATCAAATGAATAATATGTCTTCCTTAGTCTAATTTTCATAATTTTCATAATGCACTTCTCTCCTGGGTCCTTTTTACACAAGTTTGCTAGGTCCTGCAGTTCCTTTGGACCATAATCTCTTCCCTCCCCAGGCTGATCCAGCATGGCCTCAGCTTACATTGTGACTTAGCCACTGTCATTGACCTGTAGACAGGAAAGGTAGATTCTACAGGGAAGAGGCACATGTTGTCTTACAGGGAGGAGCTTTGGCATCATCTTCAAGCAAGAGAGGAATACCAGGCCTTAGCAGGGAGATATGGGCCACTTCTGTAGGTTCAGAGTGTTCATGTGACCCTCAGGATTCAAGGTGTTTAAATGCATCAACCCAGGTGTCCCCTTCCCATTTCTCAGCATCCTTTTCTTTTCAAACCACAGTTTTCACCTTGGCATAGAAGACCAGCCTAGGTTGGGTAGTTTAGTCTTCTTTGGCGCTCAGATAATTAAACCCTGAGCCTTATCCTCATCATTTTCTTCTGCTGAGGACGATGAAAACCTCTTCATATGCTACCAAAGGGACCCTCTAGATTTCACATATAGATTTTAATTGCCAGTTAATCATGATCAGCTTTTCATTATCTTTTATGAGGATAGAGTTTACTTAAAATCACCAAAGTCCACTACCTTAAATTTACCATTTCTTCCATATTTTTCAAAATCCTAACACATTGCATAAGCTACCACATTCTTTTCCATGTATATCACATGTCAGTCCAGGACTGGTAAGATTTTACTAATCGTGGTGCCACACTGATCCAGTGCCTATCTATGTTCCACCTCCCTCCAGTGATGGGATCCTTATCACCAGCAAGCAGTGGGAGATCCAGATACCAAATCCCATTCCAGTGACTTTACTTGTACCAGCTATCTTTTATGATACTGGTAATCACAGGTTAGGTTCTCAAGGAAGCAAACTTGAGACAGATACTAATACACAGGCTATTTTTTAGGGCTTATTCTTGAATCAGGCTGGGATTTAGCTCAGTTGGTAGAGCACTGTGCTGCAGTCTCTGAGGTCCCAAGTTCAATTCCCAGCACCGCAAAAATGGGAGAAGGACCTGGAAATTCACTCCCAAGGCAATCCCAAAACAGCCATTGAAAACCCTGTGAGGGTCGCTATGAGTTGGATACCGACATGATGGCACCTAACAACAACAACATTCTTGAATCAACACCTTTGGAAAGAAAAGAAAGGAATCAAGATCAATCAGAGGGAGAATCTGAGCTGTGATCCAGGCCTAAGCCAACCTCATGGGATGTCCTGAAGTTGGGATGACCCTTCAAAGTTCTCATGAATTGGGGCCAAAGATGGCCTCTCCACCTCACACTGATCAGTTGGCCCCTGGAAGGAGCAGTGACCTCAGGTAAAGCACTTGTCTTCAGCCAAGGCTTCCCCAAAGACAGCTGGCAGCTGAACACTGTCTTCCAGTAGCACTTCTTATGACTTGGGGGAAGGGGTGAACCCATCCTTCATTCCCACAGAGGGATTTGGCTGTGAGCATGACAGCACCCACCACCACAAAGGAAATGGTCAAAACTGGGAACAAGATGAGATTGCAGTCACTGATAGTGACATATTTTGGCTTTTCACAAGGAAGGAGGTTTTGAAATGAGAGATGAGATAAAAAATAATTTCTTCATGACCATCTCTATGACTTCAAGCAGCTTGCTATAAAGTCATATCTCATGAATATATTTGGTTTGAACAGCCTGAATCAGCATGGCTGTGTAAAGGATAAGATAAAGGGATTTCTTTAAGACTAAACCATGTGCAAATGGCTTGAAAATGGCCGCCCCCCCATTTTTTATTCATTGCATAATTTAATCGTTTCCCTCACTTGTTAGTAACAAATCTACAATGTATTATTTTTTATATTTAAAAACACACCTAAATGTGGCAATAAAACAAAAATACTTTCTGAGCCAAATGGAACTTAAGAATAAACTAGGAATCCATTTGCCATTATCTCCCAGGGTGCAGCGATCAACCTGCCCTGGTAAGAATGTGATAAGCTCATGTGTGGAGCACCTGACAAAGCATCAGTCCCAGTCTCCAGAGAGAGCCCTTGCCACGAATTTGGGAACTGTTGTGACTGAGCTATCCAGAATCAACTATATGTACTTTTCCCTACCCCTTCATAATGGTGAGATATGGTTTTCTAATTTAATAACAGGAAAAGAAATCAAAACATAAGAAAAGGTGAAAAGAAACAAACAATCAGTAAAGAAATTGACCCAGTGCAGACCTTGATCAATGACTCAAGTGGAATATTCAAACAGATTACAGATACCTTAATGAGACATTGCTGGCAGCAGCATCCATCTCACTGCAGGGAGGAGACAATTACCACTCCATTTTTTAACATTGCACTTTATTTTTTATGAATACAATTGTATAATAAATTTGTTATAATTTACATAAATTGGTAGATCTCTCTAACACAACAAACACATATCCCTCTACACATCAACCACAGCAAATGTTTTTACCTCTATTATATATTGAAGTTCTACATAGATATGTATTTTCAATTTTAAAAAATAGAGTTCCTGTTGTTAAAATCAAGTTTTAAGACCCTAACGCTAAATAATCTGGAGTCTTATTGTTGGGTTACAAATTTATCTAATTATTCTGTCCATTCCTATCACACTGCCCTATTTTATTTTGTCTCCATAGCTCTCCATTGCCACTATTTTATACATTTGTTTATTGCAAACTTCCTCCACTAAAATATAAACTAAGTACAGAGACCTTGTTTCCTCACCCTTGTATCCCCATCTCCTAGAACAATAACAAGCACATGGCACTCACTAAATCCTTATTGAATAAGTGAATAAATGAAGCCTCTGCTTATTCGTCTAACTATATCTATACAAAATGTACCTATCCATCCACCATGAGAAAGCCAGGTGTACCAGCGAGTTAGGTTTTTAAAATCTATTTTGCAGATTAAATATGGCCTACATATTCAACATATATCATGTAAAATAATATTCTGAATAACGAGGCTTAAGGTAAAAGTCCACAACCCCAGCAAGCTGGTAAATGGAGGATTTATCTTTCATCTACATTTCCTAGCAACAGTAAGAAAGAAGACCTGGAGCAGATACAACTGGGAACTTGTTTGGTCAATTCTATTATGCTTTGTGCTGCCTTCATATTTTAATAACCTCCCTCTAAATACCTTGCTAACCCAGCCTAAATCATCCCTTTGTATAATACAGTACATACCTGACGCTCAATAATAACTCCTTTGTTCTTCCCTCCCGCTGCCAGTATAGCTCCATTTATTATCTAACCTCATTTAGGCATTTCCAACAATCTTTTCATGCTCTTCCACACATATTTCTAAAAAGCCAGCTGTGCAATTTTGACCATCCCTGGAGATTATTGACCAGGTTGGGTTTGCATTTATGAGCACATAACTGAAGCTGACATGGTCCTTACCAGAATTAATAGTTCTTGGAAGAATCTGCTTTCCTAGCATTTTATAAAGCTTCATACATCTGAGGGCAAGGCAGGTTTTAATTAGTGTCACTAAAAAGCTTAAGTAATCAGAGTTAAAATAATTAAGTGACTGCACCAAGGCAAGGGATGGAAGGTGAACTGGAGTCTGCACAGGTTTAAGGTGGCAGAAGTTTCCACTTGTCTTTGGAGTGATGTTGGCAAGTTTGCTGTTAGCACTGACCAAGAATGGCTGACTGCTGGCAAACTTGGTTTGTATGTGTGCAATATCATTTTGAAACACCCGGTGCTTCCTTCCTCCCACCCTCTCTCTTTAGTTTCTCCTCTTATTTAATTGTGGTTGCTCTATTTTATAAGCAAAGCAGCTGCCTGAATGGGGAAGACGTGCACCACTCAGAGTCATGGTTCACAGTTTGCTAAATGTAAACCTGCCTAATCCTTTGGTATCATTGGATTACTCTCCCCAAGCAAATTTTCCCAGCTTTCATCATGAGAATGGGCTCCCTGCCAAGAAAGCACTCATCACAGCTCAGGTCCACCTGGTCCTTCCCCATTGTAGACTCCTCCATCCCATGCCATTAAAGGCACTTTCAGCCTGAGTATTTACACAACCATTTCTGCAAGTTGAATACAAAACCTTTGTTCCATTCAATCATTAACCTCTAATGCAGGATTCTATTCTGAATTAGCATCAGGAAAAGAGAGAGAAAAAAGAAGGTCCTTTGATCATTTCTCTTAATATCATCTAATTATATTAAATAAATTTATAGTTTACTTAAATATTTAGATAATGACTAAGCACAAATCAGAGGATTTAGAGAAAACCATACACCTTTGAGGATTAATGCCACTCTTCAGGCATTTGGAAGGTGAGTTAATAAGCCATCCTGAAATTTCTAACCGCTTCATAAACTCTACGTCAATTAGAGTTTTAACTGATTTTAAAAATGTTCATGGTCATTTGCTGCCTAATTCCCTCCACAAGCCTAGAGAGGGGGACCTTCTTGGATTTCAAAAGGAAACAGTTCTTTGTGACTGTGAAACAGAACAAGGGATTTGAGTCACACATACACCTCTGTCAATCACATCTAATATTCTGAGCATGTGTAAACCGTCTCACAGAGCCAGGACAATAGGCACCTTGCCATTTGATGGCTGATTTTGATCCCTCCTCAGGGAAGGTAGTTGTTGAAAGAATCCCTTTCAGACTCAGGTACCCAGAATCAAGGGCTTTAAGAACCTAGAGCCACATTTGTTGCACAGACAACCACCCGGAATTCCACCTTGAACTGCTTAAAGCACTAAGAAGATGAACGATTCCTCTGTACATTGTCTACTTTTGCACAAAACTTTCAGAAGCCTGAATGAAGGAAGCATTCGAGAAATTGTGCATTTAGGAACCAAACACTGGGTGGATCTCCATGATGCTATAGTAGCTCCCTCCTATCCAATGGATGTTGAAACCAGGGATAGAACCAAATCCTATATATCCAGCTCTAAATACATACCTATGTAAAGTTTATAAATTTGGCATAGTGAGAAAATAATAATAAAATAGAATTATAACAATATACTATAATACAAGTTAAGTGAAGCCTTTCTCCATATATAATATATATATATAAAATTGGGATTTAGCTCAGTTGGTAGAGCACTGCGCTACAGTCTCTGAGGACTCGAGTTCAATTCCCAGCACCACACAAATGGGAGAAGGGCCTGGCAATCCACTCCCAAGCAATCCCAAAACAGTCAGCCATTGAAAACCCTATGAGGGTAGCTATGAGTTGGATACCAACTTGACGGCACCTAACAACAACAACAACAAATATACACACACACACACACACACACACACACACATACATATACATGTATGTGTGCATATGTATGTATAGTTTTTGTCTTTGAGAGCACATGGGTTCTTTGCTTTGTGTACTATGTCCAGCAGCTCTACCACATGATATCAGAGTGAAACCTATGCCCTACTACCTCCTTTGTATTTTTATGAATGTATGTAAATTGTACTGGGCACCAAATTCCAGAAGAGCCTTATTTCATTGCAATTGAAGACTTGCTTTGAATGGTTTTGTTTTTCCTTAATCAACTTTTTCAGCTCAGAAGTATGCCAACAGCTTCTTCATTGGCACATGTAGCCTTTTCAATAATTTTTCTATACTTTTTATCCAAACCTAGTCCCAAATCTATATAACCACTCTTTATTGCAGCAAATAGCTTGGTGTCTCTTATTTCAGGGGATCCTTGTCTGAAGTGTTCATATGGCTCAGTGCTTTCTAGTAAAACACCTGCATGTCAATCAGAACACATCTTCTGTTCATATCTTCCACCACAAAGTTAATGCCTCTTCCCTCTTAAGCACTTATTCCACACTGTGACTGTAATTTTTATAGTTTGAGATGTGACAGCGAAACTAACATAAGTTCCTTTATGTTTATTCACGATTCTAAGGATAGATTTATTCTTACTGTAGATTTTAGTAACCTTAACATAAGAATTTTTTTCTCTCTTCCTTATGTCAAGAACTTTCACCTTTTTACTTAAGAGAAGCACTTTACAGCTTCTCTTTGGTATATCCGAATTGCCAGTATCCCTACTCTTTTATTTGTTGTTGTTATTAGGTGCCATCAAGTCCTAGAAATCCTATGTACAACAAAGCGAAACACTTTCTGACATTGTGCCATACCTGACACTATGTCAGTGCTTCTTTTTTGTTTGGGGATCTTTATTAATAAAATAAGGTGTACTTGAACACAAGCAAGTGTGATACTGCAAATAGTGAATCTAATAACCAAGTGATTAATGGATGGGTTGGGGCTTGGGTTTAGTTCAGTTGGTAGAGTGCTGCTCTGTGCTCTCTGAGGCCCTGGGTTCGATCTCCAGCACCACAAAAATGTGAGGAGGACCTGGAAACCCAGTCCCAAAACAATCTTGAGAAAACAATCATTGAAAACCCTATGAATAGCAGAGAAGCACTGATATAGTGCCAGGCATGGCACCGTGTAGGTGAGTGTTTTCTTCTGTTGTACACAGGGTCACCATAAATTGGACCTGACTCAACATTACCTCACCATGACGACAACAAATGAACGGGCAGTATATATAGTGTGGATACACTAGACATAGGGATGATTCACATCCTGGGTAGGATGGAACAGAATGGTGTGAGATTTTATCACACTACTGAGAATGGCATACAATTTAAAATTTTCAATTGCTTATTTCTGGAATTTTCCACAGAATATTTCCAGACCATGGTTGGCTGAGGGTAAATGAAACCTTGGAAAGCAAAACCACAATACAGGGAAATTACTATATTTTATTGATTTACTTGAAGACAGAATACATTTTTGGTGGGCCAGAGCCTCCCTTCCAGCACACTCTTTACCCTTTACATTGCCTTCCAGAGCTGCCATAGGTGCCCAGGGTAAGGGCACCAGTATCATGTGCCTTCACTCAGAGAGAATGTTAAGGGCCAGTGTTCTGCCAGTATCCCCTTTCACTCCTCCCCTTCCTCTTCCAGAAGACAGAGGGCAGAAAGGTCTTGCAACCCACTCTCAAAAGACAGCACTCCAAAAAAGATGACATTTCTGACATAAATAAGTAGTCCACATAAGCATGGGACTTTACAGAGAGTTAGAAAATGTCATGCTATTTGGCAGTCAACAATATATCTTATTTCAAATATAAGTTCCCAAAGGCAAAGAACTATATTTTTTATGAAGAGTGGCAAGTGACATCTAACAAATGTGTATACTAATAAGAAGTTACTGGAACTCTGCTTCCATTCATAGAAGTCTGTTTGGCTTGATATACTCACACTCCCAAGTTTCACTTTGCATTTCTGGGTTCACCAAACCCTCAGATTCAATACTAAAAGTCAAAGTGAAACCCCCCATGAAGAAAACCACACTGATTTTTACCTGCTTTAATGTCAATATTTTGAGAAACTCTGAGAATAAATCAGACCAGCTCACTCTACACTCACCTTTGGGGGTATATAAAACACCTCCACTAAAGTATCAGCAAATCTGGCTTATCCCAAAAATGTTTACCAAGGCAGAATTTTAAGTAAAATGAAAAGCTTTTACAAGCATCTAAAAATGTTTTAAAAGAATCTTATCTGAATATATCTATTCCCTCAAGTATTTAATGATCCAGAGAAGAAAAACAAAACCTCTGAATTTTAAACCCTTGTAGGTGAAAACTTGAATGCCCTGAGTCCCTCAAAACAAAGACCAAAAGTAACTATGCAAATTTCTCTATGAACATGCATACAATGATGCTGCCAACAAATGAGAGAGAAAAAGAGAACAGGCCTAAAGAATGAGGGCAGATGAGAGAACAGGAAAATTGGAGCAGGGGGTGGGGGGATCAAAAGACAGGTTTCTTTTTTCACTCATTACTAGAACAGGCAGAATTTTCACCCATTACTGGAGTAAGTCTGATTTGAACTGCTCATCTGATTTAAAATATTTAAATCAGGCTTGAGTTCTAATTTTTCGCTCCAGTTTACCAGACGCTGAATTTCGTCTGGCCAAATACTGGGCACTACCTTCATCACATCTGAACAGCATCATTTAGTGCTTTTCTGTCTGTCACCTCAAAGAAATAGGACAGGAGCCAGGCCAGGTTCTGTGAAGAGAAAGCCAAGATGCTGGGAATGTACAAACAGCAGAGAAGGAGTGGCCAAGTCAGAAACAAGGTCATGGTGACAGAGCCAGAGCTGGGTCAGGTGGGAACTGGTCAGTCAGGAAGGCTTGGGAGGAAGAAGTGGGGGAGGCAGGTGGAGTGTAAGGGAGGTGGGGCCAATTCCTAGAAGACAGTCTAAACTCCCCACTATCATGTGGGTAGACTGTTGCCAGGCAGGGGATAGGGCAGGGGATAGGTGCCCTAGTAATGCTGGTAAGTGGTTACACCACTAATGACAGAATGACAGAATGCAACTAATCTAACCCTTGAAATCAAAACCTGGCAAACTTAAGGCCAAAAAGGACAGCCCTTTTGTGGAAATTGGAATGCCTAGATGCCTTCCTGTCCTTTTTAGATGCTTTCCTATCCTTTTTTAAAAAATAAACAAACAAACAAATAAAGATAACCCTGGGTTTTAGTTTGTGTTCATTGATTAAATTCAAAAAGCCCAAAATGGGAATCCCATGAAGGTGAAGATAAGAAGATATAGGTAGCTCACTCACTCTCCTGCACACTGTTGCTTGTTACTCATGTGACACCCCAACTGGTGGTGATTTCTCTGTGGACAGTGACTTCTAGCTCTAGGGACTGGCCCTTAGCTGACTGTAAAAGTGCTCAGTGAAAGTTTAAGTGGAGGACTGATGATGCCCTCCATCCAACCTAGGGCTTCACATGCTAGGCAAGCGATTTACTACTTTGCCCCCATTTGATACTTTCAATCTGGAGGTTCGTCAGATGAGTTGGAAGCATTTGGCCCCAGAGTCAAATAAATATCACCATCTCCAGGAAGCCCCCTGGTCACTCTTACTCTCAATTTGCCTTCCCTAGAGGTACAGTGGCTGTTTCCTTTCTGGAAATACATGAGGAAGTATCTTATGGGCAGTCCATTTTCCCGCCTTTTTGCCTGAATAACAAAGCCATCTCTCTTTGCCTCAAAAAAATATATATAGTGTTTCCAAGCTGCAACGAAACCGTTGAAAATTAAACCACAGAACAGCATTTTAATGAGAACATGATTACCTAACAGCCCAGTGTGGTTTCGGATGGACTTGTGCCAACCTTCCAAACCGATACCGGAAGCCCAGAGTTAAAAAAATATATAAAAAGTAAAATAATAAATAAAATAAAACAAAATAGGGAGAGGGAGTGATTAGCATCACCTTAGTGAAGGAGGTAACTTTCTTGACTGGCTTCCAAACAGATCTTTCTAGAAGGACGGAGGTTATTACGGGTGCCTAGAGTTGCAGAAAACTTTCTTCCTGTTTTGAAGTTTGAGGGAGACAGGGGGGGCCACCCTCGAATGAGTACACCGTGTCCTGAACGAGGTGTTTTCGGCACCGAAGCTCTGCTGTGAGGGGCTGCACCCGGCACTGCCGGTGTCGTCAACTTGCCCTCGGCATACCCGCTTGCTATTTTTGTAGCCTAGGTTACAAGACCGCAGGTGTTAGTGCTGCAAGGGGGAAGCTCCGCCGCCAGAACAAAGCCCGGGTGCACATCGTTCCTCTTTGGTGGGTGGCTCACGCTAAGCGCGTCTGGTACTGGGCACTGAAGAGGACTGAGGTGCTGGGGCTCCCGTGAGGGTCATTTCCCAGGACATTCTTGCCTTAGTCTCCAACCGGCCCAGCACTCGGGCCTTCAGGGCTGCGGTTTCATTTCCACATTGGGTTTCCTGACTTAACCTCTAAACCTCCTTCTGCAGTTGTCTTCCCACAGGTTCAACGACAACCAGATGGCCCTAGTGGCAGCAGGAAAAAGGCAATGGCAGTCACTGGAAGTCACTGGAGTGGAGCAACTTCGTTCCACAGAGGCACTAATCGGCAGCCATAGGAAGTGACCTTTAGATATTTATCCCAAATTACACAAGGACTAGGCAGCAGAGACAAAAATATTGCTACCATCCTGATTTCCAGGCTGTGTTCCTTAAATGACCTTCAGTAGACAAAGTGCTGGGTGCAAAGAAGTGCCCCCACCCCCTTTTTAAAATATAGGGTCTCTCTGTGTAGCCCAGGATGGCTTGGAACTTGCTATATAGACCAGGCTGGCCTCCAACTCACAGGGATCCTCCTGCCTCAGCCTCCAGAGTGCTAGGATTATAGGTGTGCACCCCCACCCCCAACTCAGAGCAGTACTTCCTAAATACTACTTTTCTTGCTGGCAAAGTACTTTGTTGTTGTTATTGGGTGCTGTGGAGTCGAGTCCAACTCATAGCAATCCTATGTACAGTAGATTGAAACAATTCCCGATTCTGTGCCAGGCACATAATCTTATTTATGTTTAAAGTCCATTGTTGCAGACACTATGTCAATCCATCTGGTGGAGGGTTTTCCTCTTTTTTTGTTGACCTGCCACTCTCCCACACATGATGTCTTTCTCCAGGGATTGATCTCTCCTGACTACATGTCCAAAATATGTAAGACGCAGTCTGGCCATTCTTGCTTCCAAGGAGCACTGTGGTTGCACTTCATCTAGGAGAGATCTGTTCGTTCTTTTGGCAGTCCATGGTATATTCAATATTCGTCTCCAGCACCATAATTCAAAAGCATCAATTCTTTTCCTCTCTCCCTTGTTCAATGTCCAGCTTTCACAACCATATGATACCACTGAAAATACCATGGCGGGAGTCAGACGCACTTTTCTCTTCAATGTGACATCTTTACTTTTCAGTAATCTAAAGAGATCTTTTGCCACAGCTTTTCTTAGAGCAATGCGTCTTTTGATTTCTTGACTGCTGCTTCCATGGGTGTTGATTATAGTTGGTGCTCAGTAAATGTTTGCAGAAAAAGGGGCTGAATATCCATCAGGAAGCTTTTAGGAAGGATCTGCAATTACAGCTAAGGTCTAAATTGGGAAGTTGTCTAGAAATGGGTGGATAACACCCACACGCACACCATAGAAAATCACTGCACTCTGCTGGGGAAGGGTCATTGCCCTCTAAGAAGAAAGAGCAGGAAGCTTCTCTTGGGTAAGGCAAGTGAGCCCAGACTCTGGGTGGTCAGGAATGCTAAGAGAATGGTGGCAATCAGAAGGAAAATACCTTAAAAAGACAAGAATTAAGAAAGAAAATCCAAGCCCAAAAAGCCACTCAGAGAAGCCACTTAGCTCAGTTTTAGAATCAGATTTGGGGAAGCATTCTCTTACACTGGAAAAGAAAGCTTGCAGCCTCCCCTGTGGTAGCTGCTCCTCCACCCCCAAATGTTGACTCTCCTTCTAACACCTCTGAAAAGACAGGCTCAGTTTCACCTCAGGAAAATGCAAACTAGCCATCTGCACTGAAGAAAAAATGATCTGCAGGTTCAATCACAGATTGCTCTGAAATGCTCTGTAAAGGGAATCCTGAAAGGACCACTGACTCATTTCAGCCTCAAGGCAGAGTGAGCCTTTAATGTGGTGAGTCAGCGACCAAGGAAACCTCTTCTCTTCTGGGAGCTGCTGTTCTGACTCTTCTCTTATCTGGTGTCTTTACCAAACAAATGAGTATCATCTTTCACTCTGGGCACCTGGAAGGCATTTACCAAAAAAGAAAAAAAAGAAAGAAAGAAAGAAAAAAAAAGGACTTCCAAGAAGTTGTGTAATTGTCAACAGCTCCCACTATCTTATGGCTCACCCACAGGATGATCATAACAAGCAGCAAAATGATTTCTCTGGGGAAGAAGGAACAAAGAGTCATACAGGAACTATGGGATTGAGGTTGTAAAATTCGCCTCCATGCCCTAGGTGGAAATTGTCACTTTGTAAGCAGCCAAATGCTACATGAAACACAGCAGACATGTACTGTCAACTTAAACCATCCTAGCAAGACATTAACTTGGAGGAAATGCCAAAAAACAAGAGGGCAGAAGACAGAGGAGACATAGTTCTATGGACAATCAGCTACCTGGCAGCCTTGGACCATTGCTAGTACACTCTGCTCTAACCTAGGGCAGACTGGGTAGAAAAACTATGACTCAAATCTAAATAAGATCCCTGGACAGGATAGAACTGCTGCTCCCCAGGAAAGGTCACATCAGGGGTATATGTTTAGAAACTTTACCAACCGCGCCCACAGGCTCAGCTGCCATTGTGCAGGGAAGCAAGGCCCCTCTTAGATAAGGATACTCCACATGATTGGCCATCTATGGGAGGTAACCCTGTCTCAGGAACTATCCCTCTCCTGGAACCCATCTAGAAGTGGATTAAAATGTCTAAAAGTCATTTCAAACAGCCCAAATCCCAGGGATCTTTAAGACCCCTGTAACTAAAAAAAAAGAGAGAGACTCTTGATCAGATGTCCACTCCTCAAGAGTGGACAAACGCACACACAGGCAGGACACAGGTGGGCTGGGCTGCTGCATTGTAGGCAGCCTTTTATCACCCGGCCCAAAACAGGTGTAAGAAAGAGCAGCTGCCAAATTTCTGCCTCTGGGGGACCCTGGTGAGACACCCACCTGCTGCAGAGTAGAATAGAGAACAACAAACACCCGACTTCCCTGTGCTACTGCATTTAAAGAAAGAGATGAGATTCTGATGCCCTTGTCCTCCTCTTTCCCTGACATCCTTCACAAGAGCTTCTAGCACTTTCTATGAAGTGGCATTCTCAGGCCAGCACTGGCACTGGGCAGGTGTGCCATAGATGTTGATTGTGATTATTAGACTCCTGGCAAGAGCCAGATGCCATTATTCTCTCTACTTTGCAGATGAGGAAACTGAGGCCCTAAAACATGGAGTGACTTGTCCAAACCCCTCAGCTAGTGAGCACAGGTCTCTTAGAACAGACAGAGGAGTTGGGTGTGTCAGAAGCTCTTCAACAGTACTGCCCTGCCCTGATTCTGACAGCATCAGTCTCCTGTCACTGGGCTCGCGCCAATTTTGTGCTTGAAATCTCAGTTGTGGGTTCAAGGTCATAACTGTCCCTCCTCAAGAGAGGGCACACCCACTGTTCCCTGGTTTCATTTGTACATTGGTGTTCCAACTGTCACTCCCCAGCCACCACATTGGTTTCACTTCCCCGGGCCCTAATTCACTGATTTTTTGAAATAGGGATCTATCTACTAGGGTAGGTGTGAGAAATGAGAAAAAGGACATAAATATAAAGTCCACATGACGCTGTTCATGCATTAGTGAGCACTTCACAAACAAAGAGCACTGTAATGAATTATTTTTGTCCTTTAATAACAGTCTTCTGTCTCAACTCTGGCTGACATCAGAATCACTTAAGAGTAATTTTTAAAATACAAATGCTCGAGGGCCCACCTCAGCCCTGGCAAATCAGAGATGCCGAAGGTTAAGGCATGGGGATCTGAGTTTTAGCTAATAGTAAGCTCCTTGCTGAGCAGAGACTAAGGCCAAACTAATGCTCATCCTTCCAGGAGGTTCCATAAGGGATTCTTGCCCAGTGTGAGAGGTGGTATAGAGGACCTAAAAGCTCCCTCTCAAGTAACAGCCCTCTTCCTTGATTGGTTCTTGGTTGGTACTTCCCTGCTGCAAAGGCAGTAACAATGGGTTTACAGAGAAATATTTTCTTTATCCCTCTCCACCCTGGTCATCTCCCAAGCCCATCTCTCTAGCAATAGTGTATGGATAGGCTCTGGGCACCAGACAAAAACTTTACTCCCTCCAGGGCTGCCTCTCCTTGGCCAAACATGAATATCACTTTTAACAACCATGAAGTTTCATGAGCCACCAGATGAAAGCTGTCCATTGATGAATAACATTCTTAAACACACATGCACAAGCAAAAAGAAAACAAATCAAACTTGTATGAATTCCAGATACTTCCAAATAAATTCAGTATTTTATTAATCAGAACAGCATCTATGCACATTTAAAAAATTATAGTACATTATTCAGTCTTCAGAAAGATTTGGGACTTGGGAATATTAGGACCCTTAACAATAACCTCCTTGGGGTTCCATTACCCCCATTTTGGGACCCTGTCAGGGTCAAAGCCCAGTGACCTATCCCTACTTGCTCCTCTGCAGTAAATATCACCCAAAAAAACAATTGTAGAAATAGCAGTGCTTGTGATGAGCTGCCAATAAATAACCAAAGGGTCAGAAATGAGATCTGAAGCCAAGAAGAAAAAGGAAAATTGATCTGAAAACAAACTCTTCTCATAGCAAATTATATCAATAGCATCCTGAAGCACTGCTCTAAAACCAAAGTTGGACACCCAAAAATAGACCAGAACACTCAGCAAAGCAACTGTTACAAGAGAGTAAAGTTCTAGGTTTTCCTTTTCCTTCTGGAAAAGGTGGCTGTTTTCCTTAAGAATGACTCTGGTGCAACTTACAAATAAAGGCACAAGTGTAGAGCAAGTGATTGTCAATGTTCTGCTGAAATTATGCTTGCAGTACAGGAGCCCTAGGATTATTCTGATTTAAGGAGGTCATGGGTAGGACATCCCACCAACATACCATCCAAGAGAGCATTGGTGTGGTGGCAGTGTCAACTCAAACAACATCTCTCCTGTAATTTGTTCCTCAGGTACATTGGTTTAGAATGATTTCTTCTTCATTTTAGCCACCGGCCCTGACCCTGGTCATTCTGATTCTGTAGGTCTGCAAAGAGTGGATGCCATCAACTCCTCATTCTCTGTATAAAATTCATCTCTGACCATAAAAGTCACAGATGATTTTATCTGAATGGTTATAACATCACATATGTTGAGTTTAACTCTCACTTAATCTCCATAGGATGTTTGCTTCTTCCCTTCTGCCTTTTCTCTGGCACTTCTTAACACAGTCCCCAGCTCTAGCTGATATGGAATAACCACATATTAATTTTCTTTAAAAAAAATTTGACCTAACATAGTGTCCTACCACATAGAATCAAGTCTAGATCTGACCTTATTCAGGTAGAGACCTTAGAAGTATAAAGGAAGAGTCTTGAAATCTACTTTTTTTTTTTTGTCTGCCAGGTTTGCCACCTTTGATGATTATCTTTGAAGATGTGCAAGGAGATGAAGTCACCTCAGTGACATCAGTGACAGGATATCATCGTGCAACACAAAAGCCCACAAGTCAGATGCAGACGTTGGTTGAAAAACCAACACCCAAACTTTGAAAAATAAAAAGCCTTCAGACTTTCTCTAAATGGTACCACCTTGCCTCAAAATGTCTCTCCCTTGACCTCCATTCATCACACCCAAATTGCAATTCCAGCCCCCCTGACTACCTCCTTCTTCTTCAGTCCCACATCATTGAGTCACCAGATGCTGGTTCCCCAAGTGCTCTGCTACACATTAGCCTCCTTCCAGCTCCCACCACTATCTGGCTAGCTAGACCTTTATAATCTCCCACCTGAACTACCCAAACAGATTTGTATCTAGTCTCTAACTCAGCTTTCTCCTTCCAATCCATTTCATACTCCATTTACAGATTAACTATTTAAAGCTGAACTCTGGCCATATTATTCTCCAACTCAAACTCTTCACAGCCTTCCTGAATTCCTATTAACTTGATAGAACAATGTCCAGACCTCTTTGCCTTACCTATAAAACCACCTGTCCTCTGGCCTCAGCCTATATTCCAAACCGGCTGATCCTTATACAAGACTCCAACTTTCTTTCTTTCTTTCTTTTTTCTTTCTTTTTTTTTTTTTTTTTTTTTTTTTTTTTTTTTTTTTTTTTTTTTTTTTTTTTTTTTTTTTTTTTTTTTTTTTTTTTTTTTTGCGGTGCTGAGAGTTGAACCCAGGGCTTCGCACCTGCATGCTTTGCAAGTGCTGGACCACTGAGCTGCACCCCCAGCCCACGTTTTTGACTTCTTGAGACAGGGTCTTGCTAAATTGCGCAGACTGCCTCTGGTTTTAGACTTGCGATCCTCCCGCCTCCGCCTCCTGAGCCTCTGGGATTACAGGAGTGCGCCACCGCTCCCGGCTACAGGGCTCCAACTTTCTATTCATGCTTTGCTCCTTCCTGCCTAATTCTTTCCAAATAAAAATCCTACCCATTCTTCACATGTATATCCTGTGTACATAATGACTTCTTCATCATCCTAGCCACCAGCCCTGACCCTGGTCATTCTGATTCTGTAGGTCTGCAAAGAGTTAAAGTTTCCCTCTCAAAACTTGTGTATACATTGCCCATGCTACTCTGGCTTATATTACAGTTATATATGTTCTTATATTATGTCCTGTGTTGGACTTGTGTCTTGAGACTATACTATTCATCTAGTATCTTTCTCAGTGTCTAGTGGAGTTCTGCACTAGGAACTCAAAATAGTTTGTAGAAAGAGGGGAGGGAAGGAAGGAAGGAAAGAATGAAGGGAGAAAGGGAGGGAGGGAGGGAGGAAAAAAGAGCAGAAAAGATGGGAGAGGGAAGGGAGAGAAGAAAGGGAAATAAAGAAGAAGCCTCAGAAATAATAGAGAAGGAAATCATCAAGGCTAGAGAGAGCAGGAGGAGAAGCCACTGAAGAAGCAGCTAGGTTGTGATGACAAGTGGGAAAAATAAAATGCTATGGGATGGGTCCTGGGCAGTGTGAGAGTGTATTAGATTTTCAAAGAGGAAGAACCAAGAAAACTTGCTTGTTCTATGAGAGGATTTAACATCACCTTTAATTTTATTCAGTAGCAGACTCTTCAGTAGCAGACTCTTATTCCCTCCACAACCTTTCACAGTAGGACTGAGGTCTTGGGCTGAAAGTTGGTCCCTATAATTTATGAAGACATAATGGGTTGAAGCTTACCTCATCTTACACTTAATCTAAACTTAATTAAAATATCTTATCTCTATAATAACTAACTTTTAACTAATGTTGCTCCAGTTTACAAAATAACCCTATAAATTACCCTTGATGGTCCTCATATCAATCCTCCAAGATATTTAGTTAATAGAATTTCCTGGGAGTTGTCTTGCACGTCAGAGTCTGGTAAGCTCCTGATCTTATGCTGTCATCTTCGTTGGCACTCATCCACAATTTCATTAATGCCAAGTCATGCTCAGGGAAACTCATCTACCGCAGTTTGCAGAACACAACCTGCTGCTTTACACTTCCAAGTCTTCATCTGTAGGGTTTTTCTGGGTAGAATTATTTTTTAATCCTTCAGCAACTTCTCCCCCAGAGCCAAGTCTTCTGAGGAAAGAATCAGAGTATTATCCACCAAGGGAACCTCTAGGGTCCTCCCCTGGGGTGAGGGGGTTCCACACGAGAGAGGCATGCCTGGCTTACTGTGGCTACGTTAGCTTATGTGGAAATTCTGGAAGATGATCAATGAGCAAGGAGATCAGGGTACACATGCCACTACCCCTGGCAGGTGAAGAAACACAAGCACATGCAGACATACACTTGCTCCCAGCACCCCCCACCACAGCAACACAGAGAAAGTAGTACCTGTATAGCAAAACCCACTTCCCTCGCTCTCAGGAGAAAAAAGGAGGCTGTTTACACTTAGAACAAAGTGGGACAGCAGGGGGTGGGGAAGAAATGCAAACTTGTATTGGCCTATTATGGCCAAGTTTTGATTCTCATGGATGCTTCACACTCCCCCATCTCCAGCTCTTTCTTCTGCAGATTCTTTCAAGACAAGCAGGTTCTGCTCATGGAGGGACATTGAGGCATATGGTGTGGAGATTTCAGACAGCAGCTCCAAAGACCAGAGCATTCTAAATGGTTCTCTCTGACTCAAGACAGAACAGAAAATGAAGCAGACAGATTGGAAAAATAGACCTAATGATGTACTTCTTAATATTTGGGAAACAGTCTATTGTTTTCACAACACAAACTACAAAAAATAAATAAAAGTCACAAAGCTCTGTTGGGGAATGGACAGAAGATATATCTTCAATAAATCTGTGCTTTCAAGAAAGAGGCTGAGGACATCTCCTGGGACCTGTCAGAAAGGAAGGTCAGTTAAACACATTTACCATACAAAGGTGGAGGAGGTCTATGCCTACCAAGCACCAGGAAGCCCCTCTCAGTTTCTAGGCCAGTCTGCTGACTCCCAACCCCCAAACTCCTAGACAGAAGCCTAGACAGGAATACATGCAGGTGCCTGTGTGGGCTTTTCCCCTTCTAGAACAGAGGCTGCGGCATGGAGAAGGGAAACAACAGACAAGAGAGAAAGCCAGAGCTGGTAGGAATTCAACAAATTCAGAAGCATAAGCCAGGAATGTAGCTCCATGGTATAGCCTTTGCCTAGCATGCACAAGGCCCAAAGTTTGATCCCCAGCACTATAAAGAAAATAATTAATTAAAAATATAGAAAAGAAAAAAGTCAGATTCACTAGAGAACTTGGGTTTCTGGGATAGTCACTTACAATCTGTGTATGTGTGGGGGCGTGCATGTGTGCACACATGTGTAAGAGGAGTTGAGGGAGGGCTTTGGTGGAAGGAGGGTGCCTGGTTCTTTTTTTAGCCTGGAAAATTGCCAGATTGTGACAAAATCTTAGTATACCCCATATGGGTGAAAGTCAATAGGAAAAAAAATCTCCCCCTCAGAAAAGTAACCAGCTGCCAGAACTCTAATGCACAATTGAAATTTTACCTGGCAAAGAACAAAAATCCTATTTAGTTTGAGCTGGCTGATGTAAATCAGTTTACAGAGCCTCTTGATGGTGGAGCTGGGATGCCCTCCCATTTATCATCAAAGATAAAGCTCACAGCAATCTGGACATGCAAATGGAGAACTGTGTGTGGAAAGGATTCATCCAAGTTGTTCAAAGTGTCTCGGTGGAGGTCATTCCGTCTTCTCTGGCCCCAAACAAGCCCTAAACTATCCACGTGTGAGCCGATTGCCAAACCATAAAGAGACAATGAACAGGGATAGACAGGAGACTTTTGATCCCCACTCCCTCTGCAGAGCTACCCCACTTTGACTCTCAAAGGACAACCAGGCCATGGGGCAGTGCAGGCAAAATGGACCCAAATAAACATGGCCAAGGGGATAAAGCCCAAACAGGGGAAACAGGGATAAATGAGTGGAAAAACAAGGAAGAAACCTGAAACACACTCCCTTGTTGTTTTTAAAGAACACTGAAAACATTATGATTTCCTCCACTTAAAAAGAAATTTCTCCAACACAGAGAAATCCCCAATTTACAGGGATCCCAGCAAATGCCCCAAGGGGTGGGGGGGGCATGTTGGGGGGGGGGGTGTTTGGGATGGAACCCAGGCCCTCAAGCATGCTGGGCACACATCTACATTTGAGCTGCAACCCCACCCTGCCCTGACCCTCTGGTTGGAATGGATGAGGGGCGGCCACATAATAAAGCAATGTCTTCTCCAAGCCACTATCAGCACCTGCCAAAAAGAAACCTGTTTGGCATGCATCTTCGGTTTTTTAAGTATTCATTTTAACCTAATTTTGCCTAACACAAAAACCAAGCAAAAATGGGGTTAACTTCATTTTTTATTAGCCTGTTTCTGACACTCCTGCTTTCCCACATTTTCTCTCCAAGGCAAGTACATCTGAAAGTCTCAGGAGGCCTTAAAAAGTCCACCATTAAATCTTTTGAGTCACTTAATCCCCAAATCCTCCATGTTTAGCGATAATTTCCTTTATGAAAGAAACTTTAACCTGGCCCAATTCCCCTCTCAAACTTACTAATAGAACAAAGAGGCCTCTCATTAGACTCATCCCTGTGGCTGCAGAAAAAAGTCTCTCATAAGATCACGTTTTGCTTTAGTCTCAGGATGGTTTTGGCTGCCACGATTTTTGGCTTCCTTTCATGGCATCTCATCCAGGCAAGCTCTAGCTAAGTTAGACCCAAGAGATAGGAAATGAAAGGGACAGGTGCCTAGGAGAAAGGAAGGCTGTCTAGTGATTAAACAGGTTTCCCCTGCAGAGGATGGGCTCCCTTTCCCAGTAATGGGCTGCCTATCCCTGGGAGTGTTCAGAGACAGGGCCATCCATGTGGTGGTGTCAAAGGAGCTCCTTCCAATGGTTGGAAGACGAAATGGCTTTGAAGACCCCTTCCAATCCTGAATCCAAGACTCCATAACTGCAGGAGAGACTTTCAAGGTACACATGAGAAACTGTTTATTACTTCTCTTTCCTTCCCTCATCACGCATGCCTATCTTCTGCCTCACAATTAGAAGAACATTTCACACTTTATTTAAGGCTCCATTTCCCTTTAGTGCACATCTGTGGGTAATGGTGGAGAAAGACATTTGCCTGGTTAATTAAAGCCCTCCACTGGCAAGAAAGACATTTTAGAAGCTAAGATATGAACCTATATTTAAAACAGGTCATGTTTACTGAGGACTATGCATCCCACACTGTACTAAAGATTATATGTGTGTATCATATTTAGTGGGCTGGGATTTAGCTCAGTGGGTAGAGCGCTGCGCTGCAGTCTCCGAGGTCCCAAGTTCAAGTCCCAGCACCGCAAAAATGGGAGAAGGACCTGGCAATCCACTCCCAAGGCAATCCTGAAACAGTCTGCCATTGAAAACCCTATGAGGGTCGCTATGAGTCGGATACCAACTCGACAGCACCTAACAACAACAACAATCATATTTAGTACTCCCAACAATCCAAAAAATGTAATACTACAGTTACTTAGATATTAGAACAAAGGTGATAGACTTAGAGATATGCTTCCTCAGGGTATAGACTAGTAAATCATGGGCTAGTAAATCAGCCCTCAAAAATAAGTAAGTCCCAATGCATCATGTTGGCTGACTTTCATGGTATTAATTTTCCCACTGTGGCCACTTTTAAGTTACCAAGATGATGTCTCCCATTTTGGAGTTAAAAGAGTTGTGTAGAGTTAGCACTCTAACACCTGTATGAACCAACTCCAGCATCCTGGGCTCTAAATCACATAGCTCCATGGTCTGGCCTGAGATCCTTTCTACTGTCACCCTCCTATTTAAAGAAGAGGAAAAACATCCCTCTTCCTGAAGGAGGTTGTCCTACAAAAACTAAAAGGAAACACAGGCCCAGACCTCATGCATTAAGGTAGCTGAGAAGGCAGAATCCCAGGGGGAAAGGGGCTGAGGAACAAGAGTCACAGAGACCTGCTTAATTCTCTTAAGGGTCCCAAATATCAACCAGTCAGGAACCTCAATAGAGGATCAACCCAGAAATCCAAAGTGACTAATTTTGGTCTCAGAAGAGATGAGCAAATTATGATCCTGAGGATTCTGAGTCCAGTGATTAGTTTCACTTCTGCCCATGTCTGTCTAGTCTATCCTCCCAGCCTCCACTCAACTCCATCCTCTCTTTTGATGCCTATAGCCAAATCTTTAAGCCAATGTAAACTGGAAGTAAGGAGAGTTTTGTGTTTGTTTGGGACCAACTGTTTTTGTTTGTTTTTGGCTTTGTTTTTTGTTTTAAGTGCTGGAGACCAAACCCAGGGCTTTGTGCATGCTAGGCAAGCACTCTACCACTAAGCTACACCCCTGGCCCCAGAACCAACATTTTTAAGTTTACAGATTTCATATTTCAAAAAATAAGAATTTTTAACTTTTCTTTTTAAATTATCTATGTAATTAGAATGGAAAATAAGGCCCAATTTCCCATATAGGACAATGGAAGTAGTGGCTGCCATTTTTAGGTAGAGCATTCATACTCCAATTATCCACAGTCCCCACCACTCTCTACTGCCTCACTCATTTATAATAGCTACATTTCTAGACTTTATCACTTGTGCCTCAGACCTACAAGTAGCTACAAGGGCCCCATTGCTTTAGATTTAGAAAACTAGTCAAGCAAGACATTGCTTGGATCCCTGTATGCGCGCGCGCGCGCGCGCGCGCGCGCGCACACACACACACACAATTCCCACCCTGTCCCTCTGCTAATATAATATATAATGCTCTTGGTAGACTCAAAGCCCATCTTCATGCGCAATCAGATCACCACATTTCTGGGAGCACTGTGGCTCTGTCATGGGATGCTCAGTTCTCTTTAGAAAACTGTCCACAGGGCTCTAGGCGCTTCCTCTTGTTGTGTAGCTGCCTGAGGTCACCACCAATAAATTACTGGTTTAAGGAAAACAATGACAAGCCCTCTCCCTGGGGAATGGGTTTTGCTCATTCAATTATTTCCTAAAGTCATGCCCTCTTTCTCAGCTTGACACCATAATTTTTGGGGCAATAGCACTGAGTCTGTTGCTGTTCTTCACATCCACAAAGCCACACAGTACCTGCCACATGAGCACACCAAACTTTGAGAATAATTCACCCTCCTGGCAGTGCAATTAGTCAAATAATGATCATTGCATTGTTAATTAAGTGACTGCTTTGTTCAAATGACTTACCAGGATGACTCTAAATTGGCTAGATTTGCTTACTAGTCTAGCTCTTTTTCTTTAGATAGAAAATGTTGTTGACTTTTGCCTGCTACCAAGCTTTGATGGAAATCACTGGTAATCTCATTTTAGTGAAGGTAAACTTTTTAGAAACTCAAGATATGACTTAAATTTAAAGTTAAAATGGTTCCCAGAAGACCAGTAATAATTTTCCTAAATTAATATAAAGCTGCAAGATACAAGGCTTAAGTTTATTTTCCAAAGTCATTTTTCACCTGTAAGTGTTGGAAACAGAAGGCTTAAGGAAAGAGGTAGGCTGGGAGTGGTCAGCCAAGGGACTATTTCTCCCACTTAACACTAGCTTGCAAATAGTTGACATTTGATAGCATTGTCTCTTTGAGATTTGTAACCCTCTGCTAGAATTACATGCCCCTTGGGAAAGTTTTCTTTTTTAAAAAAAGCACTTGGTAACTATATCCCTTTGTATTCCCCTACTACCAATCAAGGAAGGTTTTACCTTTTTTGTTGTTGTTGTTGATGTTGTTGTTGTTGTTGTTGTTGTTAGTCTTTCAGGGAAATTAAAAAAAAAAAAAAGTGGTCAATTTTAAGAGAAGAGAGGCGCCAGCAAGGGGATTGGAGGACTTTGTATATTCTGAAGGCCTTAAATGCTGTTGCCTCCTGCCATTCACCATCAGGAAGAGGACTGTCCCAAAGCTGTCTCCCTGACTGATTTGGAGCCTATTTTGGGACAGAGTACAGCTTTCTGTCATATATGCAGACACACACACATAGGCACATGCATACACACAAATCAACCAGCTGCAGAGCGAGCAACAGGAGATAGCAGGATGCTTGCCACTTTGTCACTGGATTTGTAAGCATCCCCTCCAAACCATGGCTAAGGCTAGCTAGTTATTCCGTGGGTTAAAGCCAACCTGAGAACTTGGGGATACTGCCAAAGCCTTGACAGCCCCTAAGCCTGGCTCTGTTGGCAAAGCCACACAGAAAAGTCATTAATTCTTTAAACGAAGGTACAGTGAACAATCCGGGGGCCCACTGTTCCTTCAACAGTGGACTAGCTGGATAGCAGCTCTCCGGGCACTCACTTTAAGGAAACTGGAAGATTTAGGGGAGAGGAATAAATTTGAGTAACATCACAAGAGATGCTACTTAAAGCAGTAGGTAAGTAAATGCCAAATGACCTTCCAGAGGAGGGAGCTTACTGAGTAGCGAGAGAAAGGGAGACCGTGTGTGGCAGTGGAGCGAACCTGGGCTTTGGAGCCAGCTAGGCTAGGTGCAGGGCAAGCTCCTCATCTTCATCAGACCCTAGGAGACCCTGGAAGAGAGGTGAGTGCACCTGCCTGGTAGAATTGTTAAAGAGATTATCTGAGGTCAGCTGCACTTAAGAAGCACTTAATCTATGCTTGAGTTTGGTTTATTTGGGAGGTTTTGTGTTTGTCTTTTCTTTGATTTTTGTTTGTTTGTATATTGCAGTCCTGAGGGGTTGAACCCAGGACCTCCAGCTCCCCCAATGAACCACACCCTCAGCCCATTTTTTGAGACAGGATCATGCTAAATTGCACATGCTGCCCCTGGCCTTGAACTCATAATCCTCCTGCCTCAGCCTCCTGAATCACTGGGATTATAGGCAGGAGCCAGGGCACCTGGCTCTGCTTTTTTTTTTTTAAGTACATTATAGAGTAGTCAAGAGCAGAAGTTTAGGTAGGATTAGCCCAGAGGAAACAAGGAGAACTATTTTTAAAATTTTTTTTAGTATTTTCATTGTACATGTTTATGGGGTTGCTGGTGGTGGTGGTGGGTGCCACTGAATTGATGTCCACAGCAACCGTGCGTGCTGTTGTTGTTTTTGTTAGGTGCCATCAAGTCGGTGTGTGACTCGTAGCGACCACATATACAACAGACAAAACACTATTGTCGTGCTTCTCTACTGTTCATAGGGTTTTCAATGACTGATTACTTTTTAGGAGTGGGCTGCCAGATCCTTCTCCCAGGCCTACAGCACCTGGTGTTCCCAAGCAGTCTCCCATCCAAGTACTAACCAGGCCCGACCTGCTTAGCTTCTAAGATCTGACACTACAATAGTGTAGCTACAGGCAGCGACCCTACTACAATAACCAAAACAGTATTGTTAGTGCTTCTCTACTAATCATAGAGTTTTCAATGGCTAATTGTATTTTGGGAGTGGGTTACCGGGTCCTTCTCCCAAGCCTACAGCATCTGGTGTTCCCAGGCGGTCTCCCATCCAAGTACTAATCAACCCCGACCCTGCTTAGCTTCTGAGATCTGATGGGACCAGATGCCAGAGTGGTACAGCTGCAGACAGTTATGGGGTACAGAATGATAATTCAGTGTGCAATTATTTTTTTTGTTCACCTCTCCCACTATCCTCTCATGACTCTCCTCATCCCTTTCTGCCCTCTCCACCAAGGGTCCCCCTTTTACTTGCATGTCTTGTTTGTGTGTAAGGACATCATATCTAATGGATGCTTTGGGAAGTGGAGGCACTGTGGTTCCTTTTGGGGGGGTGTCATAAAGTTTGATTTCTTTTCCTGAATATGAAAATGTTTGCTGGGATCTCACGGTGCCTACCTCTAATCCCAGGCTGAGGCAGGAGGATCAAAAGTTGCAGAGAAGAAGGAGAAGAAGAAGAGAAGGAAGTGGAAGAGAAGGAGGA
This sequence comes from Pedetes capensis, assembly GCA_007922755.1. NCBI lineage: Eukaryota > Metazoa > Chordata > Mammalia > Rodentia > Pedetidae > Pedetes > Pedetes capensis. Next base: position 126,614 of record VMDO01001800.1, read on the forward strand.
GGAGGGAAAGGAGGAGGGAAAAAAGAAATTGTTTCATGGTTATTATAGAAAAATTAGAAAGCATTGATAAATGCAAGGAAGAAAATAAAAATCAAATATAATTCTTTACCCAGTGAAAACTTCTATAAACATTTTAGTTTTCCTCCCAATCTTTTTCTAATGCATATTTTAACATAATTGAGATCACAGTATATAGTTCTGCATCCTGCTTTTTGCATTTAGTATTTCACAATTATTTTCCCATGCATTAAAAAATCTACACGTATGTCATTTGCAATTATCCACATGGAATTTCATATACAGATCTACCAAAATCTCAACTAGCCCACTAATAGTAGGCATTTACGGCTGTTCAAATATTTCTCTATTATCAATACTTCCATGTCTACCTTTGTGGCATAAATCCTATTTCCTGAGAATGAATTCCTATAGGTGGGCTTACTCTTCTAAGGTTCCTGCTGAATACAAAATGCTTTCCAGTGAGGCTGTCCCAACACAAAGTCCAAGCCCTGACAAGCGAGAGACAGCTGGTCTTTTCAAATCCTGAGGCCAAATATTATCTTTGAAAGAAAAACAATTCTTTGCTGAATTTGATAGTCACCCAATAGCATTTCATTGTTCTTTTATCTATTTCCTCTTAACGAATATAGAATATACTTAGAAGGCATTGTCAGTTTTATAAATGAAGGCAGCTTTCTTTTGTCTGCCAACAATCAACAAATATTTATTATGCAAATCATTTTACTATGAATGTATCCTCTCTCCTTTGGGGGTAGGTTTGGAAGATTTTTCCCACTTCAAATTTTAGCCATTTGGAAGAGAGGAGTTTTGAGGTACAACACAGCTGACATTCAAGGATAAAACATATCGATTCTGCCACTACTCAGCTACCTGCTGCACAGGGAATCATCTACTCGCCTGAAATTCCGGATTTTCTGTCTGTCCTAATTTAGGAAAATAGGAAGATCCTGAAGTGTCGTTAATGATTTGGTACAAGTAAACGTGCTTTTTAAAAGTTTTTGTGTAATGGACTGTCTATTTACAGCTACAGGGGTGGGGGGGGAGAGAAGACAGAGAGACAAAGGGGCGGAGGAGGGATTTTCTGTGTATCTAATCTGGCAGCTTTTGAGGATCCAACCTCCTGACTACGATCTCAGCTTTCCTGCATCGGCAAAAGTTGCAAAGTAAAAAACCGTCATGCACAGAACTCGATCCCAGCTTCCCTGCTACCTCCAAAGCCTAAAGTTTTCTTTTGACAAAGTGGGGTGGGTAGCTTTCAGGATTCACTCTGGACAAGCCTTCCCAGACGGGGCCGGGGGAGTGGGTTAGGCAGGAGTCCACGCTGCGACGCAAAGGTAGCTTTAGACCTCAGACGCTCCCACCGCCGCCTCAGCTCTCACTTCTGCGGTCACTGGGCGTGTGGTCACGGTAGCTCTCGGTCCCGCCCCTCCCTCGCTCCCCGCCCCACCCAGACCCGGCGCCGGCGGGAAGTGGCGCGAGGCTGGAAAGCTGTCTGGGCGCCCACTGCAACCTCAGCCTGTCTGGGACTGCTCTAATCGTGCAACCCCCGCCCTGCCCATTTCTTCAACCTAACTTCTCATCCGTGCTGTAACCTCTCATTCTTTGCACAAAACTGTGGAAGATGCCAGATGTGCAGTCCGAAGATCTGGGTTCAAGCCAGGCTTGGAATCAGCGGCAATCTCTGGCATTTCGTCTTTGAGGGCCTGTGTCCTATTTCCTCCGCGTGCCGGCTTCGTCTGGTTCACTGGTGGACTTCTAGTGCCTAAAACAGTGCGTGGCACACAGCTGGCCTCGGTAAATATCTGTCGACTAAATGCATCTCTATAACGGTACCACGCAACAGATGTGCGAATGAACGAGTGATTCTGTGCAAGTGCTTCATGATGTTACAAGTCCTAACGCTAAATTTCTTTAAAGAACACTTTAAATTTTTTATCAAAAAAGTATTATTCCCCAATTGGTTACTACTATTTTGCGTTTCTTCCGGAGAATTCCCAACTACCCCTCAATATCTCCAGAACAGTGCCAAATCCTACCTTCTTCAGCAAGTGCTTCCTGCTTACCTCCACCTGACCCTAATATTATTACTGTGAATGTGCACATACAGTCACACATAGTTGTGTTCCGATGATCTTATTTTATCTTCTGAATGAACAACATCTACCGAAAGAACAGGGAATGGAGTCAGACTGTGCCTCCCCCCCCCCACCACCCCAATATTGCCGCCTACTGGCTCGGTTACTCCAGCAAGTCACTTCCCCTCTTGGGGCCTCAGTGTCTCCGTTTGTTTCATTCCCAGATCTGGAACTCCACCCACGTGAGCAAAGAAGGATGGCGCCATGCAGAGAAGTGTCCCTCACTCACGCTCCCCACCCCCTTCCAGGTGCCTGGCGCTTTCCCCAAGTTCAGGAACGTCTCGAAATGTCCTACCCGACCCGGGATCCACAGCTCAACCACAAGTGAAAAACAGCGGCTCCCACGCACCCCTCCGCCCCGCCCCTACACCCTCCTCCCCCTTGCCTGTCCCACTCTCCTCCCCGCCTTCTCCCTCCCCGCCCCGTCCAATCTGCGCATGCGCCGCGTGGTCGGCGTGTTTTTATAAAAGTCTAGCTTTGGCCAGAAACTTCAATTTGTTGGCTGCGGCAGCAGGTAGCAAAGTGACCCCTTGGACTTGGGTGCTACGGTAGGCACCGCGACTGGAGAGCGAGCGGTTACCATGGAAGGGATCAGTGTAAGTCCAGTTTCAACCTGCTTTGTCCTAAATGTACAAACGCAGGAACTTAGAGCGACTAGAACATAGGAGGTGCCCGTGCCCCCAAGAAAGGACACGGAAAGAAATTTTCGTGACCATGGCTATATGGCGGGCAGGACTGGAATCTTTTTCTCTGTAAGTAGAGGAGGAAAAAAAAAAAAACTGGAACAAGAGTTCCAGTGACTGCATGGGTCTCCGCATTGAGTCCTGCGCGCGAAGGTTTGCACGCCGTTTGCAAACATCTTGCGCACAAGTGTAAAGAAGGCGCGCGCCCTGCCCCAGGATTCAGACTATTGGTCTCTTCGGAGGAGCAGGAGTTTCTTGGAAGCGAGTGTTTAATTATCTGAATTTAGAGGCTAGGGTCGGCGCGCCTGGGCTGAGTTCCCAGAACAAGACTGCGTCCCTGGTTAACTTTGAGCAAAAGCTCCTGGGGACTGTTGTAGTTCAACGCACTCGGTGCGGCCGGCGGAGGTGTGCCAATTCCAGGGCATAGTGGGCAGAGGGCGGGAAACGAGGGCTGGCGTACCGCGCCGCTTGCCCTAGGGTGTGAGCGGTGGCAACAGCTAGGAGATGGCCGAGCGTAGCCCGCGAACCTAGGGAGTCAGTGGAAGCCCTTGCGGGCGACCTAGCGCGCAGCTTTCCCACCGGCGTGAGTGGGCCTAGGGGCTCCGGAGTTTGGGGTTGCGCAGAGGTGGAAACGGTGTATACACGCACCGCGCAGCTGCTGGCCCCGAGGTGTGCGCGGTGGGGACGTGGTGCTAGAGGGTGTGTTGAAACGGCACCTGGGCTGACAAGTCGCCGCGGCAGAGATAGGCAGGTGCAAGTGGAGAGACCGTTTGGCTCCCCGAGCCCAATTGTGGCGATTAACCGTCGGTGGTTTCCTGGAGCCTTTTGAAATCCCCTTACTAGGGAGACTTTTCGTTTCCTCTCGTGGCGCGCAATTCAAAGGCGCTCGCGGCGGAGGCCACCCAATCTCTCTAGCACCCAGGGAGACAAGCCTAGCGCGCAGCTGGGCGGGAGCTCGGGAGCCGCTGTGGACGTGGGTGTGGTGGGCAGCAGCCGCACTAGCCAGGGGCTGGGTGGTCCGGTCCTCGACGTGCCTCCACCTCCCACCCCTTTAACTGGATCAGTTTGGGGCGGGAAGCGTCCCGGGAGAGTGAGGAAATGAAACCCGGGGCGAGGACCTTGGGTCCAGACCCCGTGATCTTCCCTGCCCAGGAAAATGCCGCTCTCAAACGTCCCAAATGAGCCAAGTGATAAACATGGGGAGGGTAAAAAAGACCCACACCCCACAGGAGCACCCGCTTGGGATAGGGGGTGCAGTTTGCTCGTTTCTGACACTCCCCCCCAGTACCCCAGCACCAAAAGACCTTTAAGAGCGTGTTCTCCTGTTGCTGGGAGCACAGGAAGATTCCTGTTTAAACAAGCGTGGGAAAAACAATGCTTTGCGCCTTAGGAGAATGAGTTTTGAGGGACGCCCTCCTCTTCCCTCCCTTGGCTAATCTTCATGCAAAAAATTAATCCTAGCTCCTCCTCAAGACACTAAATTCTACCCCCACCACGCCACCCCCACCCCATGCCGCCTGGGAGAGGGAGAGAGAGAGAGAGAGAGAGAGAGAGAGTGTGTGTGTGTGTCTTCTAAGGCTCCCCCCCTCCCCTAGTGGGCGGAGCAAAAGTTAGCTGAGATGTGACTTTGAAACCCTCAGAATCTCAGCGCTCTTTTGTTCTAAACAAAGAATCTTATAACTGGGTCCACAAAAGAGGGATATAATGAGGTGACTATGGGGAAGATGGGGAGGATGTTTGTAGGATTCTATACCAATTCTATTGTGCCCTTTCCCACCACTTCAGAATTTCCTGGAGAAGGCTGGCGGGAACTGGATTTAAAAACAACAATAAATTGCTTGTTTTTATGTCCCAGAAACATTTTTTAAACTTTTGAGTAATGCCTGCTGACCTTGGAAGTGAATATGCATGCCCTTGTCTCTTTTGTAGATCTATACTTCAGATAACTACTCCGAGGAACTGGGCTCAGGGGACTATGACTCCATGAAGGAACCCTGCTTCCGGGAAGAAAATGCCCATTTCAACCGTATCTTCCTGCCCACCATCTACTCCATCATCTTCTTGACTGGCATAGTGGGCAATGGGCTGGTGATCCTAGTCATGGGTTACCAGAAGAAGTTAAGAAGCATGACTGACAAGTACAGGCTGCACCTCTCGGTGGCCGACCTCCTCTTTGTCATCACGCTTCCCTTCTGGGCAGTTGATGCAGTGGCAAATTGGTACTTTGGGAAATTCCTGTGCAAGGCAGTCCATGTCATCTACACTGTCAACCTCTACAGCAGTGTCCTCATCCTAGCCTTCATCAGTCTGGACCGCTACCTGGCAATAGTCCATGCGACCAACAGTCAGAGGCCAAGGAAGCTGTTGGCTGAAAAGGCGGTCTATGTTGGTGTCTGGATCCCTGCTCTCCTGCTGACTATTCCCGATATCATCTTTGCCAATGTCAGTGAGGGAGAGGGGAGGTATATCTGTGACCGCTTTTATCCCAATGACTTATGGGTGGTTGTATTCCAGTTTCAGCACATCATGGTTGGCCTTATCCTGCCAGGTATTGTCATTCTGTCCTGCTACTGTATTATCATCTCCAAGCTGTCACACTCCAAGGGCCACCAGAAGCGCAAAGCCCTCAAGACCACAGTCATCCTCATCTTAGCTTTCTTTGCCTGCTGGCTGCCCTATTATATTGGGATCAGCATTGACTCCTTCATCCTCCTAGAAATCATCAAGCAAGGATGTGAGTTTGAAAGCACAGTGCACAAGTGGATTTCCATCACTGAGGCCCTTGCCTTTTTCCACTGTTGCCTGAATCCTATCCTCTATGCCTTCCTTGGAGCCAAATTTAAAACCTCTGCTCAGCATGCACTCACCTCTGTGAGCAGAGGGTCCAGCCTGAAGATCCTCTCCAAAGGAAAACGGGGTGGACATTCTTCTGTTTCAACTGAGTCTGAGTCTTCAAGTTTTCACTCCAGCTAACGCTGATGTAAAAGACATTTATATATATATATATATATATATATATATATATATATATATGCACAATGAACTTTTTTTAAGTTACACATTTTTCAGATATAAAAGACTGACGAATACTGTACAGTTTTTATTGCCCATTGGGTTTTGTCTTGTGTTTCTTTAGTTTTTGTGAGGTTTGATTGACTTATTTATATAAATATTTTTTGTTTCATGTTAATGAGTGTCTAGGCAGGACCTGTGGCCAAGTTTGTAGTTGCTGTGTGTCTGGTTGTAGGATTGTAGAAGAGGGAATTGAACATTCCAGAGTGTGTAGTGAATCATATAAAGCTAGAAATGATCCTCAGCTGTTTGTGCATAAATAATCTTTCCATTCCAGTGGAACATCTCCCCCCGCCAATTCCTAAATTGTTTGGTTACACTATGTGATTTTGCTGTAGAAGATGGCACTTATAACCAAAGCCTGAAGTGGTATAGAAATGCTGGTTTTTCGGTTTTCAAGAGTAGGTTGGTTGAGCACCCACAATATACACTCTTGTATTAAGTTGTTAATAAAAGTACACGATAAACTTACTTGGTGTTATGTTTTGATTTGTTGGCATCTCTTTGGCTGTCAATAATAAAAGACACATTTGCAATAAAATAATAATAGACATGTTTATGGCATATGGAGTACTGTCCTAGGTCATAGGTTCTGCTTCTATTAATGTTTTAAAGAGGAGGAAAATGAGGAAAGCCTAAGTTACTTACTTGGTCAAAGGCATGTGGTAAGTAGCAAAGCTGATATTTCAAACCAGGTAGCAACTCAAGAATCTGAAGCCTTCCAACTCATGGAAGGTTAGAAATCTCCATCCATTGCCCATTCCTAGGAGAGATTATCTTTCAGAATGATATGTGCATGTAAAGAAGGAAAAGTGTGCAATAGTGTTTGCATTTCACTGCTTCTTTCCTGCTGTGTTATCTAGGTCAGTGCTATGCCAGGCATTGTGTGCTTTTCTCAAATAGTCCTCTCAGTATAGATATCATCATTCCTTTTTCACAACAAGGGAACTGAGGTTCAGAGACTTTACATAACTTGCGTTTTCAACAGGCAGAGCCTAGAGCTGATACCATTTATTGTTCCAGCTTCTGCTTTTAACCATTACCCATTATTGTCCACCAGAACACCTGGTCATAAGTCAACTGAATTGTTGGTGAAAATGATGCCAAAAGTGAATGTTTTCTTCATAAAATTAACCATGCCCAAAATACTCCTCTTGCAATATCTTCTATGCAAATCTCAACACTTTTATTCTGAATCAATTGCAACACCTAACACCTCCTGAAAGGCTCAGCCAAGCAGCTAAAAGTTAAGATTGGTGCTTTTTTAGGGCACTAAAGAAAGGTCCGCTGAAGCAAGGTCCCCATTGCCCACATTTTGCACAAGATTTTGGAGTCTTATGTAACATTACTGTAGCTATTTACACTACCATTGTGCAAGCCTCAGGCTCTTGAGTAAATTTCAGCTCCAATCTCCATTTAAAGATAATTTCTAAACTATAGTGGCCATACCTCCCTTACTTTGGAGCATAAGCAGGGTATTCCGGGCATGCACTCAGATAATAAGTGGGATATAATTCAGGCAGTATTTGGTCTACTTTTAGTAATTGTTTCTGGCACAATAAATCCATTTTGGAGGAAAAATTGTGATACCTTATCTTTGTAAGGCAAATCAGATTTGTTCAAGACAAATTATAGATCTTGTGAAGGGAAATAACTTAATTACTTAAAATGGAATCTAATTTGGCTATACGGTTTTGCAGCAGTCTATGGATCTGGGATAATTCAGACTAGTATTCCTATTCCACTTGAGGATACAATTAGATTTTAGATAGGAAATTACCTTGAGGTTTCTTGGTTTTGCCTGGGAAGCTTAATTGGATCACCATTTAAGCATAGTTTTAGACATACTCTCTCAAAGGCTTGGTCTTACAGCCATGACCATTGTGACAGACTTCACTTGAAACTTCTCTATAAATATTTATTCTCAGGGAAACAATAGAAGAAATCCTTGGAAGGAATTCTTTTTCTTTCTCCTCTTGGCTTGAAATCTCCTTACCCTAGATTCCTCTCTTTTGCCGTGGAGTCACAACAAAAGGAACTGAGCTGAAACAAAATTCCCAGTGTCACCAGTCTTAATGGATATTTCATTCTCCCATGGAACAAAGGTGGAACAGCTCTTTTTCAAAACAGGGGGGGAGAAAAGCCTTCATTCTTCCCTGCTCCACCCCACCCCCACCATCATTCTCTGCCCCTACCCTGCTATGATCAGAGGCACTCCAAAACCTTCCCTGTGCCATGGTTTGTCTGACAATGCAGAGAAACCCAGTCTGCTGGCCAGCCTTTGCATGAAGTAGCTGATTGTTCTTCTTCTCTTTTCCTATGAATGGGGCTCTTGAAGGTCAGTAATGTAGATCCAATTGTATAATGGAAGCTAAAATATTTAAATTGTATGCATGCTGCCACTAATGCATACAATTTATGCATACAATTTATGCATGACAATTTATGACATCTGACTTGTTAATAACACTAAGTCTCTAACTGGGAAGGAACCTGGATGTTTTTATCTTGCAAAGCTTTTTGTTTTCCTTTGGGCATTTTAATACCACTTGCCAATTTATCTCCCCCCACTGTAGACTTTCCAACCCCCTTTTGTGGTTATAGTTATATTAAAATGATGATTCCAGGGCACTCTTAGGAGAATAGAGGCTTTACTTTAATAATTGAACTAAGTGTGGCTTTCTCCCAACTAATTGGCAGATTTTAAATAAAGGCTCCAAAAACAACTGAGAATCATTGCTCAAATGTAATACTCATTTAGGAGAGGAAAGGACTCCAAGAGACAAAATTCAAATTGCCTTAGAAAATAACCCAGTATTCCTAACATTTAGAAATGCAGCCTTGCAGCCTGGCATCATTAGGACTTAGCCTGTTCTGAGATCTTCCACCTGCTGCCAATGTGACTTAGCCCATCAGTGCTGCTATAGAGATTAGCTGCAAGTAGCCTGAATGACCTTCCCCTGAGCACAGCCTAAAAGAGATTAGTGCCTCAGGGGCCAATAAAGTAGTTGAAATGAATTCTTTAAAAGCAATGGCCCTCGACTGGGGGCAATTTCTGTCCCCAGGGAACATATGGTAAGGTCGCATTTTGGGTAATCCTATTGGAGGGGTGTGGGCAGGGAACAGTCTATGAGGTACCACTGGCATCTAGTGGGGAGGGGCCAGACATGCTGCTTCATACATACCCTACAATACTCAGGACAGCAGCCACAGCAAGGGAGAATCTGAACCAAAATGTCAGTAGTACTCCAAGTTGAGAATCCCTTTTTTAAGTTTATAGTAATTATCAAAATAAGGATACATTTAACAAGTATAATTCTATAAAATATCAAGAATCCATGAAGAACCTGGAATCTCCTATGGTCTGAATGTTTGTGTCCTACCAAAATTCATGTTTAAATCCTAACCCCAAGAGAGTTTCAAAACGGGGGGCGGGGGGGGGGGGGGGGGGGGGGGGGGGGGGGGGGGGGCGGGGAAGCCCCCCTGTGATGCCAAGGTGATGTTAATGTCACCACCTGGGGTTAGGATTTAAACATGAGGTAGGGCCTTTGGGAGATGATGATATAACAGCATAGCCTTCATCATAAGCATTGTTGTGGTTAGGTATCATTAAGTTGGCTCCGATTCATAGCGACCTTCATAGGGTTTTCAGTGGCTGATTGTTTCAGGATTCCTTCAGGAGGGGATTGCCACTTTCCCTGTTTGTGTAGTGCTGGGGATCAAACCTGGGTCCTCAGAGAGTACAGAGCGGCACTCTACCAACTAAACTAAACCCCAGCCCCTCATCAGAGTTAGTACCCTTATAAAAGATACCCTAGAAATCTCAAAATAAGGACACAGCTCCAAGCCACCAACTATTAACCAGAAAGCAGGCCCTCACCAGATATTAAACCTGTTGGTGACTTGATCTTTAATTTCCCAGCCTCCAGAACTGTAAGAAATAAATTGCTGTTGTTTATAAGCTACCCAGCTTCTGGTATTTTGCTATAGCCACCCATATAGATTAAGACTATCATTGGACAGGTGCCACGCTGCACTTGGATCCTCCTCTATTAGGTCTCACTTCAATTCCCTCTACTCATTCCCACTATTCAACCTGCACAATTCTCTTCCACCCTTATCTCATCATGAACATATCACATCCACAACTGACTTGGGTTAATTTAAATTAATCCTATTAAGTCTGACAATCAAAATCTTCTAAACCTTCTAAAATCTTCTTTCAATTGAAAATTCAAGGTAGTTACAGGCCCAGTTGAGGGACCCAAAATGCTAAGAAGCCACAGAAGGGGGAAATTTTTTTCAAAACCAAACAAGCAAAGGTAGTCAACCAAACTACACCAGGTGCTGAATGTTTACCTAACAGAGCTGGTCCATGATTAAAGTGATTTACATATTACAGCTCAACTAACCAGAACCCAACTCATCAACACTCTTAATTAAAGGGAATTACTTCCTCATATTAGACTCTGTCAGAAACTAAAATATACTCAGAGACACTAAATTCCAGGCACTCTCATACTGAGGACACAAGTATTCACCAGTTAAACATTGCTAACTCTATTTTTAGGCAAGGAACTGTAAAAGAAGTTAAACTGCAAATAAAAGAGTTGCGTTCTTTCTACTATACACATTACACGTGGCATTAAAATAGAACTTCCAAGTCCTGGGGCATGACCTCAAGTTCTCAGCAGAATCAGTCCAAACTTCCTTATTTTTTCTATTTCCAGGTTAAGTCCTATAAGATGACAATAATAGTTACCATTTGCCCTGAGGGTTTACTACATATCAAGGTCCTTTGATCATTTAATTTTCATAATATCTCCACACAGTAGGTATTATTAGTTGCCAATTTTACAGATTGGTAAACCTCGTCATAGAATGCTGTTTAAAGTTGAACAAATGTCACACATTTAAAGACTAGATTTGAAACAAAACCATCTGACACTACAGTGAGCCCTCTCAAGCACTATAGGAACTTTATTGTTTGCTACGATGTTAGTATCAGGGTAATAACAATGAGGTCAAAAGGATCCTTCATGCTCCAATACTCTTTAGGATTGAATACTAGACACTCACCTGATTGTACTTTTTACAGTGACAAATCAAACACCAGCACTTTAGAAAGATTTTCACCATTAGTGGTTGTAATAAAATGGATTTCAGGTTAACCCAATGTGCTGTGCCTAGAACACAACTATTGCTCAATAATGTTTTTGCTGAATGAACACGTAAATTTCTACTTCTGAGAGCACACCATTCTCTAAGCATTCTGATGAATGTTTGCATGTGTGATTTGACTTCTTTCCTTCCTTCCCTTATTCATCTTTCATAATCACTGATTTATTCAGCTATTTATTGAATGACGCTCTGGATAAGGTAAGTATGAAAGCTGCTCACAAGAGTGGAGAATGTAGTTTTGGGCATTCTACACATCCCATGAAGTTAGCTAACAGATCCTTAGCCTTTCCTGCTTTCAACATTTTAAGGAATCAAAGTTTCTACTCAGCCATCCAATTTCCCTGTTATACTTGGCCCTTCATATCTATAGGTTCCATATCTACAGACTCAAGCAACTATGGATTGAAAATATTTAGGAAAAAAAATTATATCTGTACTGAAATTGTGTATTCTCTAAACAGTACAGGATAACAACTATTTACCCAGCATTTACATTGTGTTATATATTATATATAACGTAGAGATGATTTAAAGTATAAGGGCAAATATGCATAGGTTATATGCAAATACTACATTATTTTATATAAAGGACTTGAGCATCCGTGGATTTGGGGATCCACAGGGAACCTGGAACCAATCCCCTGTGGATACCAAGAGATGGCTATATTTAATACCTTTTCAATCTTTCTTCCACTCATTTCCCCATTTAAGAGGGAGTAGATCCCAGCCCATGTAACAAGGTGAGTGAGAGGTCCCCAATCCTGGTCTTCCTTCCTGCTTTACCAGCCTAAGGGAAATTAATAGCCATAAAGATAAGGCAGGAATTCTTCCAAACCAGAGGACATGGGAAACAGCCCTAAACACAAGCCTTTCAGCCTTCTGTCCACTCGAGACAACTTGTTAGGCCCCTGGGATTTGAAGAAGGAAATCAAGACCATCATTCTGGCCACATCCCACACTTCCTTTGGCAAGTTTACTCACTCTCTATCAGTCCAAGTGAGCTTTTCCATCTTAAATTCTTAACACATGAAATCTGAGGCATGTAAGCACAGACAAATAAAAGGTTTTGGAAAAGTGAAAAACAGCTATTATTAATGCCACCATTAATTTTTAAATTTTTAAATAAATTTTGCTTCTCAACTAATTTAATGTCTTAGGCACTGAGATTTTTTCATAGCCTAACATAGTTAATTAACAGGCATTTGAGCACTTGCTTAGCATGTGCAAATCCATGGGCTCAATCCCCAGCACAAACACACACACAAAATTCACAACAAATATTTGATTCAATGAAAATGACCACATTCCATAAGACTGTGCCAGTGTTGGCCAGAATTACATAAAGTTACCTCGGTTGTTTAGAACTTGTTTCCAAAGCCAGAACTGAGAGTGTGAGTCCCACTGGGTCATCTTTAAAGGACTGTTGCACATGAATGTTGAGTTCTATGAATGCAATGATTATGTCTGTCTGTCTTGTCCATAGCTGTATTTCTGTGTCTAGAATGGGAGCCTGTAGTTTTTTCCATAAAGGGCCAGATACAAAGTATTTTAGTGGGTCCTGCACTTTCTATCACAACTACTGAAAGCATCTGCAGACAAAACATAAACTAATGAGTGCAGTGCTATTCCAATAAAACTTTATTTGCAAAAATAGAAAATTGAATTTCATACAATTTCCATATATTACAAAAGATTATTCTTCTTTTAATTTTTTTCCAACTATTTAAAAATGTAAGAAACATTCTTTGCTCCCAGGCTATAGAAAACTGGTAGGAGGCCAGATCTGATCTACAGTTTGCTGACACCTAGTTTAGACAATGCTTAAAATACAGTAGAAATTCAATATATACATATGAGTAAATGTGACTCCAACTATAGGAACATTTACTCTTTAAAACAATCAGAACCCCAGGGAATTAACTTCATTTCTCTATTAACAAAGATATGCATTTTACTCTTCACAAAATGCTTTCACAGGGACTGCCTCAAGGTGGGTCTGTGAACCGTTTGCCATGTTGATTGATAAGATCCTACGGCATTACTGGTTCTATTATTTCAGGAAGAAAGTTCTAAGATAAGACAGTTGGCTTTTTATCCACCTTTATGCAGTTCTGTCACTCTCATCTCTCAAAGTGTAGGTGAAGGTGGTATGTCCCTCCCTTCTAACTCCCTGTTGCTAGAACAGTGATAGTTCTCTGACAAAAGCTGTCAAGATGGGCTAACCTTCCTCAGGCATGAGCAACACCAGCTTTGCTCCTCCAAAGTGATAATCACCAGTCACAATTTTTGGCAGTGACTCCCCAGACAGTCAGTAAACGGGACAAAAGGAAAAGCCATAATCCAGGGCAATGAATAGTGTTTCCCAGACACAAGCTGAGCCACAAAAGCCCAAGAAAAATCAATGGCACAGAAAGTTTTTGGACCCGACCCCAGCTTTTAAGGGAAGGAAGATAATTTTGCTATTTCCTTTTAGCCTTCAGGCCCCTCAAGAGAATGTCAAAATTAATCTCCAAGGGGCTGCCACTATTATGTCTTTTGATAAAAACATCTCCAAGCAAACTTCATTACTTTATGTAACATTCTTCCCAAAGTGAGAGGTCCAAATTCTGTCTCAGATGAGAGACATGAGAATAAAGAAATGATAAAGTGCTTTCTGTTTTAAAGTGAGTTTTCTGTTACATCTGTATGACAAAACAAAACTGCCTGCTATTCACCATGACTCAGAATAAAGGAAGACATACCATCCAGGCCAAGTAGCTGGGTTTATTTATCATTAGTATGGACTGAAAAGGGCTGGGATTTAGCTCAGTTGTAGAGCACTGCACTGCAGTCTCTGAGGTCCCAAGTTCAATTCCCAGCACCGCAAAAATAGGAGAAGGACCTGACAATCCACTCCCAAGGCAATCCCGAAACAGTCAGCCATTGAAATCCCTATGAGGGTCACTATGAGTCGGATACCGACTCGACGGCACCTAACAACAACAACAACAATGGACTGGAAAAGAAGAGAGAGATGTGGATATGAAAAATAAAATAGGAAAGGACACAAAGTGCCAATTCACAAAAGAGGAAATAAATCATAAACAAAAATATGAGGAAATGTTCAACCTCACTGGCAACCAAATAAATATAAAAATCAAAACCATAACACATTGCTTCTCATCTATCAAACAAGCAAACATTTTCAAAGTAATGATGTCCCAAGTGCCAGGGTCCAGTGGGCCACACACCACTGAGCATTACTGGTCAGACAGAAGCTGGCTAAACCCTTCCAAAGCCAGTGGCACATCCTCTGAGGGCCGCTATGTTCATCCCTTCTGACAACGAGAGACCATTTCTGGATATCAAAGTTCAGAAAAAAAAAAGCTTAAATCTTAAAAAAATGTTCTACGTAATTTGAGGCTAGCCTAAGCTACAATAGAAAGACTATGTCTCAAAAGAAAGAAGGGAAAGAAAGAAAAAAAGAAAGAGAGAGAGAGAGAGAGAGAGAGAGAGAGAGAGAGGAAGGAGGGAGGGAGGGAGGGAGGGAAGGAAGGAAGGAAAGAAGGAAGGAAGGAAGGAAGGAAGGAAGGAAGGAAAGAAGGAAGGAAGGAAAGAAGGAGAAAGGAAAGGAAGAAAGGAAAAGAAAAGAAAGAAGAACAAAGCTATGTATATAAAGTTGAATTTTGCATGTGTAATAACCAAAATAAGCATTCATCTAAATTTTAGACAACAAAATGAGGACTAAGGAAACTATGTTGAATGTTCACCATGGAATATTATCCAGCTTGTTAAATGGTACTTACAAAGGCTACTAGAAAAAGTTTATAATTTGTGAAATCAAAGAAGCAGTTTACAAAATCATGCATGCTATTTGATTATAATTTTTTTCACATTTCTAACTCTAAGAGAGCCTTAAATCTCTCACCCCAATAGTAATGAGCACACACCTAACACTCATACTTTGGTTTCTTTTTTTTTTCCCCCTTTATTGGTAAATGTTGGTGGGGTACAGAGTAATACAGCATTTGCTTTTTCCATTACGCAACTATTATGTCACTTTTGGTTACACTTTTATCAACTTACAAAGTTTATGGAACTTTTTGACTAATATGTAGTAAAATGCGTATGCATATATGGGTTGTGGTCTCCTGATTATAAATATTTTTTAAAAGACAGTGCATTTTAAAAGAAGAACATTTGAGTCATAGGTTTGAGATGATTTTAAAATTTTAATTTCTCTGTATTTTCCAAACTTACTAGAATAAATATGAAAATATAATCATCTTATTTTAACAGATACAGGGCAGAAAAGAAAGAGGCCTACAAGCTCCAAACCCCTCTTTAGGCTGTAGGTGCACCAAAGTGGGAGCCTGGTCTTGCCTTTGGTTTTTAAATCAACTCAGGTCCCAAGAAGATGCTAGATAAATGATTTTTGCACTGAACTGAAGTAGGCATTTGTAAGATGTTTAAAAGGAAAAAAAATCAGACATATATATTACCCTGAAGGTATTTAGAATCTAGTAGTAGAATTTACCGGCAGCAGAAATCTTAACATTACATTCCCAGTGTGCCTTTGATACAATCCAGTATTTCTAAATTAGAGGTCAAGATCTCAGGGAAGCATCCTAGAGAATTCCAAAAGTACAAGAAAATGCAGTGCAAGCCCAGAGGACAGTAGCTACAGGCCAGACCGAGCTCATGGTGGAGTGAAATTATTTCAAATCAATACATAGTCATGGCACTGAGTTTGTAAGACTGGGCCATTAAGGCTTTAGTAGAAGTAATATGGATCTGGGGTCTCCCAAAGGACTTCTCCCAGAGAAACCAAGTCTTTCAAAATCCACAGGAAAGTAAATATACTAGAAAACCCTAAAGGAAATCTCTGAAAGGCTTTGGCATTCATACATGACGGCAATAGTGTGGGGCCTGAGATGGGAACAATGTGTAAGTGGTCAACCCTAAATATTCCATTTTTGTATTGTATTAGAAAGGAAATGTCATGTTGGGGAAGAACTTCCTTCATTCGAATAAGTCCCCAAAATACAGCAGCATACAACAATAGTGGTTTACAGCATGTCACATAATGCAAGGCTCAAAGGTGGGAAATTACCAGTAGAAAAGGACCAATGTTCACTTTTGTCCAGAGGATACTGCAAGGTCGCTACCTTTATTACTTGAGATAGGATCAGGAGTCAGATAAGATATAAGGATTAGAAAGAAAAAATTAACATTTTCCTCCTGTGGTTAAAATGAAATCAATATATTGATAAGTAATAATTTAGCAATTTTAATTATTATTTTGGAAAATAATTCTCTGACTATGACAATAAGCTCTCCTCAAAAAAGTATGTTTTAATGATAAGGATATTATGTGGTTTAATTTGGATTTTAAATCCATGGGGTGAAGAAATCTCCATTTGTAGTTTCAGGCATATGGTTTTTTAATGACTCAGTTCTTTGGTCTGATATATGATTTACTTGGTTAAGTATTGCAAATCCACCCAGAAATTACTAAGAAAATTTGGTCTAGTGCTTCCTTGTCTGTTGTTTAGATACACACATATAACTCTTTGGCTATAAATTAGACAGTTGAGGAATGCTGTTAATTCTCTCTTTATTTCATATAATTTTTTTATTTTTCATATTATATTTTATTTCTATTTCCGTTAGCATCTATCTCAGGTTAAAACACTTTACACCAAAGAATTGCTTACTGGCAGTTTTATGAACCTCTGTTATGAATGGAATTGTGTCCCCCTAAAATTTATATGGGCTGGGGTTTAGCTCAGTTGGTAGAGTGCTGCTCTGCACTTTCTGAGGACCTGGGTTCGATCTTCAGCACTGTAAAAATGGGAGAAGGATGCGGCAATCCCCACTCTGGAAGCAATCCTGAAACAATCAGCCATTGAAAACCCTACGAGGGTTGCTAAGTTGGACCCAACTCAATGGCACCTAACAACAACAAAATTCATATGCTGAATCCATAATCCCCAGTACCTGAGAATGTGACTATATTTGGAGATAAAATCCTTAAAGAGGTAATTAAATTAAGATGAGTTCATTAGGCTGAGCCCTAATCCCATATGACTGGCATCCTTAAAGAATTATGGGGCACAGGCACACACAGAGGAAACAGTTTGCAAAGACACAGGGAGAAAACAGTTTGCGAAGACACAGGGAGAAAACAATTATCGATGATCCAAGGAAAGAGGGCTCAGAAGAAATCAGTTCCTCTGACATTTTTATCTTAGACTTCTAGCCTCTAGAACTGTGAGAAAATATGTTTCTGGTGCTTAAGCCACCCAGTCTGTGGCACTTTGTTATGGTAGCCCTAGCAAACAAATGCAGCCTTTTATAGTATATCGTGTTCTTATCTCTTCTATTTCCTATAAATGGGGGAAAATGGGCCTTAAGATATATATTCAATCATTCAACAAAAATTCATTGACCACCTAGTATGTGTCAAGTAGTATGAAAGTGACCAATAGCAACAGGTCCCATGAGCTCACAGACAAGTAGCAAAGGACTTACTCTTTTTCTGGAGTTCATCTTCATTTTAGAAATAGGCTGTATAAATCAGTCTATAACCTGAACAGAGAGAGTGTACTATGGAAGGAAAATTGAGAAAAATAAAATAAAATCCTAATATTTTAATATTATATCACTATTGCTAGAAACCCTCTTCACCAATTGGATCTTTTGGGAAGCAAATGCTAAGTCAGCAAGGAGTATAACAGGTTCATTGTCGTTGTCATTGTTGTTGTTGTTGTTAGGTGCCATCAAGTGGTGTCTGACCCATAGCAACCCTCATAGGGTTTTCAATAGCTGTTTCGGGATTGCCTTGGGAGTGGATTGCCACTTCCTTCTCTCATTTTTCGAAGTGCTGGGAATTGAACCGGGGACCTCAGAGACTGCAGAGCGGCACTCTACCAACTGGGCTAAATCCCAGCCCCAACAGGTTCATTCGAGGGTACATTATATGAAAGAAGGAAGGGAAAGGAAGTAGACTGGGAAGAGAAAACCTTTGGTCTGTAATCTTGGGAAGGAAGCAGGGTCAGAAGAGAGCCTGAGACCACAATGTGGATTTTACAAAGTCACAGCCAACCTAGTTGAGGGCTACAGATGAAAGGATACCTGTACTTAGAATCTAGTAGTAGAATTCATGCACACTGGGCAGAGACGGCCAGGCCTGGGCCATACTTGGACCCTGGTCTGTCATTGGCTGGTGGCTATGTGTGAAGGCCAAGCACAGTGATCTCTTCTAGAAATGTGAGCTGGGTCCTGACATGCTCCAGCTGGAGACGTTCAGCTAACTAAGTTCATGGGAAGTTCTTTCTTGATGGAGATCTGAGCAACACCTCCATAACCACTGCAGCCTCCAATAGGGAATATAGGGAGTTGACTTTCTAGAGGTTTTTTAAAGTCAATATGAGCAATTCTTTACACTTAAAACACTGGCACATCTTTCAGCAAGTGCTTGTAGAGCCAAAAATCAAGGTCTTCAAGGAAATGTATTTTTAACACCTGATATAACTTAAACATGACAAATATTTACATAGTGGAAAGAAAACTTAAATTGTAAGATGTTGTTAAAGTATGTTATGTCTCTACAGGTAAAAGCAGCATTTGCCCATAAGATAAAGTTGTGTTTTTGAATATAATATCAAGGTTTTGAATAGAAAGAAGTCAGATTTTGGAGTTTTGGCTTTTTTTCATTCATTTATTCCATCTCTACACATCAGGTGCTATGCTCAGTACCGAATAAAGCAAACATACATAGCTCCTACTCATATGGAACCCAAGTAGGAGAGCTAAACATTAAACAAATAACCAGTGCAATAAGTGTGTATTTATGAACTAAGCTTTGTGCTCTGAAAGAGAAAGGGAATTTGACTTAAACTTATTTAGACTAGGATAAAGTGTTGACTGCTGTGAAGGATGAGTGTGTGTTTGGAGAGAGTAAGGAATAAGGGAAGTGACAGCATAAAAGTCATGCGCAAATGTCCAGGGGCAGGAAAACAAACTGTGGCCAGATCTCCAAGGTCAGGAGGAGAGGTGGTGCCAGGTAAGGCCAGAGAACCAAGGCAGAGGTCATACCTAGAGGTCCCTCATAAGGCACATCAAGGATATTGGTCTTCACTCTAAGAGCAACAGGAAGATTTTAAGCAGAGTGAGTAACATGATCTGGTTTGTGTTTTAAAGTGGTAACTAGACTGTAATGTGAGGACGAAATTAGAGGGACCCTGATATCTGGAAAGATCTCTAAACAAGAGAATGTGTGGCTCAGGTGAAAGATGATAGTTTCTGTCAGGGATCAACATTTCTTTAATTTCCACAATGCATGTTTCAAAGCAGGTGCTCTGGGGAGGACACCCTGGAAAGGAGACACTGCTTTATCATTGAAATTCAAAGGTCACAGGGGCTACAAAACAGACACCTAAAATGACTTAATTTTCCCAGGTTTACTTGACAAAGTTTGACTTTTCTACTGTCAACTTGAGCCTGTATTTCAGAACCAAAGAGATTCCCATAAAACTTCTCTGTGTCCGGACTACCTTCTCCCATCCACCCCCCCCCCCCCCCCCGCACCTGTCTTCTATCATCTTCTATTTGTGAAAATCAGAAGCCATCTGGGGCAATTCTCTTGCCTTTGTCCTAGCAGGAAATCCCTCCAAACACATTGCCTGCCTCCTTCTGTCCTAGTCCTGCACCTCTGTCCTAGGGACTGGGCCACACTCAGGTATTTGGCAGATCTGTAGCAGATAGGAACAAACAGTTGAACTTGGTTTCCTCATTGTATTTCATAAGCACAACCATGAGGTTCAAACCTCTTTTCTTTATGAAACTTTCCTGTACTACTCTGACTTCCTTCTCCCCACATTCTTAAAGCTAACAGTCCACACTATGCAGCATACTTTTGAATCAATGCCCTGTTCTTTAATTGGTTATAATTTCCTAATCAGTGAAATGAGAGGTTTAGACAAGATTTACAAGCACATCTGATCTTCAAATAAAGATGCATGTGGATACCCAGCATGGAAGACATAACATTGTAATTGTTCTGCTTAAAGAAAGAGTGGTAGACCTAGAAAATCTTCCCTGTCGCCCCACTTCCTGGCCACCCCTGAAGTACCTCATTCAAAGGGCCTAAGAAGCCTAACCTGAGAATCACCAGACTCCAACCTCTTTCAGGCCTAAAAGTGTATGGACTATTATTTCTTAAACATCCCTGGGCCCTACCTTTTCCTCTTTATTCTCACTGCAACATAGTTCAGATCTTTCTCACCTCAGGCCTGTGTGATTGCAAACTGTTTTTGCTTTTGTTTTTGTTTTACAACTCCAGTGTATTGGGTTGAATAGTATCCCCTGCAAACTCATGTCCACCCAGAACCTTATTTAGAAATAGGGTCTTTAGAGGTATAATTAGTTGATGTCATGTGTAAGTGGAGTAGGTCATAAATTCAAGATAACTACCATCCTTGGAAGATGACAAGAAGTGACACAGAAAGAGAGCACCCAGGAAAAATGCCCTACTGTAACAACAGAGGCAGAGATTGAAGCACTATGGCCGCAAACCAAGGAACCCCACAGATTGCCAAAAATCAACAGAATCCAGAAGAGGCAAAGAAGGATCCTCTCCTAAAGACCTCAGAGAGACCATAGCTCTGCTGACACCTCAATTTCACACTTGTGATACCCACAACTGTGAGGGGATAAATTTCTACTGTTTTAAGGTCCCCAGTTTGTAGAAATTTGTATGGTAGCCTGAGGAAAATAATACATCCAACCAAAACACTTTACTTATTTCCTCCAGATATATTTTTCTTAACCTCATGCTCTCATCATGTTCTCCTCTTATTTACTTCATATCAAGAATATTGGATGTTTTTGAGCAACTACTATGTGATATACACCATGAGGGTTTTGAATGTATAGAGAGGAATAACCACCAACATAACCCCACCTCCATGGAGCTTCCAGTCTAGAGGACAAATAGGCATGAAACAAAACCTCCTTATTACATGTAATTATAAGTTGTGATGCACCATAAATAAAAAGAATAGGAAGTTATGAAATACAATTGGAGACCTGAGGAAGAGGGGGTTAAGTCGATGCTAGAAGGGTAAATAGGAGCTAACCTATGAAGGAGCAGACATGGAAAAGTAGACAGCACATAAGCACTGGGAAGAGCTTGGAGTGTTTGAGGAATGGAAATGGAAAGAAAGTCATTGTGGCTGAAGCCTGCTGAGCAAGGGGAAAGTGACACAGGAACGAGATGAGGGAAGAAAGAAAAGACCAGACTGTAGAAGAGCAAGTTCAGGACACTTGGGACACTAACTTAACAAAATAAGAAAGCACTGAGAGATTTCAAACAGGAACATGACATGATGCACTTAACTTTTTAAAGCTGTCTCTGGCTACAGTCAGGAGAAGGTGGTATAGGGTCAAAAATAAGAAAAGATGGCCAGTCAGGAGACAATACACTAGCTAGGCATGAATTTGGATTGTGAATGTATTTGAGATATATTTTTCAGGTACAATTGACAGGATCTGCTGATAAATTGGGTGTGAAGAAGATGGATGGCGTATCTATAGATTTCTGACTTGAGAAATTAGTAGGGTGAAGATGCCATTTACTGAGATGGGGAAGACTGGATATATTAGTTTGGGGCACAGTCTTGGCTACTATATTAAATGGCCCTAAAGGACAGTGGCTTCTTTCTCACGTATTAAGTATGGGTAGATAGGTCAAGGCTGGTAAGGCAATTTTGCCATCCAAAATTCAAAATACCTATCTTTGGATCTGAGTTACCTGTGTTAGGCTTCAACATCCCAGACAGCAAGGCGAGCACAATTTTTGGGCCACCACCACCTAAAAGTGGCCTGCATCACTTCTATTAAAATCTTTGTGGTCAGAGCCAAGCCACGTGACCACACCTCGCTGAAACAGAGGCCTGAAATGAAGACTTCCTGGCAGCTATACATCAAGCTGAAACTGGAAAGTCTTTTAACTAAAGGGAGAAGAGCAGAAAAGATGTTGGTGGACAGCCAGCAGCCTCAGCACACTAGGGAGTGCCCAGTCCATAAATGGAAAAGATGGATGTGAGTAGGACAGGGGCCAAGTGGGGATGTGAAGTAGGTAGATGGAAATATGAGTCTGTGGAGCTCCAGGGTAGAATGAGGCCCAAATGTGTATTTGGGAGTTATCTCCAGGTGGTCATGGGTCTAGACTAAGTCAAGTAGGACAGACAGAGAAAAGAGCCAAGGACTGAACACCTAGAGTTTGTGTAGGGGAGGATAAGCTTGCAAAGGAGATTGAGAAGACCCAGGAATTTAGAGGAAAGCCAAAAAACATGAGTTCCTACAGAAGCCAAGAGCACAGAGCATTTCCAGAAGGATGGCACATCGTATAACATGCTAGTTAGACACTCAATCAGAGGAGGATGCAGACACCACCAGCCTAACCTTTCCTATGCTCCATTGATGTCTTTAGAACCTGTTTTTACCTTATCCATCCAAACATATTTCTCTCTGCTTTTTCTCTCTAAAATCATTGTCTATATTCTCAATTTCTAAACATGTCAACTGGTTCCCACCTTTGATCAGACTCTTCTGCAAAATAGATATTTCTCTCCATTATCTTATTGTTGTTGTTAGATGCCATTGAGTCAGGTCCAACTCTTATCAACCCTCGTGGGGTTTTCTCTTTTTTTCATTTCACTATTCAATTTATTCATTCCACAAATACTAGGTACCACATGTCATAGATAAATAGCAAGTATTTATATGTTATATGGTGCCATATACCATAAAAACAGGAGAAGGGTGTGGCAGTCTACTCCCAAAGCAACCTGGAAACAATTAGCCACTGAAAACCCTGTGAGGGTCACTATGAGTCAGACCCAACTCAACAGCACCTAACAACAACAAACAACGTGGTGCCATATGGAAAGGTCAAGGAAGAGTTCCTCGTAGGGTTTTCAATGGCTGATTGCTTAGGGATTGCTTCAGGAGTGAATTGCCACATCCTTCTCCCATTTTTGTGGTGCTGGGAATCAAATCTGTATCCTGAGAAAGTGTGGAACACCACTGTACCAACAGAGCTAAACCCCAGCTCCCCCCATTACCTAGTTGCTCAAATTATTTCCACTCTTCAAGCCTTCCAGCTCATGAAACTGATCTTTGACTCTTAACACTCACAGTTGCATTTTTTGTGTTAGTTTTCTTCACTAACTCCTAAGGAGAGACACCACATTATGTACATCCCCAACAAACTCATAGAGTTAGCCCTCACCAATGGGTACTCAATATTTACTGACTAAGGTACAATTGTAATATTTTCTGGGTGCAATAGTAGGGGATAGATGCTTAGCCCTAGAGATATAGAGGGGTCTTTAAAATGATCCATTTAAAATCTCCAATTTATACATGGAAAGTCTTATATCAAAGAAATATGAAAATATTTTCTCTGTATTTAGAACAGAATGTAAATTAATATTCAATCACTATCCTCATCAATGAGCACCACAGAAATACCATGTCCCACAAGTACACTTTTCAGTAACCATCTCTTTGCTTCTATTCCTTCGCTTGTTCCCCATGACACACCTATTATGCACCTGGTATGGGGCTCTATGAATCAGAAGAACACAAAGTCCTGCCTGAGCAATTCTGTAGGTATGGAAGCTGGAATCTTCACTTATCTTTCCCTTCCAGGTATTCAGCTAGGTGCTAGTTTCCCAAAGAATCCTGAAGCATAGGCACAGAGGTAAAACAAAGGCCCACCTTGACCAATTCCAGCAATAAAGACAGTAGACTAATCAAGCATTAGGGTGCACGCCTAGAATTCCAGGGACTCAAGAGGCTGTGGCAGGAGGACCCAAGTTTGAGGCCAGAGGCAGCCTGTATGAGTTAATGAGACCCTGTCTCAAAATCAAAAAATGAAAAAAGGAGGTAGGGATGCAGGTCAATAGAAGAGCACTTGCCTAGCATATGCAGGGCCCTGGGTTCAACCTTCTCTATATCAAAAGAAAAAAAAAAAGAGCAGATTCACCTGTATGAACTGACTTTTACCAACCTCACCACAGCTCCTCTCTTTTTATGCTAAAAGTTATGCCAAATTTAGGGTAAACTATGTTGAATAAATAAGTATATTTAGCTTTTTGGAGTTATTGATCTCTTTTCCTCCAATTCAAATAGCTCTCTGTGACTCTTACTGAGTTATGTCAATTACCTCATTATAAGACATATAATGACTTATAATAAGCCACGTGATGCTATATAAATAAATGGTTGCTGTGGAGCAGACATGTTCCTAATCAGTTTTTAATCCTAATCAGTATTTTTTTTTCAGCACTGTGGATGGACCCTTATTGTGGGTACAGCTCAGAGAAGAGGGAGTAACTTATTAAAGCCTAGAAAGGTGCCAAGGAGGGGCCAGGGTCTCTCCTCTCATGTTAGTCTCCTTAGGAACACTTCAGACACCATCTTCACACTGTGGCAGTGTCAGTTTACATGGGCCCAGCTGCCTGGCTCCCAGAAAACAAACAGGAGGCTAACAGGGTGGTAGCTCTTAAACCCAATATCACTCTTATACCTGGGAGTGGCTACTGAGACCCTTGCCCTGCACAGGGCCTCACTAGAGAGGAGTTCATGGGGTCACTGGAAGTGTCCACACAGAACCTGAGCCCAGTGTTCCAGACCAAGTCTTAGTATCCAGGACCTCCTTAGTCCATTGTAGCATCCCTGAGTCTACTGCCCAAGCCTCAGGGACCTCTTCCCAGGGTCAGCCTCCTGAGGACAGAACATAGCACCAATATACACATGCTTAGACCCAAGGAAGCCAAGGCACAGCTTTCTGCCCAGGAAAATGAAGTTTAGATGGGCCAGTGGTGCTGTCCCCAGCTTCAAGGAAGAAGAAGGCTCTTAAGGTGTGGGATAGAGCTGGGAATGGAAAGCAAAGGGTGGGCTACAGCCACTATTTGCATGTTTGCCCAAAGGTTAGGATAAACCAGCTCCAACCCTCATAAAAGGAGCTGCATTATAAGAAGTCTTCATGCCCCATGGCAGTGTGACTCTACACATCTAATTCCTCACAGGGTTGCCCCAGCAGGAGACACTCAGGGCAGGGAGTCTGCCAAGAAAAGGGAGTTCTGAGAGTCACCCACTTTGGTACCTCATTGTTGACGGAGTGGAAAGGAATCTGTCTGGCATGGAAGTGTAGAGAAGTTTAAACTTTCCCCCTGAAGGTTGGGCTGGGATTTAGCTCAGTTGGTAGAGCACTGCTCTGCAGTCTCTGAGGTCCCAAGTTCGATTCCCAGCACTACAAAAATGGGAGAAGGACATGGCAACCCACTCCTGAGGCAATTCTGAAACAATCAGCCATTGAAAAGGGTTGCTATGAGTCGGACACGACTTGACAGCACCTAACAACACAACCCTGAAGGTTTGGCAATTGGATCTGTTAGAATTAACTGGCAGCAGACAGATTAAGAGGAGAAAAGGCATACAAATTTATTAACATGCCCACATGAAAGGAAGCCACATAAAATATGAAACCCAAAGAAGGGCCAGATGGTTAAAGCTTAAATACCCTCTTCATAGGGGAGAAAGAGGAAGGGGCTATAGGCAATTTGAGAGGAGAGTAAATGATTTTTAGAGAAGATGAATGGGCCAGAGGGACAGACAATATGCTAAAACAAACTTCATGTGGGCTCCAGGTGTGAGGTCAGCTCTAATCATCCTTCCTGTGATGTGCCTCAATTTCCTCCTTGATAAAATGTATTGGGACACTGTTCATGATAATGGGATGTCTTCTGGAAGACCCAGCTGTTAGGTAGATATGAGAACTTTGGAGAAAGCCTTTCCCTGCTTTTTGGGAAAAAGAGGATGGAGAGACTAAGGAGCAGGGGAAGATCAGAGAGCATCTAAGGCTGCTTTAGTTCAGCATGTCAAAATGCCATACTTTGTGGTATCATTTTCTAAGCCCTAACTAAAGTATCTGGGTTTTGGTTCAAGGTTACATATTGTTCCAGATCCAGTCAGTCTGGCCCAAATGGGGTTTTGTGTTGTAGATTATTGTTTGTTTATTTTATTGTCTTATTTAAAAATTCTAAAAATCCAAAGTTCAGAGTTTAAATTTGATATCTAAACTACTGTCAAAATAAATTTGAATTTTGGCCAAGATTCTTATTTTGCTCTACTTGCGCAGTAGCATGCAATCTTTAACTCTTATTAAAGAAGGCACTTAAATTGTTCCAGAAAAATGGTAATATTACTAATAACAATTATAACCATTATTATTATTATCTGAAAATGTCTACCTATTTGTTCTTTGTTCTCTCCCTGCACTCCCATCCCTCTCCCTCATTTCTTTTCCTCCACTGACTACATACAAGTGGCTAGTGTGCACACACTAATGAGTTGTCCAGGCACTTAAGGATCTTAATCCCAAATCATAAAGACCCCAAGAAGGACCTCAGCTGCCATCCATAAATTTTGATTTAAAAGGAAGATAAAAGTGGAATTGATTCAGCACAGAGCCAGTGCAGTGAGGGGAAAAAATTAAGTGTCAATTCAAAATACTTATGTGCGTCCCTGCCCTTCCTGTGCTCATAACTTCTGCTTATGCTTAATAGGTCATGTCATAGTTAATGCTTCTTCCTTCTAGGAACAGCTTCATAAACCCCCTGAAATCCAGTTATCACAGATGACAAGGGAATGGAAACATGGAGGCAACTCCGTACTTTCCCTAATTGGAATGGCTAATTCAGCCCTAACAGCAGTTCTATCCAGATGCTCAGATTTGGTTCTGACTATGGAAATCTGTAGTGAGGGGATTTAGTCAGGATGCTGAACAAAGAAAGCCATCATTATCTATGATCAGGAAAAAGTATTCTAATTAGTGTTAATATCCTCCTGCTGAGCTTCCTGTCATCCACACTGTGATCTGTCCTTGGGTTTTCCAGGACCTGATGTCCTAGCTACGCGCAAGCAAGGGGTGTGGGACTGATATGAGCAGATGTGAAGCTGAGGCTAGGTGTGCTGTCCAGAGGGAAAGAATTATCTTTAAAATCACACCTATGATGACTTTCTAAAATAGAATCTTTATAAAACTTATCTCAAGTATAAATCTAATGTACTCAATTTATAAACCTATAAAAACAGATAGCAATTGAATAAAAGCATGAGAAGAATCTGTGAACCATTGTCTTCAAACATGTGAATTGCCATTCAGGCTCACCTGCAAGAGAATCCTAAACACATGGATTTCCATGAAGGCCTGAGATTTCTCAACAATAAATTTAGACTCTAGGGGAGGTCAGACACAGCCGGCACTTAATAAATCCCCTTTGACAATGACAATGACAAGGAGAAGTGCAGGTGGGCCTTCCCCAGGATTCCTTTCTTTTCATTCACCCCACTGAATTCAGGGCCCCATGGGCTGATTTGAAAGAAACAGCCCTAAAGGCAGACTAAAGAAGAGAAACTTGATGTGCAAATCCCACATGGAAAAGAGGAGGGAAAAGAAAGGTTCTGGCAAACCATAAATTTCCCACAGGAAACTGATGCACATCATCTTTTAAAGATTGAGGGGTTTAACGGACCTAGCTGAAGCCCTCCACATGAGGTTGTCTGGATACCGGGCCCCTTGCCAGTCACATATTTTGTGTCACACGTAGCATGTGTGGCTCATGGTCAGAGCCAGGCTCGAGGAGAAGCCAGGTGGACAATTATCCAGGAGGGGTAATTTGATCAGCAAAGAGGAAGGTTTTCCCTACCTCCTCGCCTCCCTCCTAAAGTAAAAATGACTGTAATAATCTGTGACAGTGCTGAAAATGTCTTAAATGTCTATCTGGAAAGCCGTCCATTCCTTTCACTCTCAAATTTCTTTTTCAGCCCTGGATGGAGGGCAATAGGTAAAAATAGTACAAAGCTTTAGGGAAAAATCGAGGTTCATTTCCCAGTTCCAACTAATATTTGGATGCTCCTGAGCAAAGGCAAAGAAAATCTACCACGTTTGGCCACTTTAGGATAAGACTCCAATTTAAGTCCAAGTATAGTCACTGTGAGTACTTTCTTCTCAAAATAAAAGCTGTGCCACAAAATTTAATGACGTATCTTCCTCTTTACAATAGCCAGAGATTAGCTCACTAATGATGGTTGGTGAGAAATAGGAGAAAGATTTCATAGGGGTGTGTACCATTAGAAAAGAGCATTTTCTTGTCCTATCATTGGTTAACAAGTGAATAAGTAGAATTCTGATTATAAAGTATAAATCTTGCCTGCATCATTGTATGTCCACTTAGATCTAAGACAGAAAACAAACATGAATTAATAAAGGAAATATTAAAGATAAATACTATGAAGTCAAGATAAATACATGAGGTAAGAGCAGGAGATGGAAGAGAAAGGAAAACCTAGAAACAAAGTTTTGTTGTTGCTGCTATTGTTTTGATGATAAAGTTGATGTCATCAATGGTGATTTTTTAATGGATAAAATCCAAGCAAACCAAAGCTTTTCCTCATCAATATAGAAAATTACAAATTATTGAGGAAGGAGAAACAGAGGACTAAGAACTGAGGTAGAAGAAATGAATGTTACTATCTCCACACATGGAGGGTCCTTTATTTCCAAGCTTTGAAAGTGCTAATTGCAAACAAATGAATTAACTCACAAAGAGCAAAGTCCATCTTAGCCAAAAAAGGAGATAACCCTTTCCCCTGCTCTTTGCTCCGCTAGCTTCACTATCAGTAATATTAATAAAATTCACTCAATCTTTCATTAAATACATATTTAAGTATTGAGAACCCATTAATGTGGAAAGAACTGTTGTAGGCTATAGGAATATAAGGGTGAGTGAGATGCAAGATCTAATCCTATCCTTCCACTGAATTTACATATTGGAAAGGGAGATCATAAACAAATCAATAAGCAAACAAGAAAACTTCTTCTTGTGGTAAGTGTAAGGGAAAAGTAAAGCAATAATACAAAAGAGCGTGACTGGGCAAATTGTTTACAATCAGGTGACATCTCATTAATAATTCATCTATCTCTCAGCAAATATACATTGGGTACTTAGTTAGCTTTTGTAGCCATGCACTACCCCAAACTTAGTGGCTTAAAACAGTCATCATTTCTTTAGTTCATAATTCTTTGGATGACCTTTGGGGATGGGCCCTGCTGGGCAATGTCTCTGGTCTCACCTGGACTCACTCCAGCATATATAGGTGGCTACTAGGCAACCATGGACTGCCAAAAGAACCAACAGATTTGTCCTAGAAGAATTGCAACCAGAGTGCTCCTTGGAAGCAAGAATGGCTAGACTGTTTCTTATGTATTTTGGACATGTTGTCAGGAGGGACTTATCCTTGGAGAAGGACATCATGTTTGGGATATTGGTGGGTCAACAAAAAAAGGAAAACCCTCATCTTAGAGGGGCTGGGATTTAGCTCAGTGGGTAGAGCGCTGCACTGCAGTCTCTGAAGTCCCAAGTTCAATTCCCAGCACCGCAAAAATGGGAGAAGGACCTGGCAATCTACTCCCAAGGCAATCCCGAAACAGCCATTGAAAACCCTATGAGGGTCGCTATGAGTCGGATACCGACTCGACAGCACCTAACAACAACAACAACAACCTCATCTTAGATGGATTGACACAGTGTCTACAACAATAGGCTTAAACATAAATAAGATCATATGCCTGGTACAAAATCAGGGAGAGTTTTGTTCTGCTGTATATAGAGTTACTACAAGTAGGACCCAACTTGACGGCATCTAACAATAACAACAACTGGTCATCCAGGCAGCATACTTACAAGGGGGTGGTCACTTGGGACAATGAAGGTGACTGGGTCTTGTGTCTCTCACCCTTCAGCACACCTATATGAGCTTGTTCACCTGAAGGATCCAAGAAGGGGAACTTAAGTGTGCAAAACCTCTTAAAGTCTAGGCCCAGAGCTGACTTCAGTTCATTTCTGCTGATTTATATAGTCAAAGCAAGTCACGGGCTAGGAAGTGCAAAGTGGAGTTGGAAAGGGCAAGCACAGAAGGAAGGGAAGAATTTTTGTGGCTTTTGCAATCTAATACAGATGCCCGGGAGTTAGCTAGACACCGAGATAGCAGTGATCAAAATAGACAGGAGGTCAGTCTTCTTAGAGCCTAACAGACATGAGCCCTGTCTTTTTGGAGCTACAGTCTATCATCAGTGATTGAGCTACTGCTTGGGGAAGGGCCTGCCTACAGTCCTAAGAGAGTGGATGCAGCATGGTTGTTTACCTGAGGGACACCAATGTTGATTCCATTAATTGGCACTTGGCACCTGAGACAGGGGATTCTGCCTACTCAACATGGGACCTATTAACATGCCTTATTGTGAATGGAACTAATTACTAAAATTGGATGCTAACCAAGCCACCCTCAGTTGTTTCTCTATCCAGTGCCAATCCTATTGAGCAAAGGACAGTCACAGTTCTATCTGATTCCTATTTTAAGATAAAGTCATTTGTTGATTTGTTCATTTCCTCAGATTCCCAATTGCATCTGATGCCCCTGAACCAAAATTACTTGTCCAGAAGGTGACCTTTGCCACTGTGGCTTTCTCCTGAAAAACAGCTTCCAACAAACATACAGCAAGCCAAAGGGCCAGGAGGCCTGGCTCAGGCCTGTTAGTCGTCCACCTCCCAGATGTCAGAGCCTTGAGACAGAAGGTGATTGTCTGCAAAGGGCCTCATCCTTGGGCACTGCAGGACAACAGCCATGTGGTAGACGCGGCAGGCCCTGCTCTGCCAGGGCCATGCAGAGCTCACCACAGGGCCAAAACTCAGAAGAGAAACTTGCCAAAATCTGGCAGGAAGGCTGAGCCAAGCTTTTCATGTGTTTCATCTCAGTGTGTCTTCCTGGAAAATGGAGCTGCTACAATTTTATTCTTATACCCAAATTATGCAGAACACGTGTCCTTCCTTGTCTGTTCATAGGGGCTGTCAGTTAACTCATAATTCACCACTTTAGGGTTACAAGAATAAAGAAGACCTAGGCCTTGTCTTCAAGGCACTTGTTGGCTTGTAGAAGTGTACAATGAGGCTTCTTAAAGTCTGGGACTGCAATTGTCAAATGGTTTTATTTAGTCACACAGAGAGGCTCATAAAAAACATGGATGTGCTCATGATATATGATAATGCCTTCTGTAACTTAGAAGGAGAGCACCTCTTTGAACTGAGAGCATTCATGTTGCCTTTGTCATCCTTTGATGCCAAAATTCTTTAGCCAGAGTGTTAAAAGTTTTGGAAGAACCCAACTGTATAGAGATTACTACTTCAGAATCAGAAGAAGAGAAAGTTTAATGTTAGGAAATGGAAATTTCATGGCTAAGTGAGGTTTTATACATCCCCTGGGAAAAACGGGAGAAAGGAAGGCAGGTGGGCTTCAATCTGCTCTGGTACCTCACCCTATACCCAACCTGGGATGTGTTCCACGGTCCCCACTCCTGTGCCTTTGTCTGTGCAGTTCCCTCCACCTACAAGGCATTTTCTTTCTGCAGATCCAGATTCTAACTGTACTGTAACAGTGAGCCAGGAAGAGCCTTTTTCCAGGAAGCCCTTTATGAAAGACCCTCCTGAAGCCTCACCTGGTCATTTTGCCTGGTAGTCACAACTTTTCAAAAGTTTCCTAGCATTTATTTAAACTTTTAGTGGCATTTTCATGTTATTTTCCCACATAATGCTAGATGTACAATAGGTTCTCCATAAGGTTTTGTTGGAAATGAGTCAGTGGAAAGGAGGAAAGAGGAAAGAGAAGGTTAAAAAAGAGAAAAGGCAGAAGGAAAGAGAACAACTAAGAGAGAATAAACCAACTATTGTATACAAAGGTCTGTGGGAGAGAAGCAGCACCACCTAGGAGAAGAATCTAAAGCAGCCCTCAGCCTATTTCAGGAACTATCAGATTCTACCTCTGGTGTCAATGCCCTTCTGGGGACACAGATCTTTCTGACCAGGTTTCAGAAACAGCCATGCAGGGAGGAGCTGGAGACTTTCCTCTTTGTTCTGAAATGGAACTGAGTCTAATGGGGGATGCCACCAACATGGAAGAATCCTACAGAAATGGCTACAAACCAAGTGTCGGTGCTACCAGCCCCACAGACCCCCAGTTCAACTCCAGATATTGTCCATTTCGAAATAACAGGGAGGTGAGACCTCAGTGGCAGCACAATATCCTCAGGGCAGTCAAACATAATGGTACCAGAAGGTCACACCCAGAGCAGAAGTAGGAAGCTGGGAAGAGGGGACAGGACACTGTAGAAGCCGAGAATCTCCCCCAGAGCCCCATTTTATCTTGTCTCAGCTTTTTTGCCCTCCTCTGGAGCAATAACACGCCACAAAATAGCTGAAAGGCAGGGTGAAGGCGTAGCCTCACCCAAGACACAAGAGGATTGTCACGCTACTGGCCCCAGGCTTTGTTGCTGTTAATCATTAAATCAAGGCTTTTCCTCAGCCCCTCCCTGCCATTTGTAGGTTATGTCCCTAAATTCCTGATAGCACTTCTCAGGTGCCCCAAGCGTTTCTTTGAGCTTTCTCAACATGATCTTCAAAAAATCACCCAACCTGGTTTAGTGGATAGAGCTAGTGGTATTACTTCCATTTTACTGATGTTGTTAGGTGCCATCGAGTCAGTATCCAACTCATAGTGAGCCTCATAGGGTTTTCAATAGCTGACTGTTTTGGGATTGCCTTGGCAGTGGATTGCCAGGCCCTTCTCCCATTTTTGCAGTGCTGGGATTTGAACTGGGGACCTCAGAGACTGCAGCGCAGTGCTCTACCAACTAAGCTAAATCCCAGCTCATAATTGGAGGTTAAATGACTGGTCCAAGACCACAAGCAAATGAGTGGGACCCAAATAGCTTTGGGGCACTGTTTCTGAAGTTGTCTATCCCAATCATTGCTTTCCCTACCCCTCCTCTTCCTAGTGCTCAAAACATGCCCTGTGATCACCTCCATGGCATAGTTTCAGCTTTCAGTCTCTCTCAGATCCAGACTCTGCTTTATGCATGCTTAATCCCAGCTAGTGGTACAGTGCCTGACTTGTACAAGGTGTCCAGTAAGTATTTGGTGATCTAAATTGTACTAAACCCAAGACTTCTGATTCCAGACTCATAGAGTTAGAGGGTAATAGGCAGGAAGAAGAAGAAGAAGAAGAAGAAGAAGAAGAAGAAGAAGCAGAAGCAGAAGAAGAAGAAGAAGAAGAAGAAGAAGAAGAAGAGGAGAGGAGGAGGAGGGGGGGAGGGGGAGGAAGAGGAGGAGGAAGAAGAAGAAGAAGAAGAAGAAGAAGAAGAAGAAGAAGAAGAAGAAGAAGAAGAAGAAGAAGAGGAATAGAGGACTCTGCAGCCAGCTCCCTCCCAGCCTAGCCATGTGCTTCCCAGCCACCTGTAATAGAAATACCGGTGTGAGGCTTTGGTCTGGCAATCCCTGCTTCTCTAATACATAATGCCCTTAGAAACAGAATGCATGTTAGAAGGAAACAGAATTAAAATCACTCCACATTTCTACATTCATCCAGCAATCGAAAAGGACATTGGTTAGCGGATTCTGTTCCTTTATCCAGACTGGTAACTACCTAGATTTCTAACCTTTGAAATGTCTGCCTCTGAGCTCAGTCCTTTGAAGACACTGGATATCCATTAACCCATTCTGGGGACAGGTCCCAGATGTGAAACATTTCTTTCCTTCACCTGAAGGCTCAAATCCCACTATAAAGATCACATCCAACTTTAGTTCTGGGTAGCAGTAGCCCTTCCCTACTGTCTGCCTTCACATCTGGTAGGTATGAGGCAAGATAAAAAGGAAAGCACATTTGAGGAACATGGAAAGGGAAAGAGCTTTCACCCTAGAATCTAGCTTGAATCTCACCGGCTGAGAATGAAGAGCTTTGACACAACTACCAAGAAAACTGCTGTGAGGACTTCTTGCATAGAGACGTTGTTTTTGAGAGACATTAAATAATGAAAACAGTAAAATAGCAATAAACCATGCTTGGGGACAAAATGTATATAACCTTTGAGTTTGACCTTGCTTTCCTTTCTGTACTTCTGTGCTTCTCTGAGACATGCCCAGGCAACTCCCTTGTGACTCTTTCCTTAAACATATATAATGTACCTCCTGAACTACCTTATAATCTCATTTTACTAAAGAGAAATTCCTCTAATAGAAAAATCTAAACAATGGAACTTCTTTCGATCTTATTGGCACCTCTCTAATCCATTACAGGGGCCTTTTGAAGTGGTGCTTCGGGCTCGAATCACACTGGGTGCTCAGAGCTGGGCACCCAGGACTGATACCACATGGGGGGTGTCCTCGATTAAACAAAACTGGAGGGAACATGTGCCTACATGCTTCTTTTCTTCTTTTCTCTCTTGAGCCCACATCCATATTTTGGATCTCGATCTCGATCTCTCTCTCTCTCTCTCTCTCTTTTTTCCCCCACCCCCACACTTAGTCTAAAGCATATACTTAATAAACAGAATGCATGTTAGAAGGAAACAGAGAATTAAAATCACTCCACATTTCTCACAGTTCTCACATTAACTCTGTAACTTTGTTTCACTCTGTCTGACATGTCCTGAAATTCTTTCCTACACCAAGGCCAATGACCTGGTTTAATCTGAGTAGAGATCCCATCAAGGGGAACTCCCCAGGCTAGGTGGCAATGCTAAGCTGCGGCTCTCCACTGCACTGCTGCTGACAGGTATATCATGTTTACAGACTCTGCCCATATTCTCTGTCTTTAATAAACTTATTTGATACTCTATACTAGAATTTCTGCATTTCATATAAATTCTTTTATACAGAGAAATACACATGAACTGTCAAGGAGGGGGAAGGTAATTTTTGCTGCTGGCAAAGGACCTGCCTACTGCCAGTCTCCTGGATCTGCGCATCCTTCTCTGGACTCCTCTTCCCAATAATAGCACTAGAATCCTTTCCTGCCTAAAAGTGCAAATCCCTGGCTAAAAAAGAATTATATAATCACTGAAGATTACCTGGAAAATAATGACAAACATAAAGGAAATAAAAATAGACTAATCTCATGATCCAGAAATAATTGCAAACTACATTTTGATGCATTTCCTCCAGCTTTTCTCTCCATAGATATGTGTTTTATATGTTGTTGTTGTTGTTGTTGTTGTTGTTGTTGTTGTGTGCCATCGAGTCAGTATCTGACTCATAATGACCCTCATAGAGTTTTCAATGGCTGACTGTTTCGGGATTGCCTTGGGAGTGGATTGCCAGGTCCTTCTCCCATTTTTGTGGACTGGGAATTGAACTCAGGACCTCAGAGACTGCAGTGCAGCGCTCTACCAAACTGAGCTAAATCCCAGCCCGTGTTTTATATAGTGAGGTATAAATAACACTGAATTATGAAAATTTTCATCACTAAAGTTTTGGAAATTTCTATTTCCATTGGTTCTTAGAATTTATATTCCAATATTAAAATATATTCCAAAATTATAACTTTCAAACATATATAAGTATCCTAATTTATTTAGCCTTCCTTATTTCTGAATTTTTAATTATTATTAATAAATCTACTAAGATGGACGTAGTTATGAATAAATGTTCAAATTTCCAATTATTTCTTTAGGATAAAGCTCTAGAAATAAAATTTTTGAGTAATTTATAAATTATTGTCAAATTGTATTCCTGAAAGAATATAGCTCAGGATTCTTTAAAGTGACATCAGACAATTAGAAATACAACAGAGATATAAATTTAAGGAATTGTCCACCAAAACAAAATCCTTTTATGGCTGAGGGAAACAAGGTCCAAGAATGGTTTGTCTAAAATCATACCTATATTGGACTAACATCTTTAAGAGGAAATCAGAAAAAATAAAGTTAAGGGAAATTGACATCTTGAAGGTCTATAGTATTACAAAATACAAAAGAAATTGGTGTGGTAACATCAAATGCAAAAGAATTGGTGTAAAACATGGGCTGTGCCATCTGGCCAAGCCCATTCAATGAAGCCCTCCGTGTCTACTCAGACAGCCATCCTCTTCCTAGTAACTACAGTTGGATTCTCTCTGCTTCTAGTGGCTCTCACAGGAGTCAGCTATAGTTTGAATATCCCAACTCTATCTCCTGGCCAAACTGGTGGTTGGCAAACACTTTAATTTTTTTTAACAATTTTTGATTAGTAATTTTTTTGGCTAGTATACAGCTTAATGGGTTTCATTATGACCTTTCCATATACGCATATCACTGTACATTGCTAATGTTCACCTCCCCCATTACCCACATGACCCCTTCCCCTCTTCTGATCCCCTTCCTCCCCACCAATGGTCCTTCTTCTGCTTACATGTCTGCATGAACCCATATTTTGCCTTTGAGAGTAAAACATGGATTTATCTTCCTTTCCCCCATTACCTTTTCTTTACTGCCCCCTCCTCCCTCTCTTCAGCTACTCTCCCTATTCCCTCTACATACTCCCCCTTCTACTTTCATGACATATATTTTAAAATTGAATTTATATTGAAATCTACTATCCACATGGGTCTGGGATTTAGCTCAGTTGGTAGAATGCTGCTCTATGCACTCTGAAGCCCTCAGCACTGCAAAACAGAGAAGAACCTGACAGTCCACTCTCCAAACAATCTTGAAAAACAATCAGCTATCAAAAATCCTATGAATAACAGAGAAGCACTGACATAGTGCTAGCTATGGCACAGTGTCTGGGAGTATTTTGTTCTGTTGTACATAGGGTCACGATGAGTCGCATCTAGCTCTATGGTACATAACAATATGGCACATAACAATGATATATAACAATAACAGCATCCACATATGAGAGAAAATGTGAGATGCTTGTCTTTCTGTGTCTGGCTTGTTTCACTTAAAATGAAGATCTCTAGTTCCAGCCACTTTCCTAAAAATACCATCATTTCACCATTCTTTATAGCTGAATTAAACTCCATGGTGTGTATTTACTACATATTCCTTATCCTTTCTTCTGCTGAAGGATACTTAGGTTGATTCCATATCTTGGCTATTATGAATAGTGCTGCAATAAACATGGATGAACAGGTATCTCTATGGTATGCTGACTTATATTCCTTTGGATATATACCTAGGAGTGGCATAACTGGCTCATATGGTAGTTCTATTTTTAGTTTTTTGAGGGACCTCTATACTGATTTCCACAATTACTGCACCAACCTATATTCCCACCAGCAGTGCACAAGGGTTCCTTTCTCCCCACATCCTTTCCAGCATTTGTTGTTGTTTGTTTTGTTAATGCTAGACATTCTGACTGGGATGAGATGGTATCTTAATGTAGTTTTGAGTAGTATAGTTTGTATTTCCTTGATGGCTAAGAATGTTGAACATTTTTATATGTTTATTGGCCATTTGTATTTCTTCTTTTGAGAACTATCTGTTGAATTCATTTGCCCATTTTTTGATTAGGTAATTTTCATTTTGGATGCTTAATTTTTAAAAATTCTTTATATATCCTAGATATTACTCCTCTGGTATATATCTGGCAAAGATTTTCTCCTATTCTGTAAGCTGTCTCTTCACTCTATTAGTTGTCTCCTTTGCTGTGCAAGAGTTTTTTTTTTTAACTTCATGTATTCCTATTTGTCAATTCTTGCTGTTGTTTCCTGTGCTGTTGGGGTCCTTTCCAGAAAGTCTTTGTCTATGCTTATGTCTTAAAGTATTTCCTGTATATTTTCCTCTAGCAATTTCAAAGTTTCATTAAGGTCTGTAATCAATTTTGAACTGACTTTTGTACAGAGTAAGAATGAAGGATCTAGTTTCAGTCTTCTATGTGAAGATATGCAGTTTGTTCCCTGAGCACCATTTTCTCTAACTTGTATTTTTGGCACCTTTGTCAAACATTAAGTTGTTGTACCTGCATAGGTTTATTTGTGGGCCTTCTATTCTATTCCATTGGTCTACATGTCTGTTGTTGTGCTGGCACCGTGCTGTTTTTGTTACTATGACTCTGTGGTATAATTTGAAATCAAGTATTATAATGCCTGCTGCATTACTTTTTCTGTTCAAGATTGCCTTGGTGATTCAAAGTCTTTTGTGCTTCCATATGAACTTTAGGATTTTTTTTCTATTTCTGTGGAGAATATAATTGGAATGTTCATGGGCATTGCATTAAATCTATAGTCAGAAAAAATTTTCAGTCAAGAAGCTTTAACTGAGCACCTGTTAGGTGCCAAACATTGTGGTAGGTGCTAAAGATAGAGTGATGAGCAAGACAAACAGAAGCCCTGCCTCTAAAAGCTTATATGCTGATGTCAGAAAACAGACATAAATGAGGAAAGTTCAATTAGTGATAAATGCTATGAACTGACTAAAAAAGGACAAGATAGATTAGCACAGGATGGGAAGAGAGGATAACTTTTCTGAAAAGCAATGTTTGAATTAAGACCAAAATGATGACACAGAACAGCCATTGAAAGATCTTAAGGAAGCAGTTTAATCCAAAGACTTTGAGCCAGAAACAAATAATCTCTCCAAGGGCTAGAGAATAAACTATTGCAAACAGAGGGAAAGGAGAGGTAGGCAGAGGCTAACTCATGCAGGCTTGAAGGCCACAGTTGGCACCTTGGATTTTATTCTGGTTGCAATGGAAAGCCATTGGAGGGCTTTAAGCCCAGGAATTGTGCACTGTGCTTTCTATTTTCAGGATGTTGAATCATTTGCAGAAAGAGAGCAGGTATGTGAGGAAGGCAGCCTGAAGACTAAACTTCAGAGACCTCAATATTGAGACACGCTGGGACAATGAGAAGGTTATACAGGAGACTGCCATGGGCCCACTTAAATAAGGAGGAAAGACAACACAGTGTGGTCTTCCAGAGGCTCAGAGAAGAAAGTGTTAGCTGAAGGAGAATGTGACCAGCAGCATCCAACACAACTGAGAGGATGCACAAGATGAGGACATTGACCTTGGGCTTTGGCAAAATGTAGATCATTAGTGAATCTGAAGGGTTCAGTAAAGTAGGTAATGTGAAAAGCCTGTATGCAGTGACTAAAGTAAGAAAGGGAGTTTGAGGAAGTGGATATACAGGTAGAGCTGGCTCTTTCAAGGAGCTTTGCTCTGAAGAATCCTAGATAGAGCAATCACTGACATGGTGCCTGCATCAGAGGAGGTTTTGAGGCAACACTGTCCAACAAAATGTTCTGTCGTCATGTTACTGGGCACGTGGAAAGTGGCAGAAAATACAAATTTTAAATCTCAACTAATTTTAATATAAATAGCTACATGTAACTAGTAGCTACTGTTTCAGGTAACACAGTTTGTGGTTGTCTTCAAGAGTGATAGTAAGACACATCTATATGCTAATAGGAATCATTACATGCATTAACTCAAATGGGCACCTGAGTAACTGGTCTTTGGTGGCTCTTTCTGCCACCACCACTCCCATATCCTAAATCTGTTGGTATTTGATTCATAGCTTGTATTTTATAATCAGGAAAAAAATCCCTCCCTTACGGCCAATTCCATGAACCAATATAGTTCAAGGTGAATCCTTTTAATCTCTGTGTGCTTCTGTCTTTCCATCTGGGACTGAAGTTTAGAGTGAGAATACTGTAGCTACCATATTCTAAAGAAAAGGAGATGCAGGCTTTGTTGGATCTAGTTATAATGGCAGTATGATTGGTAATTAAAAACACAGGCCTTGGGATTGAAGGTATAGTTGAGTGGTAGATCACTTCCCTAGTATGCCCAGGGTTCTATCCTCAGCACCACACATGCACAAACCCACAAGCCATAGAGGTTCAACTCCAAACTCTTCTATGTGTTAGCTGAAAGACCTTAAGTGAATTATATGAATTCCTGAGGGACTCAGTTCCTATCTCTGTAAAATGTGGATAATAAAAATCTAGATTATGGTGAGGATCAAATGAGATCACCTGGGCACAGTGCCTGCCTGGCATATAATAGCCATATAATAAATGCTACCTATTGTTGCTAACCTCCATGTGTCTGTCAGCTTGTGCTGTGGGGACTTGCATGTTGCTGTGATGCTAAAAGATATGCCACCGGTATTTCAGATACCAGCAGGGCCACTCATGGTGGACATGTTTTGTTCTGTTGTACATGTTTTGTTCTGTTGTACATAGGGTCTCTAAGAGTAGGGCCCCAGGTAATGGCACCTAACAACTACAACTGTCACTAACAGCAGACATTACAGAAACCAGCCCTGCAAGCAACATCATGCCTCCATTACAGTGTTAAAGAGAACCAATGCCCCTGAGATTTGTTTAGTGTCTGAAAAATGAGCATGTGGTTTATGTGTCACCAGAATAGCTCAATTTCCTAAATGAGGGATCCAGGATTAGGGAAGAGCTTCTCTAACTTACAACATATGGCTCTGTACTGGGAGTGGGTAAAAGGACAGGAAGGGCCTGAGGGCTTCTCCAATAAACATTACCTACTCCTGGGTGACTTGTTATTTTTCCCAGACTCTTATCTCTCAGAGTTGCCCACTTGCTCCCAGAGACTGTCTGATAATTCTGAGCCCAGCTGCCAGGCCAACAGTGATCTGCTTAGAGCTTCAGATGACTGCCCCCAGGACCCGCCTACTTTCTCCACATAGTGCTTCAAGATAAGTCTCCCTTGCTCCTGATAAAGGCTTTGAAGAACAACTTGCCTGTTAACAAACTGCTTTTGATTGTGCCTGAGTTTGATCTTTATTTTGTCCTTATTCATCAGACCCCTTTAAATGGATTCTTTCACACTCCTCTGATTAGCCTAAAGGAAACCCCATGAAACAATGAACCCAATTCTTCCTAGTCACAGGGAGTGAGCTGTCAAAAGAGGACACAGGGCCTCCTGCAGGGCTGAGAGTGGAAAGAGGGGCTGGTGATGTTCCCGGCACTATGAAAAGTGAATTAGGCTGGCTTCAAAAGCAGTGAACCAGGGAGAAAAGCAAAGATGCAGCACACACTCCTCTGACCCAGGAAGAGTCTTCACTAAATTTCAGAGCAAGCTTGTTTCCTGCAGACACAGAGCAAACTTTTTCCTGGAAGAGCCCAAGATCATTCTTAGTGTTCTAAACACCAGAGCTCTCCTCTTGTGGCAGAACAGGAAACCAGACAGTCTGTTTTGGAGGGGTAGAGAGTATTGTATCCCCCAAAGCTGATATGTTTCTGAAATGAATCTATTGAGACATGTTCTCCTTTGAGGAATTGGCTCTCCTTGACCTAGAGACATAGTGCCTACCTTTCCCACTTCAGTACCTGGCATACAGCCCAGCTGGCCCATTCAGATCCTAGCTGTCTGGGCACTGACTGGTCCAATGAAAAGCATAAGACTCACAAAGGACCAATCAAAATTCACTTAGGGACAGGGAGGGGAACTCTCCATCTCTTTGTCTTTCAGAAGTCAGGTAGCTAGGGTCTATCTTTGAAGCCACATAAAGAGAGATGGAAGATGAAGATGCAGCTCTAAGGGCATGATTTGAGCCCCTGAACACAGCCATGCCTGAAATTTTGAAATTTCATCTATTTCTTTGGACTTTATAGCTATTCCAGACAACAAATGATCTTTTTGCTCATTAATTCAAATTGGTGTTCAGATGCTTGCAACTGAAATAATAGTATTCAAAGTTCCCTAAGAATTTGTTGAATGGTGGCACACGCCTGTAATCCCAGCGGCTTGGGAGGCAGAGGCGGGAGTATCGCAAGTTCGAGACCAGAGGCATTCTGTGTAATTTAGCGAGACCCTGTCTCAAAAAGTAAAAAAAATGGGCTGAGGTGCAGCTCAGTGGTCCAGCACTTGCAGAGCATGCAGGCGCGAGGCCCTGGGTTCAACCCCCAGTACCGCAAAAAAAAAAAAAAAAAAAAAAAAGAATTTGTTGAAAATGATGGACATGATAAAAGCAGTGTTTTATGAATATGTGTTTGACAATGTTTTTTTAAGATAAATAATAGCCAGGCACTGTTGTGTGCCCCTATAATCCCAGCAACTTGGGAGGCTGAGGCAGGAGGATTCCAAGCTCAAGGTTAAACAACTTAGTGAGACATCATCTCAAAAATAAAATAAAGAGAGAGAGAGGGCTTGGGATGCATCTCAGTGGTAGAGCATTCACCTAGCATGCATGAGGCCCTAGGTTCAACCCTAATACAGAAGGAGAAATAAAGATAAATTGTAGTCTAGGCACTGGGTTGGAAACCTGTTGCCAAAATCTAGGCATAAGATTTTTCATTTCAAGATTTCAAACAGTCATAAGTGACCCTAAGTGTTTAGGTAGAAGGGGAGTTTATTTAAAGGATATGGATATTCTTCCAAAAAGAAAGAAAAAGAAAGAGAGAGAGAAGAAGAAGAAGAAGAAGAAGAAGAAGAA
Source organism: Pedetes capensis (assembly GCA_007922755.1). Classification (NCBI taxonomy): domain Eukaryota; kingdom Metazoa; phylum Chordata; class Mammalia; order Rodentia; family Pedetidae; genus Pedetes; species Pedetes capensis. Next base: position 169,044 of record VMDO01001800.1, read on the forward strand.
GAAGAAGAAGAAGAAGAAGAAGAAGAAGAAGAAGAAGGGGAGGGGGACGGGGAAGGGGAAAGGGAAGGGGAAGGGGAGGGGGAGGAAAGAAAGAGAAAAAAGGGCGGGAGGGTTCCCAGGCACTGTCAAGCCATTTCTAACATATAGATGACCTCAAAGGGCAGAAAAGATTTTTTAAACAGAACACTTTCTATATATCTATTCATGAGTTACAGAACTAATTGTCTATGCCAAATAACCTGTGAGAACTATATTTTTTAACTCATGCACCATAAACATCATATATGACAAAATAGAATTGTTGAGACTAGAGGAGTCCTTTGAAAGTAAACTTGTAGAAATAATGCCCACCACACTGCAGAATTAGTCCAATGAGATAATCAGAACTACCACCACCAATCACCAGGTATTTCAGTCTTCACTCGCCAATTAATGTCATTTCTGAATAACTTTTGAGCCTGTAACTCAAATTTATACCAATCTCTGTTGCTGCCAACCATATTGTGACTTCTGAACCATGAGCTATATGGTGTTGGCTTTTGCTAGTGCTGCTGTAATGGTACCTGTGTTATTCATCTTTCCATCACTGTGACAAAATATTTGAGATAGACAACTTATAAGTTGAAAAGGTTTACATTAGCTCACCATTTCAGATGTTTCAGTCCATGGTCACTTGGCCCCATTGCTATGGGCCTGTGGTGAGGCAGAACATCATGGCAGGAAGCACGTGGTAGAGCTTTGCCCGCTCATCTCATGGTGGCCCAGGAACAGAGAGACAGCTCACTTTTATAACAAAGCCCCTACCCTAAACCTATATATAATGCTATGAATCCATAAATTGATTAATCTGTTCATAAATACAGAGCTCTCATGATCCAACCACCTTCCAAAGGCATCACTCTAAACACTGCTGTGTCAGGGATCAAGACTTCAACACATATGCTTTGGGGAGGCATTTAAGATGTGGTTTGTACCCAAAGGGTCCATGTATTGGGAACTTGTTCCTCAGGCGGCAGAACTGGGAAGTATCATGGAACCTTTAAGAAGAGGAGCCTAGTGGGAAATCCTTATGCAATTGAGGGTATGCCCTTGGAAGAGATTAAGGTAGTTCTTAGGGTAGCCATTGGCCATTGGCAAGAGGGGGTGGTTATAAAAGCTGGAGCCTGGCCCACCCTGCTCTCTGACTTCCTGTCAGATAATGTGGTCACTTGCTCCAACACATGCTCCCTCCAGGGCCATCTGCCATGATGTGATGTAGTCAAGAGAGCCCTCACCAGAACTGAGCTGGTAGCAGCACCAGGCCCTTGAACCTCCAAAGCTGGAAGCTATATGAACCTCTTCTACTGTAAAGCTAGCCTGTCTTTGGCATTTCCTTATAATAACAAAAAGTTAGCTGATAACACCTTCCCTCACAAAGCCTGACCCCAGTATAGATGATGGATAGGCTGTTATGATTGAATATGTTCCCCACTCTACAAATATTCAAATGTTGAAGCCATAACCATCAATGTGCATTTTGAGACAGGGCTTTTAAAGAGGTACTTAGTGTTAAACAAGGTCATAAAGGTGGAGTCCTACTCTAATATTATTGGTGTCATTGTTAGAAGAGGAAGGGACATCATTGGTACATGTGCACAGAGCAAAGACCATATGAAGTCATAGCAGGAAGATGGCCTTCTGCAAGCCAAGTAGAAAGGTCTCAGAAATCTTCTGACATCTTGATCCTGCACTTTCAGCCTCCAAAAAGAATTGTGAGAGAATAAATTTCTGCTGTTTAAGCCATCCATCCTGTGGTGTTTTGTTATGGTAGTCTTAGTCAACAGTGATTGACCTACATGCCTTTTCCCTAGCTATATGGGAGCCTGGGAAATGGTAGGGGATATCACTAAGGATGAATTCAAGAGACCTCACAGATGAGGGTAAAAGAAGATGTGGTGACTAATTAAAAGTGGAGGTGGGTAAATTAGGCACAATGGCACATGCCTGTAATCCCAACAACTCAGGAGGTAGAGGCAAAAGGATCATGAGTTTCAGGACAGAGCAGCCTGCATAACTTAGTGAGACCTTGACTCAAAATAAAAAATAAAAACTGGGCTCAGGTGCATCCCAGTGGTAGTACTGCACTTATAAAGTATGTGTGAGATCCTGAGTTCAACTCCAAAATATTGCAAAAAAAAAAAAAATAGTGGAGATGAGTGAAGGCAAAGAATGAGTGAAATAGGTCTCTCAGAATGAGAACTCAGTGGCTAGAAAATTGATAATAATGTAGGTAGAGAGAAATTGCACAAGGAATGAACTCCGGGAACAGTTCAGTTCTGTACATTTTGGCAACATAGAGGTATCCAAGTGGTAATTGGAAGTGGGATCAGAGACAAGGCATGCAGCTTGGTTCTAGCGCATGGATGTAAAAGCTGGAGTTGGAAGAAAGATGCATTGTTTGAGGGACAAAGAAGTAGATCCGGGATCCTGAGAGGAGTCTAGCTGAGGCAGTAGGAGGGGATATACAGGCTTGGTCAGTTAGAATGGTCTAATTTATGCTCCAGTAACAAAACCCGCTACAATCTGAATGGCAATAAAGATTTATTCTTGCCCTGATCCACGTCCATGAAAGCTGGCTGGTGACTTCACTCACCATTAATCCCTCAGGGATCCAGATGGACAGAGGCTCCATCTGTCATCACCAATGATCACTATGTCAGGGAAAAGTAAGTGTGGCAAATCAGGCACAGGTTCTTAAAGCTTCTATACACAGAATTCACTTCCACGTGTTCTTTATGGCCAAAATAAAACATACGTCCGTACTCAACGGAAAGTATAATCCAATCACCTACCCAAAAAGATAGAAAAGGCAATATTCAGTGAACATCATTAATGACAACCACAGGAGACAGGAGATAGAACAGGAACTAACAGAAGAGACAAGGTCACACCACTTGTACTGTAAATTTTAGAGGTTGGTGGTAAAACAGGGCAATGTGAGGTAAAACAGTCCAATGCTAAGTATAAATAGGCTCACTTACTGTGGTGTTTGCTAAAAGAATAGTCATGGATGTGTGTGTGTGTGTGTGTGTGTGTGTGTGTGTGTGTGTGTGCGCGCGCGCGCGCGCGCGTGCGCACGGACCTGAAGTTATTTTGTTTTGGTTTGGTTTTTACTACACAATTTCCCTTCCTATTTGGGGGATTTCTCCTTCAGTATAATCTTGGGGAAGGGAGAGCCTGAGGCCAGATTTTCCCTTTTGCCGTTCTCAGAAATCAAGGCATAGGCAAGTAGCCTGGGAGGTTCATGGCCTTTAAATCTCAACTAAGAAGAGGTGGTTAGGGTTTTCTAATGCTAGCAGAACCCATATCAAAGGGCATATGGGTGGTAGAATCGTGCCTAAGGGGTGATGTTCAGGAACAACCATTCTTTCTGACTGACCAGCTTGGCAGGGCTGCTTTGTCTGCTGCCCACTCCCAAACCCATACTTTTGGTTGGTTCCATAAGCACTGATACACTCCCCATACAGTGATTGAGATAGCTACAGTTACTTTCCAATTCTTAGATCCGAAAGCATCCTTTTTAAGTCCATACCAAAAAGGGATCTGAAGTTGTGGTTCAGAATTAGGCATCTATTCTCACTATTAGCCGATCCCCTGATGATGGTTTCCCAGTTATCTGGATATACGAAAGTAGAACATAACAATTGTGATAATTATTATTTCTAAAACAGCAAAATGTGTAATCATGGGAGGAGAGGTGGAAGGAGATTTATAACCACCTGGGGGAGACTTGAAATTACATGCAAGCCTCCCTACCCTTACATTCTGTTGAGTCTTCAGTGAAAATAAATATAATACACCTCTGTCACTTCCTTGACTGTCCAATATCTGAGTCCTTCCTCAGCTAAGAAGTTACCCATTATGTGTCTTGGTGGAGACTATGACCCAACAAACAGTTGTTGGCTCAACTCTACCCCTTTCCAAAATGCCAGGCACTCACTATCCTGTGCCCTGGTGGCTACTGCACATGAACTAGGCTCAGACAACCCAGTGCTTCTATGCAGGACTTTGAGTCTATAACCAATGACATAGAGAGAGTTTAGAATTCAGTGGCATCAGTGCCCAAGGCACAATGTCTAGGGCAGTGACAGCAGCAATGGTAGCTTTACTTGTTAGTTTTTTGGGGGGTTTTTTTTGGTCTTCCTAGGGATCAGAGGAGGGTCCTGATACACTTCTAGTAAATTTCTTTTCTGCTTAAGCTAATGTGATGGTTAATTTTATCTGTCAACTTAGTCGAGTCACAGTGCCCAGGTATTTGGTCAGACATTGGTTTGGATGTTTCTGTGAAAGTGTTTTTGGACGAGATTTACATTTAAGTGGATGGACTTTAAGTAAAGCAGATTGCCTTCCATGGTATGGGTGGGATTCATTCAATCAGTTGAAGGCCTGAATGGAAGAAAAGGCTTACTCCCCAAAGCAAGAGGGTATTCTGCAGCAGAAAGCCTTTGGACTTGAACAATTCTTTCCTACTTCTTCAACTTGATGGCTTTTGGACTTGAATTGTAGTATTGGATTTTTTTCTGGGTCTCCAGCCCACCCTGAAGATTTTAGACTTGCTAGTCTCCATAATCATGTGAGCCAACTCCTTAAAATAAATCTCTTTATGCATACATACATATCCTATTGGTTCTGCTTTTTTGTAGAATCCTAACACAACAAAACAAAGTCGTTTCTGTTACTTGTAGTTAGAAATCCTGACCAATGTGTTTTTTAAATTCTGTAGGGAATCATAGTGTATTTCCTACTATAAAGAGTACTTTTCAAAATTAATTATCTCCCTGCTTTATGCCTTTATGTATTGTTCCATAAAAGTGCTCTGAAGGATTCCAAGAGGGTGTACCCACAGGGGTTACCTGTCCACTCTGGGAAATATGTAGGGGTTTCTATTGTTTCTCTGACCTCTGCATTACGATGAATAACAATATTGTATTAGTCTATTTTCCATTGCTATGCAAAAATATGTGGGCTAGGTACTTTATAAAGAGGTTTTGATACATACCTGTAACTCCAGCAACTCAGAAAGGTAAGGCAGGAGAATCACATTGGTGTGGTTGTTTCTGTGAAGGTGTTTTTGGATGAGATTTACATTTAAGCTGATGGACGTTAAGTAAAGCAGATTGCCAGAGATTTGAGGCCAGAGCCAGCCTGAGTAACTTAGCAAGACTCTGATTCAAAATTTAAAAAAAAAAAAAATTTGAAAGGTGGGGCGGGAGATGTAGTCCAGTGGTAAAGCACTTGCCTACCATGCATTAGGACCTGTGTTCAATCCCCTAGTACTGAAATTTAAAAAAAAAAAAAAAATCACAAGAAAAGAAGTTTATTTATATCACAGTTTTGGAGGCTGAGTCCAAGATTGGGCAGCTCCATTGGTTTAGCATCTGATGCAGGTCCCTTGGCTTCAACATCCATGGTGGGTGGCATGATGACATGGAGAGTTCACAAGGCAAGATGAGAAGCCAGAGAATGACTCAAGGATCATGTTTGCTGTCTTGTCACAACCTGCTCACCCAAAAAAAACTCACATTGAAAACTACCTTAGTCTATGCCATGGGCAGTGCCCCAATAACCTCACCATTTCCCATAAGGCCCCACATCTTCAAGGTTCCACCACCCCATACCACCACATTGAGGACCAAGCCTCCAACACATGAACCTTTGTGGGACAAACCACATCCAAACCATGGCAAACATCTTCTGTTTCAATCATGTATTTTTTTCATTGTAGTAAAAAACACACAAAATATACCACCTTAAGCATTTTTAAGTGTACAGTTCTATAGCAGATCTCCAGAACTTTTTCATCTTGCAAATCTGAAATTCCATACTCATTAAACAATGGCTCACCTTTTCTCCTGTCCCCGATCCCTGATAACCACCTTTCTACTTTGTGTTTCTAGGAATTTGCCTACTATAGATACCTCATAGGTAGAATCATGTTATTTGTCTTTTTGTGACTGGCTTATTTCATTTAGCCTCATGTCCTCAAGGTTCATCTACAATGTAATATGTGACAGGATTTCCTTTCCTCTTAAGGCAGAATAATATCCCATTGTATGTGTATACAACATTTTATTTATCCATTCATCCATCAATGGTTGCTTGGGTTGCTTCTGCCTCTTGGCTATTGTGAATAATACTCCTGTGAATATGGGTGTGCAAATACCTCTTTTAGACCCTGTCTCAATAATTCCTATGGGTATATACTCAGAAGTGGAATTGCTGGATCACATGGAGAGCCTTCATACTATTTTCCACATGATTTTACCATTTATCTATCATGCTTTTTAACTTCTCCAAGCCCTCTTATATTTCCGCTTCTGCCTTCACAAGCCTGTGAAGTAGGTAGAACGTAAATTATTATCACTGTGGTAGCCTGGGGGGCTGGGATTTAGCTCAGTGGGTAGAGCGCTGCGCTGCAGTCTCTGAGGACCTGAGTTCAATTCCCAGCACCACAAAAATAGGAGAAGGGCCTGGCACTCCACTGCCAAGGCAATCCCGAAACAGTCAGCCATTGAAAACCCTATGAGGGTCGCTATGAGTCTGATACAGACTCGATGGCACCTAACAACAACAACAACAATGATAGACCAGGTACTTGTTTAATGAAGGGGTTTTAACCTCTCTATGGTTTGCATCATATAACATATTTTGTGACACATTGGCTTCATCTGGTACACTTTCTGTTCACCAGGGACACTCCATCAGAAGTAGGAAGTAGGTATGGCCCTTTATGGGTGCTGAATCTAAAGGACTCTTTCAAACTACACTCCCACCCTCATCTTAAATAAATTATGCACTTAAAGTATTTATTCATTACAAAAAAGAAAACACTGCACTCTAAAAAAAAAAAAAAATCTAAGGATTAAGATAGACCTAATGGTTCTCGGCAAGGATATTGAGAAGTATGGGGTGATTTTTCTGTTGTTGAGATGGCCACCCTTGTTTCCTGGCATTTAGTGAGCAGGGCCAGGGACACTGAAAGTCTTGCAACACCAGCTAATCCCACATAAAGAAGAATGGGCCACTCCAAATGCCAATGGTGCCCACATCAAGAAATATAGACTCATGGCAAGATCAGTGGCCATGTCAAGGGAGAGAGTTAGGGGACTTTAGTTACAACAGTTCTCCAAGCCACTACAAACAATTGTTCAATCTAAATGACAACGTACTTACTACACAAACAACTTCAAGCCAAGTCCCTCAGCCACTGCTATTCTAACAGATCTCCACCCCACACACCTATTGAAAAATTCTAAGCTGTCACTCAGGATGCTCAGAGCTAGATATCCAGAAGTTCTAGAACAGCATTGCATGCTGAGTTCAAGTAGTGTCTTCTCTAAACATTAGCAAAAAAAGAAAGAAAGAAAGAAAGAAAGAAAGAAAGAAAGAAAGAAAGAGAAAGAAAGAAAGAAAGAAAGGGAAAGAAAGGAAGGAAGGAAGGAAGGAAGAAAGTCTTCGTAAGGGGTCATTTAAAAACAGGAACCTCTTAAATCCACTTGCTGTTTCAACAGAAACATGAGACTCCAGTCATCTAGTCCCTGTTTACATTAAAGGAATTCTGTCTCCTTCAGGCTTCTCTATAGCAAAAACCTTCCTATGGAGAAAAAGCCTCTATCTTTACAGTGTGTTTTTTAAATAACAAAAGGTAGTAGAGCCCTTTTCTGAAATATTGGTTCCTGGACCTTGCACGGACCTTACGTGATATTTACCCCTCACTTCCTCCACTGTTGGCTCTGCATAAACCCAGAGTGAATCTGTACAGTGCCTCATACACAAGTGCTTGTGGTTTTCTGCATTGCAAGACCTCTAATCTTAAAAAGATCTAACTCAGAAGAGGAAAGAAAGGAAAAGGGGGCAAGGTATTTTCATGCTCATTAGCATTTCCAATTTCCTCTCTCATCCCTCGTCCTCCTCCCTCAAATCTCAGCACAATGAACTAATTCTTTGTGATTGATTGTGGCTTGTAGATAACTGGGGGACACTTTCTCACTTTCATATTCTGTTGTCTGTCACACAAATCATTCTAAACGGCTGCCTAGAAGGAAAGCTGGTATAAACCTGAAAAACTTAAATATCCATGCAGAGTGTTAGTAAAGCTCAATTTCAAGTTACTTCTTCCCCCTCCTGTTTTTATAAAGGCAGGGTGGGGAGAATTATCTGACTACTTCAACCTTGCTCTTCTAGAATCACAGTCAGAAAGGAATGTGAACCCTTTGGAAATGAGCATGCAGCCCATCCCTGTAACACCCTGGAAGCTCTGAACATTTTCATTGCACGTACAACGGATGATCAATTTCTAAGCACATCTTTGTTTTTCCTAAATAGCCACATTATTCGTCTGATGTTGAAAATGGCATCTGCACTGTATGCAATTTCCCTACTCGCTTGGCACCATCAACTGCCTTTGATGACACTCAGGACCGCTTCTTTTTTGTCTCCTCTTTCTCTCCAGCTGCAAAACCCAGATGTCAGGTTCAGGAATGCATTTTCTCTGGCAGGGATATCTGGCTTCTCTCAGCAGTCCCTAAGTTGGTGGCTATTGTGGAAGTGCCAGCAAAATAGCACAAGATCACACTAAAGATGGGATTCAGATGTTTTTGCAAAAAGAGGAAAAACAGAGTCCAAAAGGGGGGGGCACATTTTTTTATGCCTCTCATTATTAGCCAGGCTAGCATCAGGCTGTGTCTGAGCCAATTGCAGATCCCTCCCCATTTAGCTACTGCTCATCCATTTTCCCCCTTGACAGTTTTTTATCTCCCCACTCTGCATCCGAAAGCAGCAGCTGGGTATGATGCAGGATTTGCCTGAGTTAATCAAACCTAGGATCAGGCCTGATGTAAAATATATGGACAAGGAAAATAGGAAAAAGAGAAGGAAAGAAGGAAGGGAAGAGGAACAGCCTACAGAAATTGGTAAGGTGAAGCAAGGATAAAGAAGAGGAACCACCCAGAGAGAGCTGGGAGCAGGCTTTGTGTCAGCTGCGTATTGGGATGCCCCCACAATTGACTTTTCTTTTTCAAGCAGCTTTTGTAAACATGAATGGAGATCAAGCACCAACCTGCCCACTATCCCAGCCTGGCTTATGCTGACTCTGGCTTCAAAGGCATCTTGAGTGAGGCAAAAACTTAAAAGAATCATGCCCCAAAGTGCCACATACCAACAGAGGCCATGTCTAAATAGGAAGTGAAGGGAATCTCAAGCATAAGGGACCTTGTTGTGTCTAATTTTTTTCCCCCTTTCCAAGCAGCTGCATGGACATTGAGCATTTGGGTGCAGGACAGAGTCAAGCCCTCCACCAAGTGCCCACCCAGCCACCCCTTGCTGACTGCCTCAGACACCTCTAACAGTTCAAAGGAACTTAGAGAAACAGTGAGAGTCTGTCTCCCAGGCCAAAATTCAGGCTATCCAGTGCTTTTAGAAGTATAAAGTGTTGCATCTTAATAGGATTTGGGTTCTATTGACTCACCCATCTAACAGCACACACCACACTATCCTGCTTCACCATTTCACTGCCTAGCCCGCATGGATCTGGGTTGTATCTCTGTCTCATTCAGTGGAGGCTACTATATCAAAATACCATAGACTGGTATCTTTGTCCATTTTCTGTTGCTGTAACGGAATACCTGAGATTGGATAATTTATAACAGAAAGAGGTTTGTTTTGGCTCATTATTCTGAAGGCTGGGAAGGTACTGGCATCTGGCCCCACTTCTCATACAGCTTCAACTCATGGAGGAAAGTGGAAGGAAAAACAGGGTGGATGCAACGGGGAGCAAGAGAAAACTGAACTTGTTTTGTAACAACCTGCTTTTGTAGTAACTAGCCCAAACTGTGAGTGAAAGAACCCACTCCTGAGAAAAACTCATTTATCCTTCTTACAGACCAATACCCCCAACACCTTTATATTGGGGATCAAGCCCTAACATGAGTTTTGGTGACATGAGGTTTGGTCATATTCAAACCATAGCAACTTGGTGGCTTATAAACAACAGAAATTTCTCTCTCATGGTTCTGAAACTGGGAAGTCTAAAATCAAAGTCAGGAGACCTGGTGTCTGGTGAGTGCTGGCTTCTTAGATCACAGAAAGCTGCCTTCTGACTCTAACCTCACAGTGGTGGAAGGGATGAAGGGTATCTCTCAGACCTCTTTTATAATTCACTAGTCCTCCTCATGAGGGCTTTGACACCATGGCCTACTCACCTCCCAAAGCCACTGCATCCTAATACCATCACCTTGGGGTGGGGTGTTTGGGGGGCCTTAAACATCCAAACTTTAGCAGTCTCTGTATAAATGAAGTCTATTCAACTTTGGACCATTCTTCTGCTTCCCTCCACAGTCTAACTCCCCAGGACGCTCCAGCTTCTGGGGCTCACGTAGCCTAAGTGCAGTGCAGCTGTGAGCTTTCCTTCTTCCTACATTCTTGAATCTCGAGAACCGAATCAGACATCAGCCAGTTGGAGGAAACCAACACCTGCAGGTTTCCCTGGGAATTTACACCCAGCCACGTCTCCTCCATCCACCTCCATCCACCAAATTCCACTGATATGACTCTAAGATTATTTTGATTCAACACAGACCCAAAGGGCAATCCAGATATAAGGACTTTGGAGGCTGATTGTGTACTCTGGAGGTCCAAAAATGCAGCACATCTGTATCAACTCTGTAGAGAAAAGCAGCCATGGTGAATTTATTGAAAGAAGGTATATGCATATCTCTAGGCATAAAGAAAAGCATGGACTCTATAGTAAAGTCCCTTTTAAAAAGTCACAGAACTTGACAGTGATTGGAGTTTTAGGGAATTTTCAGAGAAAGTATGGCTTTACCTAATTTTATGTTAATTCTGTCCCTCAGGATCATGGCCCAAAGATCCAGCGGAATGTCCCTGTCAAGGCCACACATGGGCTGGCAGGGTGTTGGTGTCCTTTCCAGCCAGTGTGCTTCCCTGGCCCCTCATCACCTGCCTTCTCCCCTCCAGCTGACTCTTAACTAAATGTCCCCTGCTCAAGGCCTCAGAAAACATGGTCTGCCCTCGGCTCCATTTCTCGCTGACGCTGAGTTACCTCACAGCTGTCTCCAATGCTTCTCTCTCTGTGGTAAACACAAGCTCTTCAGTAAATTGAGGGCTTCAGATGTCTCCCCAGAAGACTAAATGCACCTCCCTCTTGTACCAGAGCCTCTCAGGGAAACTGTCTCTTGTACCCCTGGATACCCACATGTTCCAGGAGACTTTTCCAACCTGATCCTTTGTGCACACACACACTCGCTTCCCAAGCATTGTCTGTCTTGCTTCCACAAGGCATTTTGACACTCGATCTTTTGCTTCTACACTGGTATAGAAGAGAGGCTGAAGGCACTTACAGTCAAGTGCCTCTTGCTCTCTTTATTCCTCCAGCTGGTTCCAGTCTAACACAGCTGGCATATGGGCTATACCCAGCATCTGGGAAACAGGCAGCCCAGCAGCCTCAGGCAAGCTATCCTGTCTCAACACATACATCAGTGCTGGGTGGTGAACTGAGTCTACCAAATTTGGGATGTCTGGCTGATAGTATCTGAGTGACTTCTTTAAATTCAAATTCAAAAAGCAATAACATCAATGAGATGGCAAAGACCACAGGAAGAGGATGAATGCCCTATGCAAAGATTGTTCAACAACCTATCATCCTGGATAACTTTGTCATGTGTATGTCATGTGTTGGAGAAAATTCCACTGATGATCCTCTTGTCAGGAACACCACCTGAGCACTTGGAAGAAATGTTTTATTTGCTCCTTCAGTTGGGAGTAGGATCCCCTATGGGGCCTTCTCTGGTAAGAATTAATGTTCCCCAAACTTACTTCCAAAGAATGCCTTTGTTTTGCTGAGTAGATGAATAGGAACATACATTGAGGAGTTGAGATGCCTGGTGGAAAAGGTAGAGGAGTTGGAGAAGGAGAAAGGAGTTCAGGCCAACAAACTGGCCTGATGGCCATATTTGCAGCTGTTTCCAGTGCAGCATGCAATATAAATTACCTCCTTTGTTTTCCCAATGAACTCTCCCATAGAATCTTTTTTAAAATTCACAAAGCACAAATATGATTCAATTTTCTGGTATGACAATGGCAAAGGTTTGCCTGCCAGCTGCTGCAGCACTAAGCTCATGGAAATCAGAGAGACCCTGCACACCCCAACCGTGGATGTGCCATAGATGGGATTCCGCTTATCTGCTCCTGCCTTTCATGCTAGCATTCCTGGATGACCAGAGGGCTCTCAGGGTCCCTCTGTTGTTCAATTTCTAGTGATTATAATGCAAGAACTTTCTCTTCTTGATAGCAATTTATTTTTGCCATAATTGTGTTGCTGCTGCAGCTGGAGGTTTCTTACAGGCTCAGCATATTTGTGTGTCCTACAGAATGCCAAGCTTGGCTGTTTCTTTTGTGATGCTCCTCAGAGCTTGCATTGTGTTTATTTTTGACCATTTGTACTTGAAGATGGCTGTCAGCTCTTCAAGTAACTGCCACCCTCAGCCACAGGGTCTCAGGATCCTGACCTTGGACATCTCATCTCTAATTCTTACCTTATTCATAGCTTACCATATGCCCATAGGTCATACCTTCATTCATTTTAAGATGCTTATAGAGTAGCGTTTTTGAACCTGGCACTGTTTGAGTTCCTGCTTCCATGAGGCTTGTCATCTGCAGCCATAGCACCCTGGCATTCAGTCCCACCTGATCGTGGAAGCTAAGCAGGATCAGCCTGGTTAGTGCTTGGGTAGGAGACCACTTAGGAATACCAGGTGCTACAGGTTAGGGAGAAGGATCTGGCAACCCACTCCCAAAATAATTTGCCATTGAAAGTCCTATGAATAGCAGAAAAGCACTGACAATAGTGCTAGGCATGGCATAGTGTCAGGGAGTATTTTGTTCTGTTGTACCTACGGTCACTATGAGTCAGACTAGACTTGAGGGCACCTAACAACAACAATCCATGTGGCTTACAACCTAGTGAGGGAAAAAGACTATCAACAAATAAACAGAAAATATATGTTAGACACTCTCTTTGCTTTCCAGATCTACTCTTTTCTTTTTTTGTTTCCTGGGGTTTTCTTATTGTTGTTGTTGTTGTTGTTGCTGCTGCTGCTGCTGCTGATGATGATGATGATGATGATGATGATGATGATGATGATGTTGATGCTTTGTTTTGCTTTGCTTTGTTTTGCTTTGTCTTATTTAAGATAGTGTCTCACTAAGTCTCTCAGGCTGCCTCTGGCTTTAAACTCAAGATCCTCTTCCTTCCACCTCCTGAGTCACTGGGATTACAAGTGTATGCCGCGGAGCTGGGCTTTACATCTACTCTTTTCCATGTTGCTCTGAGCCTTTAGGGGCTAACCTCTATTTTATCACATGGGCTTCTTTGACCTCTCTTTTCTGATTAGTTTGGGCAAGGAGAGATATTGGCAGGAGATGGAGGTCAGAAAGAGAAAGAGATGAGGGTATTAATCTCCCTGGCATCCTCTCTACCAGGTGGTCATTGGCAGTGTCCACAGTTCTCTACCAAAGCCACAGTTTCTGATGGGAGTCCTCTTCACCACGACTATGCTGTCTGGATTACATATCAACTCCTTTTCCTTGTTACTTCGGGGGGCACCTAAATTTCTTTCAAATAGCTTCCTGCTATCGCCAAACCCTGGATGCTTCACCATTCATAGTTGGTTCTCTTAACTCTGTCTGTCTGCATCCTTGAAAATAGTTTCATCATTAAATTACCCCTAATAAATGTGTCATCTATTTCCTACCAGAATCCTGTTTCACACAAATGTACAATGATAAGAGCTATAAAGACACATGTGACATATATATATATATATATATATATATATATATATATATATATATATATATAAAATCAGGTTAAGAGCTAGGGGAGGAAATGCAAGGAAGAGGGATAATTAGCATCCAGTGGATGATAGGCAAGGCAGACATCTCTAAAAAGATGACAAGGACACAAAGGGAAAAGGAAGTAAGTCCTGTGGCTATTAGGGAAGAGCACTCCAGGTAGAGGGAATAGCAAATGCAAAGGTCTTGAGGTAAGAGTTTTCTTAGAGTGTTTAAAGGGTCTCAAGAGGTCCAGGGTACTGGAAGTAGAATTTGAACAGGAGCAGGAAAAGGAAGTGTGATCAGAGTCGTACAGGATGGGCCAGAACAGGTAGTACAGTATTGACCATGGTAAGGACTTTAGAGTTTATTCAGAAAGAAATGGGAAGCAGTTGGAAAGTTTGAGCAGAGGAATAGTAGGTTCTGACTTTATTTTTTAAAGGGATCACACTGATTGCTGTATGGAGAACACATAATAGAGAGGCAATAGTAGAAGCAGGGGAAAGTATTTTTGGGAAATTCCAGTTGTCTAGGCAACAGATGAGAGGCCGGGGTTTAGCTCAGTTGGTAGAGTGCCACTCTGTGCTCTCTGAGGCCCTGGGTTTGATCCCTGAGTCTGCAAAAATGGGAGATGGACCTGGCAACCCACTCCTGAAACAATCCTGGAACAATTTGCCATTGAAAATCCTATGACTAGCAGAGAAGCACTGACATAGTGCTAGGCATGGCACAGTGTGGGGGAGTGTTTAATTTGGAGTACATAGGGTCACTTTGAGTCAGATCTGACTCGATGGCACCTAACAACAATAACAGGCAATAGATGATACCAGTTTAGATTAAAAGATGAGGGTAGTGAGAAGCCAGAAGTTTGTTTTTGTAAATGCTAACTTGAGAAGCTTACTCTACAGCCAAGTGAAGATGACAAGCAGGCAATTGTTTCTCAGTTTTGGAGTCTGGTAATAAGGTCAGGATAAGAGCCATAAATTAGGGAATTATCAGTCTACAAATGGCATTTAAAGTCATGGAAATGGATGAGATCATCTAGTGAGTGAGTGCAGTGCTGGGGCCTACCACCCTTTATGGTTCAGAGGATGCAGCAAAAGAGACTGAGTGAGGTAGGAGGTGACTCAGAATGGTCTCAATGCTTAAGTAAAGAAAGTGTTTCAAAAATAGGAAGATCCAGGTGTGTTGGCGCATGCCTGTAATCCTAGCACTGGATAGGCTGAGGCAGAAAAAGCACGAGCTCAAGTCCACCCTGGGCTACACAGTGAGACCATCTGAGCTCCTCCCCCCTCCCAAAAATATATGGAGTGATCAACCATGTGGACTTTAAATGAGCCCAAGATTAGCAATGTGGAGCTAATCAGTGACCTTGAGGAGAGCTGTTTTGGTGGGTGGAATAGATGAGGTCTGGTTTAAAGAGATTCAAGGGAGAGAATGAGAGGAAAGGAAATGAAGTCAAGGATGAAATATATAGCTCTTTTGAATGTTTTGCTATGAGAAGAACACAGAAGACATAGCTAGAAGAGGTCATCGGGTCAGGGAAGGTTTTATTGTGTTTTGATTTGCAAGCTGAAGGGAATGATCCAGTAAGAGGGAAAAATAGTGATGTGGGAAAGATAAAGCAGCCAATTATGCAAGATAGAGAGGTTGGCCTTCCATAAGAGCTTCCTCACTTCATCCTCGATTATAAGAGGAAAGATCCAAAAGGTGGTTGCAGATAGAGACAGATGGGCACTTAAGGTAGTGGGGACCAACAGAGATTCTCTTCCAAATGCTTCTGTTTTCTTACTGAAAAATAAGAAGCAATATTATCAGCTGAGAATAAGGAAAGAGGAAGAGGGGTTGCTGGGTTGAGGGCAGAACATGTAAATGGATATCTGGAAATATAGAAAGATCTCCGGGCAGCACTACCAGTCCCTTTGAGATTTGTGGTCACACTGGCCAGTGAATTTTCACTAACCATCTGTCCTTCTAGTCTGATCAATCTTCAGATATGGCTCTATGTCCCATGATCAGGAGGCCCTCATAATGAGAACCACTTATACCTCAACGATCCTCTCGTAGCATATAAGAGGATATTTTCCAAACACTGTACCTTTGAAAAGAATGTCTTTCAGGCAGGATGCCATTAGGAAGACTTTTCTGGAAACAGTAGAGGCTCCTCTATCCTTCCTGGGTCTCTCTCACTGGAGCTGTCTTATCTGGGAAAAAAAAAAAAAATGGGCTCAATGCTGTAACTCTGCTTTCATTCCCCTGAGCATTATGTTAGGTGTTTGAGGACTATAAAGACTAAGAGCGACCCTGTCTACGTTCAATGAATTTATAATGTGGTTGGGGAGCAGTGATCTCTACACAAGTACCTATGTACAATAGCCAAACCCACTTGACCATGACCATTTTCAAGGCTGGAACTGTGGCTAACTAGTGTAAGGGTGTGTGAATCAGATCAGACACTAGAGGGGATCAGAAATAGAAGCGATCAGGAAGAGCTCCGGGGAGGAATCTACTGGGGCAGTGGGACTTGAGAAAAGTCATTAGGTATGCCAATCATGTTGTGGGCTTTCTAATGTGTGCACTGGATTATGTTAATGAGCTCAATTTCCCCCAGTTCTAAAGCTTTGCTCTATGCCTTTGAACTGACACACCCTGTCAAAATATGTGGAAATTGAGTATCCTGAGTCCAGACCTCCCATGGAGGCTCTAAAGGGAGGAAAGAACTACTCCTGTGTTGGCCTGGCCACCACCTCTTCGCTCCCTCCCAGGGAACTGGATGCAGGAGCCTTTGCTCATGCTTCTCAGTTCATTTCCTTTTTGAGACTTCTTTGCCCTCAATGTTTGTTTTAACCAGACTGTGCCCATATTTGGGGGTAGGGGAATAGCAATGGAAAGATAGGGTCCACCTTCCCAGGATGGCATTCTTCCAGTGCCTGGGAGTCTGAGATGTATATATGACCTCTATTTTGGATGGCTGCAGCTGGGGCAGGAATTAGTACATTTTACTTACTTAAATTAATGAGCAGGAAAAATGTCATTTGTTCCATAACCAGCTGAGTGACAGATCTATGCCTTTGCCTGATGCTGAGGCTCCTTGGGAAACACCATGTAATCTCACTGATGTCCGATAAAAAGATAAGTGCCACAAACAATTTTTAGCTTGAACCTGTCATTCACTTTACATTTTCAATGCTTCACAGTGATAAGAAACTCACCTAACATCTGTCATTCCAAAGACCCAAGGCTGGTTCATTTTGAAACCTTAAGGAAGTGGCAGAAACTATTATAGCGAGCAATAAAAGTATTGGGACAGAGTGCCCCAGGGTAAGCATTAGAGATTATTGAGAATATGTTTAAGAATATCCTGGGGAATAAAATGACTACATAAACAAAGAAAATAGAAGAGCATTGAATCAACATCATTTGGGATTTAAGGACAAACAAGCTATCAGAATTTAACAACTTCAAAGACAAGAGCAAAAGAAAAGACTAAAATAAATTTAAACGAGTTTAGACTATAGAGGGGCATCCTTCCTAACTAATGTCAAAAGCTGATTGTCTTTTGCCAGAGTAGAACAAATAACACCCCCTTCACATAATACCCCTTCCCTTAGCACTATGGGCTAGGGTTTAGCTCAGTTGGTAGAGTGCTGCTTTGCACTCTCTAAGGCCCTAGCACCACAAAAATGGGAGAATGACCTGGCAGTCCACTCCCAAAACAATCCTGAAACAATCAGCCATTGAAAACCTCATGAATAGCAGAGAAGCACTGACATAGTGCCTGGCATGGCACAGTGTCTTGTCAGAGAGGGTTTCATTCTGTTGTAGATAGGGTCACTATGAGTTAGACCCGACTCAACAACACCTAACAACAACTTAGCACTGCAGTTTTTTGTTAATTTTGTTTTTGTCTTGCTATATAGTCTCCAGGCTAGCCTCAAACTTGTTAGCCTGCTGCCTCTGCCTGCTGAGTGCCAGTTCACACTGCTGTCTGTAATGAGTGTTCTCAGGCTAGCATCTATTAATAGCTGGATCTGGTTTCAATTTTTTAGTAAGTAGTACTACTAGAACTTCGCTTCTGGCAACCTAGGGAGGGACTTTCTCACTAGACAAGCCTAGAGTCCAAATGGGAGGAAGAGGGCACTTGTCTTAGAGAAGGAGAGACTTGCACTGGTTAAAGGAATGTGGACATCACTAACTTTGAAGCTCAGGACTAGGCCAGGACTTTCTGCCTGCTAAAGCAGAAATGGGAGGCAGATCTGGGAGCAGATGGGGTCTGTGGATGAGCTGGGAGCTCAGTCAGTAGAAGCTCTGCAGGAGGCTCCTCCAGGCCTGAGAGCAGAACAAGGACAGGACTGAATGGTGGGTGTCATTTCTGAGCTAGAAAGAAAAGAAGACCTTAGGGTGGAAAAGAGAAAACTGCTGCAGAGAATTTACCATCCATACACTCACTTGGCCACTCAACCTGTATGATTATGCAATATCTATTTAGACACCTCTCCAACTACATGGTCTTATTTTTGAGGGGAAATTTTTATGTCATGCATTTAATCTCAACGGCAAACTATGACATAAGTATTATTCCTGGTTCGATTTTGCATAGGAGAAAACTGAAGAAGAGAGAGATGAGTAAGCAACTGATCTAGGATCAGCCAGGGAGTGACTCCTTACACTTTTATTGCATAAAAGAGTAAATCGATGAATAACAACTCATGCATCTTCAAAAACATATCCTTTCAATTTTCTTTCTCCAGCAAGTTTAAGGTGCCATTTGGAATTCATAATTAAAGTATTGGAAGCTAACTAGTTAAAAGGAGCAACTCAAATTGTGTGCATTGAGATGGCAAAACAGTCAAAGGGTGATCTTTAATTAGTTTACTTGACTGTAAAATGCAAAACAGGGAAGCCTGTTATCTTAAAAAAAAAAAAGATAAAAGGCAAAGGCAGAGTCAAAGATAACAGATTTCAGCAGTCACAGAGTTCTCTCTCTGGAAATCACAGCTGTTTCTTGTATCTGCCAACCAACTGGATATTGTCAAATGACTTTTGTTGAAAGCCCACAGGTCCTGGCAGGGTGCACAAGGACTGCAGAACACATGAGCCTGCTCTTTCAGGACCTTCCATTTAAAGAAAGATTCAACATGAGCGCTCCAGAGGAAACTGACCTGGGCAGGGGGCGGGGAGGGAGCAGGGACACAAAATTTAGAGCAAGCTTTTACACACTCTAGCAGTTCAGCCTAGAAGCTCAGTCCTACTCACCAATAAGTCTATATGGACTAAAGGGTTACTATGGGTTTCAGTGCTTAATCAGAGTTGACAATGGTCATTACTACGGTTTGAATGCTAGTCCCCCTCCATAACTCATGTTAAAATTTAATTGCCATTTTAATACTATTAAGAGGTAGAACCCTTAAGAGGTGAACCATTGCCATTATTGCTAGAGATTCCTTATAAAAGAACAAAATGGACCCCCTTTGTCTCTGTCTCTCTGTCTCTCTGTCTCTCTGTCTCTCCCTCTCCCTCTCCCTTTTCCTCTCTCCCTCCCTCTATGTCACTCTTGTTCTTGCCCTGTCACCCACCACTCTCTCCCTTTTTCCCTGTCCCTCTCTTTGCCCTTCCACCATGGGATGACATGGTAAGAAGGCCACCACCAAAATGCCAGCACCTTGTCTTGGACTTCCCAGTTTCTGGTACCAATAGCCAGTAAGATTCTGTTTATTATAATGACCCAGTCTGCGGTCCTCTATTATAACAGTACATAACAGACTAAGACTGTCATCTGGTCAATCAGCAAGCTTTTGCCAGGCCCCCTATGCACTGGATTCAATGCTAATTAGAGTAGAATTGTCCCCTCACCTACAATTCAAGGGACCTCATTCCTTTATGAAAACAAACAAGCTGGAGCTGCATGTTGACAGATGTCAGCATCAGGTAGACACCTCGCTGGATTAACAACTCATCTGACTGCCTTGCCTCTCCCAATACCCAATGCTGTCCCTACTGTTGACACTTGCTAATCAAGGTTACCTTAGAAATTTCGTTTTTACTAAGCTTCATGTGTGTGTGGCATTGTTGGGGTGCAGATGTCTTACCCTCAGAGAGAAGCCCTGTGAAGAATTGCTATCAAGCGGGCCAATTGAGATGAAGGGAAAACTAGGGTTAGCATTTACCGAAACTGGGCAAGTTGAAGTGGAAATCCCCAAAGAGAAAGATGCAAAACACTCTACTGCTTCTAATAGGGATGGAGAGATTTGTGTAACTGAAGTGGGGTTAGGGGCCAGAATAAGATAGAAAATTTGTTCTACAGTGGAAGGAAAACATGCTGAAGACTATATCACTTGTGATAAAAAATGAAAATTTTCAAAACTGCAGAATAGTAAAGAAAATAATCTAATAGTGCCCAGATGAAAGAAATGTTATGCCTTTTTCCTCCAACTCTTTTGTTTTAAGGAATAAGATGGCCAAGTGTGGTAGCACACACTTGTAATCCCAGCACTTGGGAGAGTAAGGCAGGAGGATCAAGAGTTCAAGGCCAGCCTGGGAACATAGCAAGATCTTGTCTCAAAAAAGCAAGAAATCAAGAAATCAAGAAAGAAAGAAAGAAGGAAAGAAAGGAAAGGAAAAAAAGAAAAAGAAAGAAAGAAAAGAAAAAAAGAAATAAGATGAAGCCCCCTTTATAAGCCTTCTGATCTCATGTCCCACCAACCCCCTCCTCAAAGTGCAGATCATTTTCAAAAAGAATAAGAGCTACTGAGTCATAGTATTGGGGTTATTTTTTGCAGCCTGTCATTTAATTTTGCTTCATGTTAAATATAATAAAGCTGTATTAAACAACTGCCAGTTTGTTTTTTAAAATATGTAAAATACAGCAAATCCCACTTTTAAATATTCCACTGTGTTTGAAGAACCAAACCAGTTCATGTGATACTTTTTAAAGAAGATTTCTCATTTTATGGCTGCTGTGGGCCCTATTGCTGAAATTCATCTCTTTCAACAGACTTTTTTTGTTTGGCAGTACTGGGGGTTGAACCCAGGGCCTCACACTTGCATGCTTTGCAAGTCCTGGACCACTGAGCTGCACCTCCAGCCTTTTTTTTTTTTTTTTTTTTTTTTTTTTTTGATACAGGGCCTCAATAAATTATGCAGACTGCCTCTGGTCTCGAACTTGTGATCCTCCTGCTTCCGCCTTCAGAGCTGCTGGGATTATAGGCGTGTGCCACCACCCCAGGCTAACAGATGTTTTTCACAAGTGGCCTGTGTCACTCTGTAGCTACCTAGCACTTTTTCTATGAACATTTCTCAGTGTATGTAATATACACCAGCAGAGATTGGCTGAGCACTTTATGTATATCAATTCATTTAATAATCACAGTGACCCATTGAGATAGATCCCTAGTTATCATTCCTGATTTACAAATGAGAAAATTCATCTGCAAAATGCCCTGATCTTTGCGCATTTATGTGAAGGAATCATGTGACTGTCAGGTGCTCTCTGTGTGAAGAGGAAACTGTAGCTGTAGGGAAAAATTGGGAGGAAATTGGCAAAAACTCCCAAACTGGGAAAATGGTGTTTGAATATCTGGTTTGTAAGTTAGAAATCTAGGGAAAATGAAAGTAACTTGGTTGCACGTTTGTACAAAACCCTTCCTGATTGGACAATTGGACTGAAAGCTGATTGGCTCAGGCCATTCCATGGGCAAGCTACATAAAGAGCTGCGCTGC
>VMDO01001801.1:0-44844 GCA_007922755.1 Pedetes capensis
AAAAAAAAAAAAAGACACTACCTCAGAAATAAAAAAAAATTAAAAAGGGGTTGGAGTGTAGCTTAGAGGTGAAAGCTTGCATAGTGTGAGCAAGTTCCTTAGTTCAACTCCCAGTATTTGAGGGGGGAAAAAGTCTCTTACAATGTAGATATGACTTCCAAGAGAAGCATACTCTTATTGTGATCATTTTCAAAGTGAATAAGATTACCAAGCTCTTCAAAGAGTGTGGCTACAGAGAAACTGTTTTGAGAACCTATAATTTACTAGTCATTATGTTGGGCTGGGATTTAGCTTAGTTGGTAGAGCTCTACTCTGCAGTCTCTGAGGTCCTGAGTTCGATTCCCAGTATCACAAAAATGGGAGAAGAATGTGGTGATCCACTCCCAAGGCAATCACGAAACAGTCAGCCATTGAAAACCCTCTGAGGGTCACTATGAGTCAGGCACAACTCAATGGCACCTATCAACAACAACATTGAAATGGTATCACTATGTGAATCCCTAAAGACTGTGCTGCAGATATTGCTTTTGATGGGGACAAAGAGAGTAGAAAACTGACTACAGCAATGCTAAGGAGGGCAGAAGGGTGGTGACTGGCAGGTTGTGAAGACAGGAGATTAGTGAAGGAGATCAGTGATCTCCTGAAGACTGGGAGGGGTCCTGAAAAGAAACCAGATTCCTTGGCATGTTTATCTCGAACTGGCTGGCCCCACCTTTGCTCCCTCCCTCCCTCTACTGCCATTACTTCCCCACAGGGCCTCTCCCTCTTCCCCTGTCTGCTTTTTCCCTAAGGTTTCCTTGGTCACTGGTTGCATATGTATTGTGTAGTTTACAGAGGAAATTCATGTTCACTATTGCCAAAATCCCCCACGTGTCTGTCAGTTTGTAATGTTGTGAGGGCTTGTGTGTTGCTGTGATGTTGAAAGCTATGCCACTGGAATTTCAGATTCCTGCAGGGCCACCCATGGTGGACAGGTTTCAGCTGAGTTTCCAGACTAAGACAGACTAGGGAGAAGGACTTGGAAGCCCACTCCCAAAACAATTGTTGTTGTTGTTGTTAGGTGCCATCAAGTCTGGTCTGACTCAGAGTGACCCTATGTACAACAGAATGAAACACTACTTCACACTTTGCCATGCATATGATCTTTTTATGTTTAAGTCCATTGTTATGATCATTGTATAAATCCATTTAATTGAAGATCTTCTTCTTGGTCACCAACCCACCAGTCTCCCAAACATGATGTCCATCTCCAGGGATTGACCCCTCTAGAAAAAATTAACCATTGAAAACTCTATGAATAGCAGAGAAACAGTGTCAAATATAGTGCTAGAAAATGAGCCCACCATGCTGGAAGCCATTCAAAAAACAACTAGGGAAGAGTTGCCTCCTCGAAGTAAAGTCAATCTTAATGACAGGAATGAAGTAAAGCCCTTGGGACCGCCTTTTCCTGATGTGGCATGACTCAAAATGCGAAGAAATATAGTGTCTACAACATTAGGCTCAAATATAAAAAGATTGTGTGCATGGCACAGTGTTAAGTAGTGTTTTGTTCTGATATATGTAGAGTCACTATGAGTCAGACCTGACTTGATGGCACCTAACAGCAACAACAATTGCCAAAATGATGCTGGGTACCACCCAAACAACTATGTGCTGTTCCATGTGTTTAAGGAACTTCATGAAATGATTTCTTAAGGGGCCTGACATTCATGACTATGCCTGGAACGAGTGAATGTTATGCGGATGAGATTCTCAGAGGCAAGATTTTGTCCACCTCAACCATCGCAAGAAAGCCAAGGGTTAGTATGGTTGCAAACTGAGGTGTGCCCTCCTTTCCTTACCATTTAAAGAGGGACCAGTGAGAATCAGATCATAGAGATCAGGCCTCTGGTGTGTGAAGTGTGGGGGTTAGTAGTCAGTGTTATGTGTTATGTACTGAAGAGGCAAGGGTGATTCAAATCTCTGTTACAAACACAGCTCTTGGGATTTATAGTGGAGACAGCCAGTTGCCGACCACATTATCTATTCTTATCCTGCCATCTGGAGACATGACATTTTCAAGCCTCCACTACATTCTAGCCAATGTGCAAGGAACGCAAATGATATAGGGTGACCTCAAGGAAATCTCCAAAAAGATGGTTCAAGGTGCCATTTTCCCATTTCTTCATTGTCTTTTCCTTCTTTATGCTGCTTAGGATGTGAGTGTAATGGCAAAAGCTGGAGCAACCACTTAGGATTATGTGGTGGGAATCACACAGAAACAACAGAATATTAAGACTAAAGTCTGGGTCCTTGACAAGTTGCATGATCATATCAACCCCAGACTGCTTTCTTCTAGACTTCTTGTATTTGAAAGGGAAAGAAATTTCTATTTTGTTTAAAACACTGTTATTTTTGTTTCTTTCTTTCTTTTTCTTATTTTTTTTTTAATCTGTGACCTGTGAGAAAGCATCTCTCCAGCCTTTAGGTGTAACACATAAGTTCTAGTTCAGAAATTCCATTTCACTTCCTTAATTTCTCTAGGTATCTAACCATATAACTCTCCTTTCTCTTCTTTTCCAGGGACATGAAGGCCATATTTCCATGGTCCTCAAAGATATGCAATTCATGGTTGAAATGGCGAAGTGGACAGTGGACTATTATCTTGGTTCTTGTTCTGGCTCCTGGGTTTTCTGCGAGCAGGTAAGCCACAGTCTAATTATTAGGTAGGATTGTGTTACCTACCTAGACCTAGGGTCAGCAGAGAGATTAGGAAGGATTTCAGGTCTCCAGATGACTTGGTGATCCTTAGATGAGAAGAGGCTTAGGAAGTAGAAACATACACTTATTTGGCTAGAAAACAGTACTCAGTGAGTCAGAGGCAGCACCACACTTCTGAGGTGGAGAATAGCACGTCCGGCCATTTCAGGAAGTAGTTAGCAGTGAGAGGAAGTGCAAGGGGCAGAAGGGCGGGTGGAAGACTGGGTTGGCAAGGAGTAGACACAATGTTCCTGATCACTTTTTGCTCCAGCTGGGCCAGCCATGTGGTGTGTTTTGAACACTTCATGTACTCCATTGCCTTCACCCCTGCCCCACACATAATCTCTAGGTCACACCCTGACTGAATAAGCCATGTTCTTCCATCACTATGAGGTGTTCTCTGTGTTCAGAAAGTTCTTTACCCTCAGTAAAGCCTTCTGAGACTTCCTCAGGCAAAGTTAGAGTGTTTCTCCTGTGCACCTCTGAAGTGCTTTCTACATTCAAGTAAACTTCTACCTTTAGGTCTAGCCAAAGGGCTGCATTTAATTTAACTCGTGTGATTAACTACACCTGTTCAGTAAACAGAAAAGGCTCTGGAAAAGAAGAAAGAGAAAAGGAAGAAAAACATCTTTTATTCCAGTCTCCTACATAATATACTTTATCCTGATTTTTAAAAAAAATGTTTAAAGGAAGTAAAATGAACTAAAGATGGATTGGAACACAGCTGTGCCCCTCGCCCATCATCCATGCGTTCTCTACAGTCACTTTAGCGCCATTAAACAATGTTCAGTAGCTGGGATCAGCTACTGCCCTGCAGACCATGAAATATTGAATTTATTTTTTACATAAAAAAAAGTTTTCCCACAGTGATCTAGAAAGTCTTATTCCAAAAAGCCAACTGAACCTAAAAGTGTGCTGAGTGACATAGTTGGTCTACATCTTTGTCCAAGCTCCTTAAACAGCCATAGACTGCTACCGATTTGCAGGCTGGCATCCATGGCCAAGGTTGGGTAGCTCTGCCCACAGAGCAGTGGGGAAACACAGCTGCAGCTCAGCTGGGGGGCCTCAAGTCATGTTCCAAGGCAGCAGAGCTACCATTCCTCCTCCGTCAACTCAGTCACTCAACACCACAGTACCTGAAGCAGACAGACATCCTGGAATTAGTACCTAAAAGGTGTTCAAAGCCCTGAAGCAGAGGCCCCACCTGAAGGTCATTTGGATGAGAGAAGCCCATAAGTTTATTTATGCGTGTTTGCCCTCATTATAATTAGACTTCTAACTCCTCAGGGCAAAACTTGTCTAACCATAAACTTCTGAGAATACACTCTGTTACTAAAGGTAAATCAAGTAATAACAGGAAACTATCAAACCCTTTACCAGGAAAATGAATACATATTTTTATTTAATGGACAGTTTTGAGAAGTAGTGGACAAATGTAAGGTACATGGGATTTGCTGTTTCTCCCAATTTTAGCATCTGATTAATGTCCTTTCATCTGACTATAAAGTCCTAGGTCAGGATGGGGCGGTGTGCGTCACTTCTTGGGAGGGGCAGTGAGTGAGGAGGGTGTTATAAATCAGAACTGGAAAGTTGTTTTAGGAACATATATGGGGGGGTTGTTTTGTTTTGTTTTTGCTGCTTTTTATTTTTTATTGTTGTTGTTGTTGTTTTTATGCGGTGCTGGGGGTTGAACCCAGGGCCTTGCACATGCTAGGCAGGCACTCTTCCACCAAGCTACATCTTCACCATATACTGTTATTTATATTCGGATAGCCAAGACATTTCCTTAGTCCACCCATCCATCTATTCATTCAACATAACTGAGAACATAACTCATGCCAGGAGCTGTGCAAGGAACTCAGAGGAACTAATGATGAGAAAAAGACACACAAAAACGGTGTTCAGAGTGAGCTGGTGAGCAGAGGCCTCAGGCACAGCTTCTGGCTGGCTCTGGTCCTGATCTGGGCTCTGGACCAGCAGTTCCGCTTAGTCGCCTTTGGCCCATTGGGCCCACAGTGTTCCGTGACACACAGACGACCCGGCCAGGACGCGGTCACATTCTGACAGGTCCTCGGCTGGGTCACACTCACCCCACTGCCCCGTACCCTTGGTATGCTTGACTCACTCCCCAAGCCCATCGGCAGGGTGCCCTCACACCCACACCTCCCCAGCCCTTCCAGAAAGGCCCCTCCAGGCCTCTGCATTCCCACAACCAGCCCTTCCAGTTGGGCAGACATTTCCTGTCCTGGCAATCAAGAGGCATTTTGTTTTGTTTCGTTTTAAATACACAGTATATCCCCAGGCAGCTCCACCCTCTGCTCTAATTCCCTTAAATCTATTCCTTTTGGACCTTTATTTTCACGCACAAGAAAGGGGAACAGGGAGACTGAGTAGGGAGAGAGGCTGGTAAAATAAGGAGCCTCCACAGAAAATGGAAAAGAGAAGAGAAGGTCTCTGCCATCCCGGTTGTGTTTTTACTTTTTCCTTCCTTGAATGTGTCACCTGCAATCACCAGACTCTCTTGAGTCTGTGCTCGGTCTTTCTGCCCCAAGGAGTAGTAAGCCAAATTAACTGAGTGAAATATACAATGTCACAGGAGTTGGCAATAATTAAAGGATAAAGCAGACATGTGTCTTCAGACAGTAACACGTATGCATACTGCTCTTCATGTAAAACTAATAACAGTGTCATGCTGGTATAATTAATGCCTCAGTTATTAGGTCTTATGGGGAATGAGCTGTTCCTTGTAATTGATTCTCTTAAATTCCTGGAGTTTACAATCTTGGGAATCAGATCATTGAAACATCCTTCATTCTTATGGAAATCTTTCTAAATATGTTGGATTATTCTGTTTTTCTAAGCAAGTTTGCCCAACATGATTTATTACCCTCCATAAGGATAGGACTATGTCTACCATTATATCTCCAGTGCCTGGTGCAGTACCCAGATCTATGTTTGTAGAACAAATAATTAATTATAACCTCCAATATTGAACTTTGACAAAGAAAAATAATACTGGGTCTTTGGATTTATGGAATTATTTGCCCTTACCTCAAATTAATATGCTTTTTTCTGTTCGTATTTGTGCTTTTATAATTCTCCTATCTCGTCCCTCGTCGTGAAGCTGCTAGTTTCTTGATTCTGTTTCTAAAAGCTTTCCCTGTCCCATTAAAATGCTGATTGTAATCTACTGGAGATCAGAATGAAACTTCCTGGGTATTCCTGAAATAAAATGGTCTCTCTTAGTGTCTGAGAAAGGCAGAGGAGTCCTATTGATAGGTGGCATGGTAGGGAGGAAGAAAGGATATAGAGTCATCTGTAGCCATCCACCTCCCAGCCCAGCCAATTTGCATCACAGCCACCTAAGGTATAAATATGCATGTAAACTTCCTCTGAGACAAAGGCCTTGGTCTGGTGGTCAGTGCTTCCCTGCTAGAGAATATTCTTACGAACAGCATACTTGCTGGAAAGAAACAGAGAATTAGAATCACTCCTCACTTCTGCATTCGTCCAGGAAGGATAAGACTGTGTAAGACATACACTACTCCCAGCAATTAGACTAAACATTGTTCTATGGATTCTGCTTTCCTAACCTTTTGAAATGCCCACCTCTGGACCCATTCCTTTGAAGGCACTAGGAACCCATTAATGACCCAGGCACAGGGCCCAGGTGTAAAATGTTTCCTTCCTGTGAAGGTTCAAACACTACAAAGATCATGGTTGACCTTAGCTCTAGGCAGCAGTAGCCCTTCACATCTGGAAGGTGCACTATCTTTATAATCTGTGTCTATACTCTCTATCTTTAATAAACTTTTTCTATACTCTATACTGTAATTTCTATATCTCATATAAACTCTTTTATGCAGGAATACAGGCAAACCCAAGGTATCTGCTGCTGAGAAGGGGGAGCTAACTGTTGTTGCTGGGGAAAGACCTGACTGTCGCTGGCCTCTCAGGCCCCCACTCCCTGCATCTCCTGCTAACACTATGAATTTCAGATGCCCGTATTGGCCATCCAAAGACTTTTTTCACTTTTTACTCATCTGTGCTTGAGATGGTTGTGCCTGCTATATGCATATCCCCTGGATAAGCCAAGTGTCACCATAAGAGCCACAGTAGAGAATCATAATAAATGCATCATACTCTGGTTAGAACATCTCACCATAAGTCACCCAGGGAAAAGATCACTTTTGACGATAGAATCTGACATTTCAATTATATGGTTCCTCCACACTTACGACACAAAGCCAACCAGACAAAGGGGAGCCTCTGATACATCTGAAGTCGACACCTTTCCTACAAACTCCAGAGTCTACCTCTCCCTGTGTATGACACATGTTCCACTCACTGATGCTGTACATACGACAGCCTTCCCCTGTCAGGGTCCACGAGTCCAAATTTAGTGTATGATTGATCCAGCAGGATCGAGTTTCCCAGAGTGCCCATGGAGTTGTGAGAATCTCTTCAAAAACATGAAAACTGATGGAAATCCTGATTTTGAGTTTACCAAGCAATCATTCAAGCTTCAATAATGCATTCTGTCAGCCACAGAGAGTTCAATGAAGACAATGAGCTAATGCAACGTTAGAGGAAGAAGGGAGGAAAAGAGCTGGGTTTAACATCGAATCCAGAGGTGAGGCCTCTAATATTGTTTTGGTTTCAAGGTTTCAACGCAAACTCATTATACTGTGAGTTTTCTTCCTCCAACTAGGTCTGGTTTTGGCCCAGGATCTTTGTTAGTTGGAGTAACTCAGGGCAGGGCCAGGAGACAGAATTCTTTAACCTCAGTCCTGAGTCAGCATCGATCTTACCAAGTGACCTTGACCAGTCTGTCTGAGCCCTTTTGGGTTCCAATTTGCTAACTATAAAACACCTGATGATTGCACCCTTTTGTTCATAGCATGGTGTGAGATTTTGTTAATTGATGTTTGGAAAAGCTTGTATCTTCAGATGAAAGCATTTATAAGTTTTGAGCTCTGTTCTTAACTGAGGTCTTTGTACAGTTGAATTTTATTAACTCTGGCAATGGAGCTTCTATAATTTCCCTTTGGTGAAATAATTCTATATCTGTTCACCTGTTGAGGAACATTTAGGCTGTTTCTGCTTCGGGGCTATTACAAATAAAATTACTATAGACAGTTGTGCACATGGCTGTGTATGGATATATCCTTTTATTCCTCTTGGGTAAATACCCAGAAGTGAAATGGCTGGGACATAAGATAAAATATTACCTTTTGAGCACATCCTGAATAAATAGATATTGTATTGTAGAAAAACATGGTACATCTGAACCCCTACACACAGTTCTCTTGACGCCTGCAAGGGTTTATCATAGAATCAAAAACTTATATTTTCTTCTTTCATTATAATAAATAAAAAGAATTTGCTTTTTTTTTGTACAATGCAATGTACAAAATACTTTTGCATATATTTTATCTAAACATACCCTTAGCCTGCAATCATACCACTGTGACGTCCAATCCTGTCAGATCTCGGAAACTAAGCAGGGTCAGGTCTGGTTAATGCTTGGATGAGAGACCGCCTGGGAATATGAGGTACTGTAGGCTTGGGAGAAGGACCTGGTCACCCACTCCCGAAAAACAATCAGCCATTGAAAACCCTATGACAATAGTGTTTCACTCATAGGGTTGCTATGAGTCAGATACTGACTCGAAGGCACCTAACAAAAACAAACATATCCTTATAAGTAATTTCTTCTTCTCTTTCTATGATTGACTCCAAGTGATTGTCTCTCTAAACAAAACCAACATTTGTGAGACTGAATGAAATATTTTGAGTATGTTCACAATAGAATTACAAATCCAATTTTTCCCTTGCTTCTCAAAAAGCAATACCTACTCTCTAGGTTGTACTCCTTTGCCAAAGACAGCCTTGACCCTGCCATAATGGCAAATCAGTAAAATGTAAACTAGACCATCCATTCGCCTGCTCCTGGCTGCTCTGCCCTTTCTCCTTTACACATGTCTGCAGACCTGCCAATCACCAGCAGCAGTTTAAAGTTTACAAATACATTTCTTGCTCAACTCTTTCACCGATAAATCTCCCCCAAAGAGACCAACTGTTCCTTATCTAATTCCCAAACACTGAATCATCTTAGCGTGCTATTTAAGTTGGAAAATAATATTATATGGAAGATATTGTTGAAGACAAAACTTGCATTTTCACTGTTTTATGATGGAAATAACTTCATTCAATTGTTGCAGAAAACTATTAAAGAGATCTTCAGAATCATCACTTCAAAAACCTGGTCCCAGCTCTCTCTCCTGCCTTGTGCCTTGCCTTCTCCTGCCAGCTTGCTGCCTTTTTGCCCTCTACTCTCCCAACTTCTTCTAAGTTCAGGAGATCTTTCAGTCAAAAACCACAGCAGATAATTCTAAAAAGAGCCTTTGGCTTTGGGACAATTGGTTTCCCATTGCAAAAGTTAGGTTTTAGGGCTCACCACACATAAATATAATTTCACTTGGATCTTAGAAGTTAAAAATAGAGCTACCAAATCAATGAAAAATAATAAACTTTTTAAAAAATATTGAAACTGTCATGGTGATACATGCCTGTAATCCTAGCACTTGTGAGGTTAAGGCAGGAGGATCATGAGTTTGAGGCCAACTTGGACTACATAGTGAGTTTGAAGCTGGCCTGGGCTACACAGCCAGCTTGTGTCTCAAAAAAAAAAGGGATAGGAGAAGTCATTCTAAGGACCTAGAATCCATAAAGGACATTATTGAGAGATTGAATATGTGAATTTTCTAGTTCTGTGTGCTAAAGATATCACTGCAAAGTTAAAAGATGCTTTACCCTTCAGGTTTGGAGAAAACACTTGCAGTACACATAAAAGGGGAAATGCCACTACTTAATATACAAAAAGCTCCCTATGTTGAATCATACCCTAAGATTTATACATTTTACTCTATGGAAATTTTACCACAAAAAGGACTGTAAAAAAATATTGAATTTTATTACTCATATGCATCTGAAATATTTATTGCACTAATACCAACAACTTATTTTGAAATGCATAAAAATAAGACAAATTGATAAATGAATAAAGGGGTGGATAGATGAAAAGACAGTTGATAAAATCAAGATAGTAAAATTTCATTATAGATTCCGGGTGGTAGGTAAGTGAGTATTTACTATATAATTCTGTTGACATTTCTATACGCTAGAAATTTTTAATAATAAAATATTGGGAAAGAAGCCCATAGAATTAGTAAGAAAATAGGCCTAGAGCCTAAGAACAGTAAACAACATGAATTAACAAACAAATTGAAATAAAGAAAAATAAAAGAACCAAAAGGAAAAAGGAAAAGAAATAAAAATGTTCAATCTCACTTGGAATCTGTGAAAATTTGTAAAGCTTGGTAACAACTACAGAAACAAGCATCGGAAAAATATACGCCTAAGGATGTTTATTGCTTTATTGTTTGAAATTTAAAAAAGAAAGGGAAGAAAGAAAAAGAAGCAACCCAAACAAGTCTCCCTGGTGTAATGGTGAAATAAATCATAGCATGCCTATGCTTCAGGAATTCACCCAGCAGTTCAAGTGAGGAATTTTGGGATGCATTGACATGAAAGGTCTCTGAGTTGTAGTCTTCACTGAAAAAATGAACATCACAGAATGAAGTGAACAAAATGACTATTTACAGAAAAAATACTAATAGAACTATGAGTGTGTGCAAATGCACAGAAAAAAATATGCCCCAAACCCACATACTCAATCCATGAATGCATCTTAAGAAAGTGAAATTAGAGAGAGGAGGTAAGAATGAGGGACACTTAAGCTTCCACTCTATAGACTTCCACATTATATGGACTTCTTACCGCAAGCATGCAATACTTAGATAACTCTTTAAATTACCTTAACTGACCCAGGACACTAAAATAGCTACTACCTATCTCTAAAATACCCTGTGACCATGCCAAAATTCAGTGAAAAAATCCACATATTTTTCTTGTTTAATATCAAAAGCCTCAAATCTTGCAGACAAAACATCTGGTGATCTTTTATGTGGTCTTTCTTTACTTTTCATATGAATGCTTCAGCATTCATGTTTGTAAGCCAACTGTTCACAAGCCTACAAATCATGTGAAAGTTCTTTCTTCTCCCAATTTCATCCCCCAGGGCCCAGCCCATCTCTAGATGCAGAGTTTGGTCCCAATAGAAGCCCTATTGAAAGGAAAGTGTTCTTAAACATAATGGAATGCATTTTGAGCTAAATGCCAAAGATTAGCTGGGGTCAGGGAGGGGAGAATTTTTCAAAAACACTGAGAGTCAAAGGCAAGCAGATGAAGATGAAGCCTAGCGCTGCAGCACACTCTTGTAATCTCAGCAACTAGAGAGGCTGAGGCAAAAAGATCACAGGTTCAAGGCCAGAGACAGCCTGTGCAATTTAATGAGACCAGCTCAAAATTTAAAAATATAAAAAGGACCTTGGGATACATCTCAGTGGTAGAGCACTTAAGTAGTATGTGCAAAGTCCTGGGTTCAAATCCCCAGTATTGAGGGGCAGGGGGAGGTAAAGACAAGAAGAGAAAACCAGAAGGATGGTTGAATGGAGAGAGAAGAGAGCAAGGAATAGGTTTTGACCTAAATTTGTAAGATTCTGATCCATGAAAGAATTCAGGAAAAAGGAACTTCACCACTTAGGCATGCATATGTCCAGGTGCACACCTCCATCCAGAGAGACTTTGTAGAGACAGAGTGGTAAATTGTTCCTCCAAAGGGAAGTTTCTAGCTAGCTGATGTGCAAACATGGAAAGAGGAGCAAAAAGAGTTGAGTTTGGCATGCACATTAAAAGATTATATGTGGTCGACGGACCTGTTTCCTGCCCACAGAAACCCCATCAGAGCATTTTCCAAACGTTTTTGGCCTGACTAGGGAGTGCCTTCAGCCATTTAGTCATCTGTTACATCTCGGATGAGAATGGGTGGCTTACCTCCCAGATCTTCCCAAAACACCTGTCTGGATAAGTGTATAATATAGCAAAGACCAGAATGTTATTCATGTAACATGTTTTTCATCACCTCTGCTGTAGGAGAAACTTGCCCCATGGTTTTGAGAAAAGCAGGGTACCGAGTTCACGTGTGTCCCCACTTCACATCTTCTGTTCACTCAACACACATGTAAGAGGCACCTGCTATAATTAGTGCTAGATGCAATGCTGCACTCTGGAAATGCAGAAGTATACGCCATGACTCTCTCACCCCAAATCCCATACATTGTGAATATTTACAATAAGATAGGCATTTGTATAAGGTAGAGTAATGGCAAAAAGTCAATCGTAAGCCACTACTGGGGAAGTAAAAGCAGGTTCAGTGCCACAGAAAGTATCCTCTGAATTATACTCATTTTTTGTTTGTTTGTTTGTTTTTTGTTTTTTTCGGTACCAGGGGTTGAACCCAGGGCCTCGCGCTTGCATGCCCTGCAAGTGCTGGACCACTGAGCTGCCCCCTCAGCCCATTTTTTTACTTTTTGAGACAGGGTCTCACCAAGTTACGCAGACTGCCTCTGGTCTCGAACTTGCGATCCTCCTGCCTCCACTTCCAGAGCTGCTGGGATTATAGGCATGCACCACCGTGCCTGGCTCTCTGAGTTATACTTTAATAATAAGTAGGAGCTTGAGAGAATGAGAACCCACAGTCTGGAAGATAATATTTACAAAAGACATATCTAAATGGATATTATCCAAAATATACAAAAAAAAACTCTTAATACTCAACAATAAGAAAACAAGCTAATTTTAAAATGGGCAAATTTTTTTTTTTTTTTTTTTTTTTTTTTTTTTTTTTTTTTTTTGCGGTACTGGGGGTTGGACCCAGGGACTCGTGCCTGCATGTTCTGCAAGTGCTGGACCACTGAGCTGCACCCCCAGCCCTTTTTTTTTTTTTTTTTTACTTTTTTGAGACAGGGTCTCGCTAAATTATGCAGACTGCCTCTGGTCTCGAACTTGCGATCCTCCTGCCTCTGCCTCCCAAGCCACTGGGATTACAAGCGTGTGCCACCA
Organism: Pedetes capensis; assembly: GCA_007922755.1. Taxonomy (NCBI): domain Eukaryota; kingdom Metazoa; phylum Chordata; class Mammalia; order Rodentia; family Pedetidae; genus Pedetes; species Pedetes capensis. Next base: position 12,766 of record VMDO01001801.1, read on the forward strand.
TGCCCGGCTTAATGGGCAAAATATTTGAACAGATACGTCACCAAAGATATACAGAAGAGAAATAAGCATTTGGAAAGGTTCTCTACATCATATGTCATTAGAGAATTGTAAATTAAAATGAGATACCACTGCTTGTTTATTAAAATGGTTATAATCCAAAACAGTGACAATTACCTAGTGCTATTGAGGATGCAGAGCAAAAGAACTCTCATTCATTGCTGGCAGGAATGTAAAACAGAACAGCTACTGGAAGACAGCTTGGCAGCTTCATACATATTAAACCATCTTACCAAATGATCCAGCTATTGCACTTCTTGGTGTTTACCCAAATGAGTTGAAAATGTATATCCTAACCAAAATCTGCACACAGATATTGCAGCAGCTTTTTTCATAATTGCCAAAACTTGGAAGAAATCAAGATGTTCTTCAGCAGATGAGTGGATAAATAAACCTGATATATTTAGATAATAGAATATTTGGCACTGAAAACAACCAGGCTTTTGGGGGGCTGGCGGGAAGAGGTTGTTTGCGTGTATGTGTGTTTGTTTGTTTTAGGTTTTTTGAGACAAGGTCTCGCTAAGTTACCCAGACCAGCCTGCAACCCTCTCTGCAGCACAGGCTGTTCTCAAACTCATGAGCCTCCTGCCTGAGCCTCCCAAGTCCTGAGATTACAGGCGTGTGCCACTAGGCTGAGGTAACAATGAGCTCTTAAGCCATGAAAAGACATGCAGGAAACTTAAATGTATAGTACTAAGTGAAACAATCCAGTCTGAAAAACATATATTGTGTGAGTTCAACTATATGACATTTTGGAAACGACAAAACTGTTCTTGTTGTTAGGTGTCCTCAAGTCGGTGTCTGACTCATAGCGACCCTACATACAAGAGGTGAAACAGTATTATTAGTGCTTCTCTGCTATTCATAGGGTTTTCAATGGCTGATTATTTTGGGGAGTGGGTTCCCAGGTCCTTTTACCAATCCTACAGCCCCTGGTGTTCCTAGGCAGTCTCCCATTCAAATACTAATCAGACCCAACCCTGCTTAGCTTCCGAGATCTGACGGGTTCATACGCCACAGTGGTACGGCTGCAGGTAACACCAAGAGGGAACCCTAACTAATGTCAACTGTTGGCTCTGGGTGGTAATGCCAGGTCCATGTAGGTTCATCAAAGCTACCATTCTGGTGAGGGGTGCTCATAGTGGAGGAAGCTGGGGCAACAGGACAGAGGGCAGCATATGGGAACACTGTGCTCCCTACTCAATTTTGCTATGAACCTAAAACTGCTCTAAAAACTAAAATATACTTAAAAGGAAAAAAAGTGAGTAGAAAGGGCAGCACTGGCTACCTACCACAAATGCCCAGATGGGCTTCCCTCATGGGTGAGGGACACAAAGCCAAACCCTCTGGATTACAACGGAAGCACGCATATAAATAAACACAAGGATGAATTTTTAAAGATTGTAACTGTATATGATAAATTCATTAGGGGGCCAAGTTTGGTCAAAGGTAGATAATAAATATAAAGCTCTGAGCCCAGAGAACACTGAAAATTCCTAAGACATGGTAACTGTTGCTATTATTATCATCCTCCCCCTCTCCTTCCTCCTTACCACCATCATCATCATCGTCACTGACATTCCAGGAAAGGGGAACAACACGCCTAAGGCACAGAGACAGGAAACCCCACAAACCCGAAGTTCCCAGAGGGCCCTGTATCTGGAGCACAGAATCCAGGTAAGAACAGGAAAGAGACTGGGTGCTGCAGAGCTCTAATTACTCCCAAAGAAATTTGGGTTTCATCAATAACCAGGGCACCACTAGATTGTCTTAAGGAAGTAAATACATGAGATAAAATTCGTGTTTCTGAAAGATTCTGAACAAGAGCCAGTCTGGAAGCTGCTGCCATTGTCCACAAGAGGAATGAATTGCTCTGGACCAAGCAGCAAGGATGAGAAAGAGATCGAGTTTGTAGAAGTCATAGACTTTAGTGGCTGTGTAGATGGTGGAGGTGAGGGAGGAGAGTGAGAATCTGGGATGGTGCCTGGGTTTCCAATTTTAGTAAATGAGAATGGTGAAGAGGCACCAGTGGGAACAAGGCAGGGTGGAAAGCAGAAGGAGAGACAAACAGCATATGCGCTCTTGGACCATAGTACTTCCTGGATGGCCGTGGGCCTCATGGCATCATCAGTAGTCAACACCAGTGGCACTTTTTTTATTGGTAATTTTTAATGTACAACTTAATGAGTCTCATGACATTTTCATACATGCACTTCATTGAACATTACTCATGGTCACCTCCCCCTTACCCTTTAATGACCCCCTTCCCCGAATCCTTCCCTCCCCACCAATGGTCCCCCTTCTACTTGCATGCCTTTTTTGTAAGTACATCTATCTATGTATATGCTGATTATGCTGTAACACACCAGCAGCATTTATGAAGCCCTATACTCTGCTGGGCTAGGGCTTAGCTCAGTTAGTAGAGCACTGTCATACACTCTGTCAAGACCTGGGTTCAATCCCTAGCACTGCAAAAACAGGAGAAGGATGTGGCAATCCATTCCCGAAGTAATCAGCCATTGAAAACCCTATGAGGATCACTATGAGTCGGATTCAACCCAAAGGCACCTGGCAGCAACAACGTACTCTGCTGATCCTCTACCTGCTTTATCTCATTTGACCCTTCCAATGACCTTATGAAATAGACGTTATTATTGTTGCTGTTGTTGTCCTTGTTTTACAGTTGAGCAACAGAGATTTACAAACTCCCCCAAGGTCGCACGGACAATGGTGGGGCAAAGATCTGAAACTACCTGCCTGCAAAGTCCATCCTCTTTCTAAACCAATATCCTCTACTGACTCATTGGACCACCAACACTTCCAGCCCTTTCTCCTTTGTGTGAACTGGAAACACACAATCTTGTCCTCCTAGCAGATCCAGACCCCACCTAAGGCCATAGTTTAGTGAGAGACCCACTAATCTATTAGGTGGGGAACTTTGGCAAGGAGTAGCCTACAAAGCCATCTCTGTGCCCTCGTGCCCATTCTCTAAGCACAGCCATACACAGTTCTCTGGCTCTTACCCCAAGGCAGGATTGGGCAGATCTACAGCCATATCACCCTGGCGTCCAATCTCATGTGGTCTCAGAAGCTAATCAGGGTCTGGCTTGGTTAGTACTTGGATGGGAGACCGCTTGGGAATACTGTAAGCTTGGGAGAAGGACCTGGTAGCCCACTCCCAAAGCACTCAGCCATCTAAAACCCTATGAATAGCAGAGAAGCACTGACAACAGTGCTGGGCATGGCACAGTGTCCGGTAGTGTTTCATCTGTTGCACAGTGGGTCACTATGAGTTGGACCCAACCAGATAGTATCTGACAACAACAAAGGGACTGTAACTCCAGGAGGGGATTTCAGGTGCAGCAGGGACTCACATTCCACTTTAGCTAAGTGATACTTCCCAAAGGAACAGACCTGGTCAGCATGTATGGTTGTCTCCCTTCCCTGGAAGCTAAATAAACCACAATGACAAAATTAGTCTTCATTAAAAAAAAAAAAAAAAGAGGAGCCAGGTGCAGTGGCACATGCCTGTAATCCCAGCAACTGGGTAGGCAGAGGCAGTCTGCCTAATTTAGTGACACCGTGTCTCAAAAAAAAAGGGGCGGGGGGGGCGGCTAGGGTGCAGCTCAGTGGTCTAGCACTTGCAAAGCATACAAGTGCAAGGCCCTGGGTTCAACCCCCAGTACCACAAAAAAAAAAAAAAAAAAAAAAGGAAGACTAGGAGTGAAAATGGAGCCAAAAGAAAATAAAATATGGGTGTATATTTGGTACATTTATCATGAAAACCTTTGGGTCCCTGAAATTTGCTTTCCTCAGCAATGTGGAGCAATGGCAATTGTTATACTTAATTAATGGCTCTGACTTTTAGGATAGCAGTTTCCAAATGCCAGTTCTTGGACTAAGTAAGTCCCTGATGAAGTGTCACTGCAAGATGAAATGGGAAAAAATAAAGGCAAAGCAACATACTTGTACACAAGTAGGAATAATATGTTTTACATAAATATGTACACAGCAATATAATTTTCTAATTGCATTTCTTGGGATGAACTGTGTTTTATTCTGAAACGATTGTCTTCCCATTTTTAAAGCATTTTTTTACAACCCAAGCAACAGCTCCCAAACTGTGGAATAACTATTGCAGTTAGCAAACCTTATTCACTCATCTAATCACCCTCCGATACATATCTACCCTCTGCCAGGCCCTGTGGATATCCTAGTGAATGAGACTTGCCACACTTACAGAGATAAACTAGCAGGGAAGGTGGCATCAGTGATGCTAAGGAGAACACCGTGAAGAAGCACCGGGCATTATGCCCGAGCGTGACAGGCAACCTCGCCTCGCTGGGGCATCTGGGAAGGCTTCCCTGAGAAACAGCCTTTACGCTGAGATTCAGAGATGAGCAAGAACAGGCTGAAGGAAGTGGCCCTAAGGCGCAGCAAAGAGAGAGGCCGTTTGAGGAGCACAAGGAGGCAGTGAGGCTCGGGGGCTGACAGAGGCTGCCCACATCTCAGGAGCACTTGGCTGGCTCACATTCAGACAGCCTACGGATACGATGGGAAAGTGCCTCACCTCTGTACAAGCCAGGATTCAGCGTGTGCTTGGCCTGTGTCTCCAGAAGAGGCTGCTGATGCCTGGCAGTTGTCACCCATTGTCATGTCAGTCTGTGCTGTTTGATAGGCGGCAAATGTTCAGTGAGTAAGATTCTGTCACCTCTGGCAAGGCCGGATGAGAAGGTCACTCTGTTGACTGCACCATGCTTCATTTTTTTCTCATGTCTAAAGTAACAAAGTTAGATTAAATATGCTGTAATGTCTCCTCTGAGGCTAGCATTCCATAAGGGTAAACACACAATAGCTGACATGCACGGAACATGTGACATTTGAAATCACTAGACTCAATAGTGCATGAGTGCTCAGAACAGCCCCTCAAGGTTGGGCTTATCACCAGTGCTCCCGATCAGAGACTCTGAGATGTAAGGTCAGAGTCCCAGGGGCAGACATATCATGTACAGCAGATCCAGGATTCAAACCCAGTTCTGTCTGATTCCAGGTCCCGTACTGTCTCCACCAGCCTGCACGAACATGAACTCCTTGGACTGGTCTGTGACTCTGTCGTGTTAGCATCGTGCAGCCTGGCACTCAAGGTCTCCTTTTGCATTCTTCCCCTTGGCTCAAATCAGACTGGCTTCCCTTTGACTCATTTACCCACAGTGCTTTGCTTATTCTGTTCATCTTTGCCCTTCCCATTATTCCCCCATCAGAATAAAACCAGTTAAATAACGAGACAATGACTGCTATAGACTGAATGTTTGTATCATCCTCAAATTTAACCTGCAACATGATGACTTTAGGAGGTGGGGGTCTTCGGTAGGTAATTAGGTCATGAATGGAATTGTTGTGTTGTTGTGACTAGTCCCTTATAAAACGCACTCCCTGGAATTCCCTTACCCCTCACCATGTGCGGACACAGCAAAAAGACAGCTGTCTATGAACCAGAAAACAAGCCCTCGCTAGATACAAAAGCTGTTGGCACCCGCCTCCAGAACTATAAGAAATAAATTATTTATAATCCATGCAGTCTAAGGTATTTTATAGCTTTCAAAATGGACCAGGACAATGACCCAGAACAAAACACACTGTAGAGGTTGGCAAGCACACGGCAGTGGATGTGGTAGGGAGGATACTTGTAGTTCAACTGAGCCCCTGGAGCAGTCTTAGAACAGTAGACAGTGACAGGATCAAAGGCGTAGTGGGCAGGTCAACATCAAGAAGTTGCTGCAAGTGTGACAAGTGAGCCAAGGTTATTGGTGCATCTGGGATAGAAGTCACAAAGATCCAGGCACAACACTGGCCAAGAGTAGGCTGGGTATGGCAGTGTGGTTCTTAGAAGAGGTCAAGGGGAGGCGCTCCATTCTGCAAAATGAGGCAATAAACGCCCCAAAAATGGAGACCATGACTGGGGCTTGGCTCCAAGGAACAGAGAAAAGAACACACACAGTGATGCACCGTATGAGCCAGGCCAGTGACAAATAGAAAGAGAGATGATCCCCACATTGGGACAGATTTGTGTCTGATGGTCTTGGATGACGTTATCTGGGCCTGCTCTGCTTCTAATCCTGGCCCAGCTGCTTATGAGCGGGGTGACCTGCAGTAAGTTGTTGGAAGACAATTCTCTGTGGGTCTCTCACGTTCTTCTATGTCCTGCACTAGCTAACCTTTGTTCCAGATACTGTTGCCTAGGATATTTCTATAGTAAACAGTTTGGGAAGATAGAAATAATATTTTCCTTTGGAACAGAAACCACTGCCTGCCTGCCCATTATAAAAGAGGTGGATATCCTAAGCGTGAGGTTCCCTTCCTTTAATAAAATCCATTTTATGTGTAGGTGTCCTCAATTATACTTTGCACATTTACACAACACATTTTATTTCTTCCTTCTACCAGCTATCTCAGAGAGATTATGAAGCTCACTTTAAATGCTAGCATATTCTGTTATAAATAATTATTATTAATAAGACAAGTTTTCACCTTCTTCAAAGTCCAGCTTATCTCTTTATGTCCAAGATGGCCTTTTCAAATACTCCAGGACAGAAGCTAGTAACATAATTTATATGCATTGTCAACATTTTGTACTTTTGGCTCCCTGACTTGATTAGTCACGTGTGAGGGAGGGGATGGAACACCTCTCCCTTCTCTTCTGGATCAAACATCTATACTTAGCTCAGAGAAGGGACACAAAAGATGCCATAAACTTATAAATTGATTGCATCTCACAAGTCACCATTCTCCATACCTATTACCAGAGGAAGCTTCAGAAATGTCAATAGGAAAGAATATGAACTCTTTTTAATCAGTTTTACTTTCTCTGTGAAACAGGCTCTCTAGCCTAGAGAGTGGGTGGGCTGGTAAAAGCTGTTTGTGGAGTGGCAAACCCATTGAATTTATCTGAGGCTAATAGAGCAGTTAATGTGTTCAAAGGATATTTGCAGTGAGTGTATTATTAAGCACAAACTTAAGTATTTATATATGCAAAGTAAACTGCAATAATTCATAATAGCTCTTTCCAGTAACTCATCATGAGGAAAAGTCCACCTGCTCACCCATGAAAAATAGTCAGGGTCAAACCTCTGAAGCCACATCTCATGCTGTTCCTGGGATCTCTGACCCACAAGTATGTCATCTATTCCAAAAAGATGTTAACAGAATTAAGGTATGAGCTATTGTAGTCAATAAGCAATAAATCTTATAAGAAAAAGCAAAATAAAGCAATAGGAACCAAAATAAATCTGATAGTAGGAATGGTTATTATGTTGTCTGGAGTATATAAAAAGCACTTTGTTTCCGCCAAGATGTTTGTCCTGCAAGATGGAGAGAGATGCCTTGTCCTGGCCTCATGGTCTAACGCTATGATCCTCAGACACAGGCTTAACTAAGGACTGAGAACGCTCTCTCAGTGGGTTACATTAAAGATCTAACTTATTTCTACAGTTGTCTGTACAGATCTAAATGCTACTGCCATTAGGTGTAGTAGCCCTCCAAGTCAAATGAATCTGTCATTTCACAAATGTGCAAATGAAGATTTACACCCTCTCCCCAAAAAAGTGCCCAATGTGGAAATACATCAAAGTTAGAATCTGACATTTCGGCATCATACCTATAAGCAGCAAAAATAGAGGCAGCCCCACAGGATCTCCTGGTCCTCTCTTCTATGTTCTGTTCTAAATCATGCATTATCCATTATGTTCCTTAGCCTGGATTTTGAAAAGAATCAGGCCTCTCAGGTAACATTGCAACCAGTGAAATGAAGGGAAATCATGTATGAAATGTTACCAAATGTATGTATGAAATGTATGAAATGTTATCATCTACCAAATATTAATTTCCTTCTCTCTTCTCATCTCCCTGAGGAAATCAGGGCTCAGGGTTGAGAAAGAAGTGCAGGGGGAGGCTGTACCCAGGTTCTTCAAATGCAACCTCATCCCTGCTCACCATGTGAGCAGAGGGCAAGAGGAACATCCAAAGGCATCCACTGCCACTGCAGATGAGAACACATGGCTTTAAACTGCCTGTGCTGTGAAAAGCTCTGCCTAGATTAATAGACAGACGCTAATCTCTCTGATGGGTTCAGCTTATCTCAAAGCAGATGGCAACTCTATTGACAGCAATCACACAGGTGATCGGGAAATGAAATTTTGCTGTCCCTTTTATCAGAGCATGAGAGATTTGCAATGCAACTGAGCACTAGCGAATTAGACTGAGAGGCTGCCTTCCACCATCTGTGGCTGTGCACATGGCAACCTCCAAATGGCTCACTATGCTGTCACTACAGTGCAGGCGTCCAGGCTGACCATGCTGCCCAGAGCTGGAACCAGAGAAGACTTTCACGCACCCTTAGATAATGATTATTGCCAGTTTAATTAAAAATCAGAAACAATGGACTGATCTTTCTAAAAACTAATACATTAATATGCTTGCTACTTACATTTAAGAGATAAAACTTTGAGCTTGGTGAAGTCCGTATACTATCTCCACAAATTAAGTACAATTATGCTGACAGCAGATTATCAGTTATGTTAACTAGAAATAGCTTTGAGATGTGAAGATGAAAGGCACAGTTCCCTCTGTTGTCTGTGATGTTACTTAGCAGGAGTTCAGTATTATTAAGTATTAAGTATTAAGTATCAGTATTAAGAGTTCTCTTCCTCTTTGGTCCTGGGGTTTTTTCCACTTTCTCCATCTCAGAAAACAGAGCTGAAGAAAATCCTCAAGCCAAGCTTTGGTCTCTAGTTTGCCAGAGAGGAAGGAAAAGGTGGAAGAGTGATGGGGCTAAGCTCTTCTAGCTTCTAGGGTGACTTAGAATAAGCAGACCTTTTTAAAAGACTTGAAATCTTTAGAAGAGGAATCTGTTTGATAATGGGCTATATCAGGAAGACTTGTTCCTGTCATACAAATGTGTTCATATTTTAATGGATGTTTTTACTTCTTTTATTGAAGGGCCTTGGAATCCTTCAGGATGAAAGGCCCCAGGAGCCTGAAAGAGATTAATGACAGGGTACAGGTGTTATTATCTTCCCACAGACACACCTGCAGTCTGGAGGGCACAAGAGGAGTTTTCATCGTGAAGCTTTCATGGGACATGCAGGTTTTGCTGCTCAAAAAAAAAAAGAAAATCTCCTCAGGAGTGACCAATAGCACCAAGAGAAGAGGAGACATGGAGAATAGTGGCAATCACAACATCATAGCATGGGTTGAGATCTACCATGGGACCAGATGCTAGTCTCAGCACTTTTGATTTAATTCTGACAATGACTGCATGACTTTACATTCCCAAATGAAGAAACTGAGGCAAAGAGAGAATGAGTAACTTGTTCAGATTTAAAGTGGCACAAGACAGGATTTGAAACCAAATAGTCCGATTCTGGAAAGTTAGCCCTTGGTACAGAAAGGGAGACAAAGGTATTTAATCCAGCTCATTTCATAAAAGACGTGACCCTGCCAGGTGTGAGTAGAGCCACCCTAGTTTCTGCCTTTATTTCCACCTTTGTAGTTCTGGTGATGTCACTGATGAATGCCAATCCTACCCACCATCCCCCAATAATGGAAGCTCAAGCACATAAGGGGGAATCTACTGAGCATCTATGCCTATAGCCTACCACTGTGGCATCTGATCCTGTCAGATCTCAGAAGCTAAGCAGGGTCGGGCTGGGTTAGTACTTGGATGGGAGGCCACCTGGGAATACCAGGTGCTGTAGGCTTGGGAGAAGGACCTGGCAGCCCACTCCTGAAACAATCAGCCATTGAAAACCTCATAGATAGCAGAGAAACATACCCAGAGGGCATTGCTTTGGGAAAAGCTGTTGCAAAATACCTCCTTAAAGTATTGAAAAGTAAAGATGTCACATTGAAGATGGAGGTGCGCCTAACTCATGCCATGGTATTCTCAGTTGCATCATATGGTTGTGAAAGCTGGACATTGAACAAGGGAGAGAGGAAAATTGATGCTTTTGAATTATGGTGGTGGAGATAAATATTGAATATACCATGCACTGCCAAAAGAACCAACAGATCCATCCTAGAAGGGCATCCAGAGTGCTCCTTGGAAGCAAGGATGGCTAGACTGCATCTTGCATATTTTGGACATGTAGTCAGGAGGGACCAATCCCTGGAGAAAGACATCATGTTTGGGAGAGTGGTGAGTCAATGAAAAAAAGGAAAACCCTGCACTAGATGGATTGGCACAGTGTCTGCAACAATGGACTTAAACATAAATAAGATCATGTGCCTGGCACAGAATTGAGAAATGTTTCGATCTGCTGTATACAGGGACGCTATGAGTCAGACTCCACTCGACAGCACCCAACAACAATAACAAGCTGATCATCTGCTCCTCAAGTCTGTCTCAGGTGAGGCAGTGTTGGCTCAGGTTGGGAGACATTAATAGCCAGAGGTGGAAGGAGGGCTGCATTGAGTTCTGGACATACACTTTAAAATTCAGACAAATGTGTTGGGCACAGTGGTGCACATCTGTAATCCCAGTGCTCAGGAGGCTGAGGCCAGAGGATCCCAAACTCAAGGCCAGAGGCAGCCTGCACAACTTAGTAGGACTCTGTCTCCAAAAAATAAAAAGTAAAGAAGGGGTAGGGGGTGTGCCTCAGTGGTAGAACACTTGCCTAGCCCTGGGTTTGATATCTCAGTATGGAAAAAATAAAAATAAAATAAAGTAAAATGCAAACAAGTTGGACTCACTCAGAAGAGCAACCACTTCAGTAGGAGGAATTTCCACCAAATCCAGTTTGCTGAAGGAACTAAACACAATTAGCTTGGAGAAGAAAAGACTAAGAAGACTAGAGAGATGACTTCTAATATCCAGTCTGTTCTCTTGGGAAGAAGGATGAGAACCAATGATCCCAAGGAGGAGAATTCACAAAAAGGCAAAGAAGCTAATTTCAGCAAATGCTCTGAGCTGTCCAGACAGCCTCGTCTCCATAAATGTATTGAAGTGCAAAGTAGAAGACCCCTGGCATCCTTGTCATTAACATACCCTTTTACTTTCAAGTCATCCTGCTTTGGGTCTAAGCAACTGGCCACCAGAGAAGACACTCCCTCTGCTCCCAGATAACTTGTGCAGGTTTCAAACAATTTCCAAGAATGTAATTTTAAAATTTGCACAGGAGAGTTTTGAGATACTACTCTGTTTAATGATTTTTAATGGCATGGTTTATACTTTTTATCTACTTCTCCATCATTTCCATTGCTGTACTGAAACGTGCCTTTAAAAGTCTGCTCCATTTGCCTCTATCTGTGAGCTCCCTGCCAGCATGGAAACAGCCCAGGAATGTCACACTGAATGAAAAAGGCAGGAAAGAGCTATTTGACTTGGAATTCCACTTCAGGGCAGGCAGGACAGCAAAATGGAAAAGAGACTGGCTATCTGAACAGGGTGTTCTTTGGGGGCTGGGGAACTTGGTGAGGGGACTTGAATTCAAAACAAATGAGTGGAAAGTGCAGAAGAAACAAAAAGACCCCATGTTGGTGTCCCCATGTGCCAGGTAGGCATCTGGGTCACAGTCGTCCTTTGATAGTGCAGCAAGGCTCTGTTTTGCTTTTTCATCTCCTCTGCACTGAAGAAAATGCACTATATGCCTAGTGGCTAAAATAGCAGCTTAAATTATAATTTATACAGAGAGAGAAATGAGGAGGGAAAGAGAGAGACCTGTAAGAGACCCCAGTGAAAGAAAGTCATATAAGGTGAAGTACATACGTCCTCATATGCTCTGGGTCACAAGTTTCTGCTGTCAGTGAGAACAGAAGAGCAAAGCCCTTCCACCTTTCCTTCTAGTGTGATTCTTTGCTTACTGCAAAGAGGAATTGCCAGTGCTTGGTGTGGCAGCACATACGTAATCCCAGCACTTGGAAGGCTAGGGCAGGAGAATAGAGAGTTCAAGGCCAGCCTGAGCTACATAGAAAGACCCTGACTCAAAAAGATTTAAAAAAAATAGAAAAAGGAAAAGAAAAGGGAAAGAAAGGGGGAAAAAAAAGTCCAGTAGAAGACAACAGAGCACTTGGCTGGCCATCCTTCTTGAGCTGCTCAGCCATAGGACCTTAACTAAACCACCTCACCTTGCCTCAGGGTCCACATATACTCACATGGAGCCTTAGGACAGATGTTCCCAAGGCCCCTTTTTACTCCAAAGTTCAGTGATTCCACGATTTAGGTTTAACACTTCCCTCAAGGTAAAGTAATGAAGTGAAGAGAGTACCAGGAAGGGAATTTGTCCACAAGCTTCTTGAAGAGGTTGTAAAAGGATTAGAGCCAATGAGAAATATAAGTAAGGAAAGCCCTGGACTTTTCTAGGTGATCAATTACCTCTGTCCTTTTTATGATTACCCATGAGAAGGGCAAAAGCAATACCAAATGGCCCTTGTGTTCTGGAAATTTCCCCCAGAAATGAGGCATTTGGTATAATGGTGAAAGCTAAGTCCCTTGCCTCAACAAGCCAGAAAAGGCACAGATAGGAAACCCACCTGGCATCAGCAACTGAATTTATCACTAGCCAAATCAGATTTAAAAGCTCCATGGGACCTGGTGCACAGAGGGTTACCTTGTACCACCAGTTAAAGCAAAGAAACTGAAAGAAGTCTGGCAAAATGTATAGTAAACAGGGGAAGTGTCTATTCATAGATGACCCAGGAAGCCAGAACAGTCGGGGGCTGGTTACCTTCCCAGAGAAACTGTTCTGGGCTCCTCTGTAGCCCTTCACCCATGGCCATTGGCTGCCTAAATGCCTGCCAGTAGTCCTGGGAGGCTCTGGGTGAAATAGCAGCTGGCCAGTGCAAACACATGGGTATTGGGATATGGAATGTACCTGTCCACATCTCCTTCAGCTTCTGAAGGACAGCAAGTTCATATCTGTGGTGCCTAGGAGCCATCAAAGCACAGATCGTGCTTTGGGCCCATCTCCAGTGCTCTGTACAGCCATCCCTCCCTCCTGGAAACCAGAGAAATATGGGATGCCTTACACATAGCTGATTGTCAGCTCTGAAGCAAGAAGCCACCAATACTCACGCTTTAGATGAGCGACATCCTAATAGTGCCTTACATGTGTATCATGCTCTACAGTGGGCATAATTTTTATACATGCCATATCATCAGATGCTTATGGCCACCCATGAAGCAAATAGAGCTGATATTATCACCTGTTTTAAAAATCAGAAAACAGAGGCTCAAAGTGACCTCATGACAGGCTCAAGCCCCCATAGCTAGGGAAGGTCTGAGCATGAACTTTGGCGTCTAAATGAATGAAAGTCAGCACTTCAAAAGAGAACCAAAGGAGGCATAACCAGTCCTCTTTGCTTTCATTCTTTTGCTGTGGATGTAAGCCCCAGGGAGAAAACCAAACACAAATTCCTGTGTAAGAGGCTCCAAATCTCCAGTAAATCATTAGCTTCTTGTTGCTCCCTCCCCAGGTATACTACACATAACTCCTCAGATCACATTGGTGGAAAAGTTAATAATCCCAGCTTCCCCCAGGCACCAATTAGTACTTAATATATTGAACACCCACACAGTCCTCACCAAGCCCTGCAGGATTCTATGAACACAGAGAAAATGCTGTCTTTATTCTCAAAGAATTTACAATCAATAAAGGAAGGAAGAGCCAGGCATGGTGGCACACACTTATAATCCCAGCACTAGGGAGGCTGAGGCAGGAGGATCTATGCAAGTTTGAGGCCACCCTGGTCCACATAATGAATTCCAGGCCAGTTTGGGCTACAAAGCAAGAAAAGAGGGGGTGGGGAGAAAGGAAAGAGAAGAAGATGCCTATCAAAGGGCAGAAAATGCCTCAGAAGGAGCCAGTACACAAAATCTAAATATAGCTAAATATAGGCGAACAATATCTCAAACAAGGAAAGTTCATTAGGGTTGGTCATACTGCTATGTCTAAGACTAATTGTTTCACTGTTTGAACAAGAATGTTTGCCTTGCTTACAATCATTAAAAAACATACTTTTTTTGTTTTTTGTTGTTTTGTTTTTCTGTTGTACATAAGGATTGAACCCACCACCTCACACATAATTTGCAAGTACTCTACCACTGTGTTGCACTCCCAGCCCCTTTTTCATTTTTTATCTTGAGACACCATCTTGCTAAATTACACAGGCTGCCTCTAGTCACTGTGATTATAGGCGTGCACCACCTCACCCAGCTCATACGTGCATATTTTTAAGTGCATGTGAAACAATTAATATACTACACAATTCCTTTTTATTTTTTAAATTTCTTTTACATAAATTATGACTATTTATAATAATACCATTGTTTACTCTGTGTCTGGCACATTTAAATGCTTTATAAAAATTTTGTTATCATACTTCATTCCTTCCAGGACTCTGTGAAGTAGTTTTTCATTATCTCTACTTTTCTGAGGACTTGGGAGATTTTTAATCCATCTGCCCAAGAGCATATAGCTTATAAGTAGAAAAAGCGAAATTTAAACCAAATCTGTTTAAATCCAAAGTTCTTAAGAAGTTTGTGCTTCCTAATTTTAACTTTATGACATCCTTGTGAAGTAAATAGGGAAGATTTTATCAACTCCATTTTAAAGATGAGGTATCACCCATGGGTTCAATGACTTAAGAGTTCTCGCAGGACCCCTCCGAGTCCATTCTGCTTCCAACCCAACCCATCATTTCCCTATGATGCCAGCAACTACTTGCATCAAGAGGGAAATCCAGAATATTACACTTAGGCTTCAGACTGAGGTATGAAATGCAGTGCAATCCATGCATTTTTTAAGTTGTTCCCTGCTACACGGGAAGTATCACACCCAAATGTTAAAAATTCCACCCTTTGCTCCACACGCAGTGAAGGTGGTTTGGAATCTTCAAAGGGAAGCTGAAAATGGCCCACGTTTGAGAGATCTCCTCCCTTGGACTCTTCTTAAAGCCACCTAATGCCAGCAGCAGTTGGATCCTTGAGCATTTGTCCATTTTAAAATAGGAGTCATTTCTGGATCCCTGATAACTCAAAGGACTCCAAACTTCATTGACATTCCTCTCTGGGTGGCTGGTCCCCTCAGTTCACTCCATGGAGGCTTGCCTTCTCTGAAACTGCCACATTTGTTAATCATCATACATAGTGAGTCGGACAAAATGTGCATCTACACGATGGCACCCTGCTTGCATAGAATCTCCATAAAACTGCAGTCCTGTCATATCTTACCAGGAAGTCACTTGTCACCATCAATAACACCACATCCTCAGGGCCCTCTTCCATAAAATATTATTAATAGAGCTCACCTTATTGCATTTTGGACATTATATGAGATAATGAATGGATGAGTCCATAGCAGCTGGACATGGTGGCACATGCCTGTAATCCCAGCATTTGGGAGATAGAGGCAGGAGGAGGGTGAGTTTGAGGCCAGCTTTGGCTACATATCAAGACTTTGCCAAAAAAATTAAAAAATTAAAATTAAAAAATATCCATAGCATGGTACCTGATACATTATAAACAGGCAATAAAAATTAGCAAGCTAGCATGCCTTCCTGAAGATATACATACAAGTTGGGGGTGGGGATGTAAATTGAAGCAATTTCCACTTTCATGATTGTATTACTGTATTAGCCAGCTGTAATCACTGTAGCAGAAAAACCAACGTACAGAGGAAATAGAAGCTCACAGTTAGAGGATCAGTCCATAATGGCATCAAGACAGGCATGGCAGTGGTAGAAGTAGAACCTGTGGCAGACAAAACTTCACAGAGCAGAAGAAAGATAGACCTGGGCTGCCAGACTGGAGTAAAAACCTCCAAAGGCCTGCCCTGAGGGGCCACTTCTGCAAGGCTAGATCCCACCTCCTGAATCTTCCATAGCCTCCACAGACAGTGCCATCACCTGGGCACTAAACTTTAAAGAACATGACCTTTAGGGGACATTTTGTATTCAAATCATGACAATTAGTGTCCTAAGCCTGCTGTAAATTACCACATACTTAAAGGCTTAAAACAACAGAAATTTACACTCAAAGAATTCTGGAAGATAGAAGTCTGAAATCCATTTTGTTGTTAGGTGCTGTGGAGCGGATGTCTGACTCATAGCGACCTTATGTACAACAGGGGAAACACTATTGTCAGTGCTTCTCTGCTATTCATAGCATTTTCAATGGCGGATTGATTTTTGGGAGTGGGTTGCCAGGCCTGTCTCCCAAGCCTACAGCACCTGGTGTTCCCAGGCGGTCTCCCACCCAAGTACGAACCAGGCCTGACCCTGCTTAGCTTCTAAGATCTGACGGAGTCCGATGCCACAGGGCTACGGCTGCAGGAAGGAAATCTATTTTACTGGCCCAAAATGAAGGTATCAGGCCCCTCTTTGGATTCTCAGAGAAAATCCTTCCTTGCCTCTTCCAACTTCTGGTGGCTACCAGCATCCCTTGATTGTGGCTTTACCACTCCAGTCTCTGCCTTCATGGTAACACTCCCCTCTCTTCTTCTGTGTGGGTCAAATCTCCATGTCCCCCTTTTGTTAGGAGATATTTGGCACTTAAGGGCCACCCTGGTGATCCAGGAATTTTTCCATCTCCAGATCCCTAACTTAATCAGCAGCAAAGTCCTTTTTTGGCATGGAAGGTAACATTCATGGGCTCCAGGGACTAGGATGTGGCTATGGTAGGTGAGGGGGATTTCAGTCTGATACTACCACATTTTCCACTAAACTCTTTATCCAGCCTTGGTTATACCACTTTAACCGAGAGCTAAAAGGGGAGATCTTGGAGAAGCTGCTGACTAGATCACTCTCTTTGACTTTGAAGAAGTTTTTCTGCAGATTTCCACACAAAGCTCCAGATACCAGAACAATCTGGTTCATTCAATCCATTTCAAGTCAGCAAATGTTAACTGAGCTAGCACTTATGGCCCGGGAAGTGTGGGGATTTTAAAGATAAGCAAGGTATATTCCCTGCCACCGAGAATGAGCCAGGTAGAATTAGAAGAAATAGTGATTCCACTTCAATGGCAAGATCAATGCCAAGATCAATGGCAATGAAGAGCTGGAGGCCACAATGAGACTCAAGCCCTGGGCCAAAAGGATCTAATGACAGAAGTTCTGGATACATTCACATCAATCCCCTAAAAGGGTTGAGAATTGTTTAACGGTCTTTGGGCATTTTTAATATTGTTTTGACATGACATTTTTGAAGAATATCAATCCAATTTTTGAAAATAAAATATTGCTCACTTGGAATTTGTTTGATGATTCCTCTTATTTAGACTCAGATTATTCAGTAACCACCTGGGTACTATAGAAGTGGCATTGTGTCCTTCACACGGTTTCATATCTGGAGGCACCCAATGTCCATCTGCCCTTCATTGCTGAAGTCTATTTAAATTACCTGGTCAACGTGTTGTGTTGATTACTCTACTATGTAAGGTGTCTACTTAGTTCTTTACTCTGTCTTGCAATTAGTATGCAATCTATGGGAAGATACTTTAAGATGATGCAACCAGCCTGTTCCTCAGCAAAATTTCTCCCTGTATTTAGCATCCATTGAGGGTTGTGTCTAAACCTATTTTACAATGATAGCTGATATATGATTATTTCCCAATTTCAGCATGCCCTCCATATTTGTACAGTAAGCAAAACCCTTCTTTCATTTATTTATTTGTGTACTTGTGTATTTATCTGCCCATCTACATATTATCAGTATGAACTCATGAACTCTTATTTTTTCCATGGTTAATAATTCAGTGCTGTACTTAACTATTTTGGTGCTCAAATTATACCAGATTCAACCAACAGGATTCCCTTCAGGTGGCTCCTGTGTTCTTGTGAAATCCCCTCTATCATTTTCACCCTAAACATTTATTTTCTGGCAGATCAAGATGTTCCAACTTCATCTTGGACCTGTCTTCTCCCAGCTATGAAACGGAGCATTTCTATGAAGAGCTCTGGTAACTGTTAATATTAGATACCAGGATTTGAGTGCTAGATGCTCATTGCTCCTGGAAAAAATCTTTGTTTTCATGCCCTTTGGTATACAAAACTAGAAAACATATGCATGTATTTATATATATACATGCAAATATATATAAAAATATACATAATACAAATATGCAAGTGTGTGTGTGTGCGCACACACACACACACACACACATATACGTAGGTATACTTATATTCTTATATATAAGAAATCATGAATTTTCATTGATGCCTCTAGTTCCAATCCACCTGATAGTGTTCCTTCTTGCCTTCCTTCAATCCCTATTCTGATGTCCATTTCCCATAAAGGGAACTCATCCACAATAGCACTAACAAACATATTTCCTCATTTGCCCAAACCCACAATACATCTAGAATAATTTCCCAATCACTTCATACATTACTTCACTACCACAAGATGAATAAGGTCTATAAACTAAAAAGAGTTTAGGAACTGATTGCAATTCTCCTCTACCTGCTTCCACCTCACCTAAGACTGACCTTAGATTGTCAAACAATTTCTTCCTGAGTTTTTTGGATTAGTTGTTTCTTTTGCTCATCCCTCTTCAATGTGATTATAATATTTATGTGAAATACAATTCATTTGTTTCAGTTCACATACCACTTTAGGATTTTTCTTTCCCTTCCCATCTTATTTTTTTTTCTTTCAACATTTCAAATTTTTAGGTTTTGAAATACAAATCAAAATACATTTTTGGTACATATCACTTTAACAAGTTTGATGTTTTCAATGCAAGGTGAATCAATATAGATATTTTTAAATTTCCTATTTTAAAAATTATTTATCTTGTTTTGGAGGAAAACATCTCATCCAAAAGATACATGGGTATATTATTTTAGAGCATACCCTCCTACTTAATATTGTTGTTGTTGTTAGGTGCCGTCGAGTCGGTATCCGACTCATAGAGACCCTCATAGGGTTTTCAATGGCTGACTGTTTCGGGATTGCCTTGGGAGTGGATTGCCAGGTCCTTCTCCCACTTTTACAGTGCTGGGAATTGAACTCGGGACCTCAGAGACTGCAGCGCAGTGCTCTACCAACTGAGCTAAGTCCCAGCCCTTACTTAATATTAGATCCACTAAAATACATAAGTATTCCTCCTATAACAAAAATAAACTCCACAGTTGAAAGAACAAATATTTTGTATAGACCTCTGAGTGGGCTTGAAAAACAAATTAGGATGTGTTTCAACTACATGGAGGAATATGCTGAATCCACCCAGAACCATTTGTTGTGCTTCAAAGGTGAGGAGATGCATTGGAGGGTGCTGAAGACTCAATAGCCACAGAATGACTTACTCAAAATTAACTGAAAGTCAATATAGAATTGTTAGACTCAATGAATGGTAAACTGAGAGTAACCCACCAGGCTCAAGTGTGTAGCCAAATAGCTTTTATTTCATTCTCCCTGGGGGTAAGAAGGTCTGAGGCCATCAATGGGCATCAGCATCTTTTGGTTGACGAGGGTGGGTTTTTATAGGTAGTCAGGGGAGGGAAAGGAGGAATTGAAAGAACCATAGTTAACCAAAATAGATGTACTGGTGTTTTCTATCTCTGCAGGAGGGGTCTCAGGGATCTTGTCGTCTCGAACCCACTTGGCAAACCCACTTGACCTTGTTTTTCCACTGGTGGAGGCTGAATCACCAAGAGGGGTCACCTATCAGATACAAGCTATGCCTAATTGTAGAAAGAAGAACTCAACAACAAACATGTTAAACCTTGATAAAATGTATGTTAACCCTGGACTTCCATATGTAGCAACTCTTGTTGTTCCAAAACCTAATAAGAATAACATATGACAATAGTAGAACAATCTCAATAGTTATCCAATGCTTGGAAAGCAAGATGTAAGCTTAGAATAAGTACCTCAGTGGGAACAATACAACATGCTTATATGCTTCTGAAAGAGTAAACTCCATCATTCATACATGATTCCTTGTGCACAAGTACATTCATTTCCAGGATACTGGAGACCACAAAATGCACAAAGTATGAATAAATCCAAGCTGCTTACCTTTCCACTATTCTCTTAAGTATTAAACCCAGGCCACCTTTGGCCATTTGTAGGGATGTCTTTTCTTCTCTATTCTCAATGTAAATACTTGCTCCTTGGAATACCAGAAATTTTGCTTCTTCTACTGTTTCCTTGTCACAGGCTAAATGTTCTTGCCTGTTGCCTGATATAGTGCTATAGCCTCATAAGGTCCTTAGCATCTGGATGAGCCCTACCTTCTAGTAACGTGACAGTAATCTCATGCCTGTTTCCTGAAGCTGTATATCATAGGGTAGTGCAACCATTTTGATTGACAGCATTCACTTGGGCACCTTTACCCAGCAGGGTTTTTACAATCTCCTCCTGGCTGGAAGCAGCAGCAACATGAAGAAGAGATCAACCTGCACCATCTTTATCATTCACTGGTACCCCAAGTTGCAGCAAAAATTCAACAGTTTCTTTATGCTCACCTGAACATGCAGTTCTGGTGATCTGATCAGTTCTAGTAGCCAGGGATTTATCAGCCAGGATGCTCTCCTTCAACTCCTCCATGCTCCCACTACAGGCCATGTTGAAGACCATTAGGATAGACACACAACCCTCCATTTTCACTTTCCCAGGACCTCTGTGCAACACAGGCAACCTCATCTTGTTTTAATTTCATTTTTGGATATGCAGAACACTAGCATGCTTCTAAAATTCAAAATTATAACAAAAAAATTCCCATAGAAGTGTCACTCCCTCCAGAATCACTTCCATTCCCTCCTTCCAGTAAATAACCAACTCCATTGTTTTCTGGTTTATCCTTCCTGTGTTTCTTTAGTAGCAAAACAATATGTGTTTCATTTCCCCTTCTTCCTTACAGAAAAAAATAATATACTATATATCCTCTCCTGCACATGGAATATTTTTACTTAATATTTCCTAGATATCATTCTGTATTAGTTCATCAAAATCACATTCATTTTGTTTGGTTTTATATTTTATACTTGCACAGTATTCCATAGTGGGCATGTACCATATTTTATTCAACCAGTCTTCTATGGTCAGACATCTAGGTAGTTTCCAATATTTTACAATTACAAATGCAATGAATAACTTCATGTGTATGTATTTTCATGTTTGGAATGTGTCTTCAGGGAAAATCCTTAAAAGTATGATTTCTGGATCACGAGACAAATGCACACATAATTTTGTTGGATACTGCCAGATTCTCCTCCAGTAGAGCATGAGTGTACCTGTTGCCACAGCTTTATCAAGTGTATTGCCAATCTTTTTAATTTTGGCAATCTGATAGGCCAGAGGTAATATCAAATTGTACTTTTAATATGCACTACATTTACTATAAGTGAAACTGAACAGCTTTTCCTATATTTAGGGATATTTTTATGTCTCTTTTTGGGTTTTGCCCATTCCTAAAGTTTGTCCCACGTCTGTCAGTTTGCTGCACTGTGGGGGCTTGTGTGTTGTGATGAGGCTGAGAGCTCTGCCACTGTAACCTCGGACATGAGCAAGGTTACCCATGGTGGACAGGTTTTCAGCTGAGCTTCCAGACTAAGACAAACTAGGGAGTAGGACCTGCCGAGCCACTCCCGAAACAACTATCCATTGAGAACCCTATGGATAGCAAAGAAACACTATCAGATATAATGCCGGAAAATGAGCCCCCCAGGTTGGAAGGCACTCAAAAGACTACTGGGGAAGAGTTGCCTCCTCCAAGTAGAGTCTACTGTGATGACGGAAATGGAGTAAAGCCCCAGCGTGCTCAACTTGCTGATGTGGTACGACTCAAAATGAGGAGAAACAACTGTAAACATCCATTAATAATTGGAACATGGAATGTATGTAGTATGAATCTAAGAAAATTAGAAATCATTAAAAGAGAAATGGAGCACATAAACATTGACATTCTAGGCATCAGTGAGCTAAAATGCACCAGCATAGGCCATTTTGAGTCAGATAATCATATGGTCTACTATGCTGGGAATGATAAACTAAAGAGAAATGGGGTTGCATTCATCATAAAAAACATGTCCCAATATCTGTCCTGAAGTACAATACTGTCTGTGATAGAATAATATCCATATATCTACAAGAAAAGCCAGCTAATATGACTATTATTCACATTTATGCACCCACCACTAAGGCCACAAATGAAGAAAGGGAAGACTTCTATCAGCTTCTGCAATCTGAAATAGATCAAACATGCAATCAAGACATACTGATAATCACTGGTGACTGGAATGCAAAGGTTGGAGACAAAGAAGAAGGCTCAGTAGTTGGAAAATTTGGTCTTGGTGACAGAAACAAAGCTGGAGATCGCATGATAGAATTTTGACAGACCAATGACCTTTTCATTACAAATACATTTTTTCAACCTCATAAACGGAGACTATACACATGGACTTCACCAGATTGAACATACAGGAATCAAATTGGCTACATATGTGGAAAGAGACAATGGAAAAGCTCTATACAAAATGTCAAAACAAGACCAGGTGCTGACTGTGGATCAGACCATCAACTTCTCATATGCAAGTTCAAACTGAAGCTGAACAAAATTAGAATAAGTATAGGAGAGCCACGGTATGACCATGAGTATATCCCACCTGAGTTCAGAGACCACCTCAAAAATAGGTTTAATGCATTAGACACAAATGATAGGAGACCAGAAGAGCTGTGGCATGACATAAAAGATATCATTCAAGAAGGAAGCAAAAAGTTCTCAAAAAGACAAGAAAAAAAGAAAAGGCCAAATTACATGTCAAAAGAGATAGTAGAACTTGTCCTTGAAGGTCGAGCAGCCAAAGTAAAAGGAACTAAACAGAAGATTTCAGAAGGCAGCTCGAGAAGACAAAAGCAAATATTATAATGACATGTGCAAGGAGCTAGAGGCAGAAAACCAAAAGGGAAAAACATGCTTTGTGTTTCTCAAGCTTAAGGAAGTGAAGAAAAAATTCAAGCCTCGAGTGGCAGTTGTGAAAGATTCTACAGGGAAAATATTATTAAATGATGCAGGAAACATCAAAAGAAGATGAGAAGAATACACAGAGTCATTATACAAGAAAGAATTGGTAGATGACCAACCACTCCAAGAGGTTGCATACGAAGAGGAACCAATGGTATTGAAGGTCGAAGTGGAAGCTGCCTTGAAAGAACTGGCGAAACACAAGGCTCCAGGAATTGATGGGATACCAATAGAGATGTTTCAACAAACAGATGCAGCACTAGAGGTGTTAACATGTTTATGCCAACAGATTTAGAAAACAGCTACTTGGCCAACTGACTGGAAGAGATCCATATTTGTGCCTATTCCCAAAATAGGGGACCCAACTGAATGTGCAAACTATCGGACAATATCATTAATATCACACACCAGCAAAATTCTACTAAAGATCATTCAGAAGCGACTGCAGCAGTATATAGACAGGGAATTACTGGAAAATCAAGCAGGATTCAGAAGAGGGCAGGGAACCAGGGACATCATTGCTGATGTCAGGTGGATATTAGCTGAAAGCAGAGAATATCAGAAAGATGTCTATCTATGTTTTATTGACTATGCAAAAGCATTTGATTGTGTGGATCATAACAAATTATGGATAACACTTCTTCGGAAAATGGGAATAGTAGAACACCTAATTGTGTTCATGAGAAATCTGTACATGAACCAGGAGGCAGTTGTTTGAATAGAACAAAGAAACACTGAGTGGTTTAAAGTTGGGAAAGGTGTGCGTCAGGGCTCTATACTTTCATCCTATCTCTTCAATTTATACGCTGAGCAAATAATCCAAGAAGCTGGACTTTATGAGGAAGAACACGGCATCAAGATTGGAGGAAGACTCATTAACAACCTGCGTTATGCAGATGACACAACTCTGCTTGCTGAAAATGAAGAGGATTTAAAACATTTACTGATGAAGATCAAAGATCATAGCCTTCAATATCGGTTATGACTAAACATCAACAAAACAAAAATCCTTACCACTGGGTCAGCAAGCAACTTCACAATAAATGCAGAAAAGATTGAGGTCATCCAAGATTTTGCTTTGCTTGGCTCTATAATCAACACCCTTGGAAGCAGCAGTCAAGAAATCAAAAGATGCATTGCTCTAGGAAAAGCTGTGGCAAAGGATCTTTTTAGAGTATTGAAAAGCAAAGATGTCACATTAAAGATGAAGATGCGTCTGACTCATGCCATGGTATTTTCAGTCACATCATATGGTTGTGAAAGCTGGACATTGAACAAGGGAGAAAGAAAAAGAATTGATGCTTTTGAACTGTGGTGCTGGAGACGTCTATTGAATATACTATGGACTGCCAAAAGAACCAACAAATCTGTCCTAGAAGAAGTGCAACCTGAGTGCTCCTTGGAAGCAAGAATGGCCACACTGCGTCTTACATATTTTGGACATGTAGTCAGGAGAGATCAATCCCTGGAGAAGGACATCATGTTTGGGAGAGTGGCAGGTCAACACAAAATAGGAAAACCCTCCACCAGATGGATTGACACAGTGTCTGCAACAATGGGCTTAAACATAAATAAGATGGTTTGCCTGGCACAGAATCGGCAAGTGTTTCCATCTGTTATACATAGGGTCACTATGAGTCGGACTCGACTCGACGGCACCTAACAACAACAACAACAACAACAAAGTTTGTTCATTTTTTTCTACAGGAATTTTTATCTTGTTTTTCTGTATATATTAGGGATATTGGCCCTTTGTCTGTGATATATTGTTGTTGTTAGGTGCCATACAATCAGTGTCCAACTCATAGCAACCCTACACACAACAAACAAAACACCATTGTCAGAGCTTCTCTGCTATTCATAGCATTTTCAATGGCGGATTGATTTTTGGGAGTGGGTTGCCAGGTCCTTCTCCCAAGCCTACAGCACTTGGTGTTCCCAGGCAGTCTCCCATCCGAGTACTAACCATTTCTGACCCTGCTTAGCTTCCAAGATCTGATGGGATCAGATGCCACAGTGGTACATCTACAGGCTTATCTGTGATATATATTATAAATATTTTTCTCCAGCTTATAGTTTCTTTCTGGTTTTGTTTATGGTGATTTTTGGCATGCACCTGTATTGGGGTTGCATGAAATTTATAAGTGAACTTAAGAGAAAACTGGCATCTCAGTCAAGTTGAAACACACCAAAACAAGGCATGACATCCTTTTGCTGAAGTTATTGATACTTTTAGATCTGATGTTCTCTCTTAGACATTTACTTAGATATCTTGGTTCATTTAATAAAGTAGCCAATATTTGTTGAGCAACTGTTTACCCTTAGCACTACTAGACAGGATTTAAGTGAAGTAGGCTTTATCCTCAAGCAGCACAGAATATCATGGGAGAAACAAGCTGACCCACCTAAGCAAAGTAAACAGTTCAAGACCCTAAGTAAAGACATTCCTACTAGCCAGGCACAGTGGCTCATGCCTATGATCCCAGCAACTTGGGAGGCAGAAGCAGGAGGATCACAGGTGAGAGGTCAGAGGCAACCCGTATAACTTAGGGAGACCCAGTCTCAAGATAAAACATTTAAAAGTGGGCTGAGGGTGCAGCCCAGTAGCAGAGCGCTTACAAAGTATGTGTGGGGCCCTGGGTTCAAGGCCCATATACTAGAAAAAAAAACTAAAGAAGTTCCCACTTCAAGCATAGTGGTGCATGCCTATAATCCCAGAACTCAGGAGGCTGAGGCAGGAGGATCATGAGTTCAAGGCCAGCCAGGACTACATACAGAGACCTTGTCTCAATTTGTGAGAGAGAGATGGGGGTGGGAGGGCTCCCATTGTACAGCCAGACCAAGTATACTATGCCAGCTCAGAGGAAAGGGAAAGTAATGGGAGCTGGAATAACAGGGTTTTGAGACTGGAATCATGTACCCTGAAGATTGTCTGGAATTTAGATGTGATAGCAAGGAGAAGGAAGGGACCCCAGTGGTAACAAGTCTTAGTAAAAGCTCAGACGTGGACTGAGTGTGACATGTTTCATAGGGCAGGTCCCCATCCAGACCCTTAGCTGGAATACTGGGGAAGCCAACAACCCTCTCTTGAAGGTTATAAAGCATCAAAGTCATGCCTATGTTAACAGTGCCCCAACCCTAACGTCCACTGATTAAAAGAATGTTAGTGAATGTCTCCTAGGTCTCCGGACACTAGTTCTTTAGAATGGTAATTTCTGTACATCATAACCTTTTCTGGTTATGGTCTAGAGTTGACCTATCCAAAATAGTAGCTACCAGCCCCATGTGGGTGTTGAGCCTTATAATGTGGAACGTACAACTGAGGAACTGAACTTCTAATTTCATTTCATTTTAATTCATTTAAATTTTAGTTTTAAAATGAAAGTGTATTTTTCCATTGAACCTGATGTTAGTGTTTTGGGAATTGTGTTAGATTTTATTGTTGAATTTCTGTGTGTGTGTCCACTTTCTTTTTTGAATGTGGCTATCAGAAAATTTTAAATGACATGTGTCTTACATTGTGTGCGCGTGCCTCTGTCTCTCTCTCTGTCTCTCTCTCTGTCTCTCTCCCTCTCTCTCTCTCCCTCTCTCTCTCTCTCTCTCTTCAGACAGGGTCTCACTATATAGCCCTGATTGTTCTGAAACTTGCCTTGTAGCCCAAGCTGGCCTCAAACCCTCAGCAATCCTCCTGCCTCAGCCTCCTGAATGCTGGGATTACAGGCAGCATGCATTACCACAGCCGGCGTGTATTTCTCCTTGACAGTACTAATCCAGAGCCTTACAACCTAGTGTGGTCTGGCTGGTACCATATGGGAGCCACCCCAGACATTCAGAATCTGCATTTGTATAAGGTCCCCAGGTGATTCTTATGTATCACAGGAGAAGCACTGATCTACAGACCTCAGGAGACACACAGGACTTATAAGTACCTCATGCACCTTCTCAACCTGGTCTTTCTGTGGGTGGGGGGAGGAGTGGGCAGGAGCAGCAGGGAGATTCCTGCCCACCACTGTGACATCACAGAGAACCCATGTGTCACCTAGCCCCACCCAAGCTAGTGTCCAGCCTGAGGGACATCCTTTCCATTCCTCCAACCCACCACATACCACCTTGCCCCTCTGCTGGCAAGAGGGGACGTGATTCATCCCCTCTCTTAAAATCGTTCTAGCCACCTGATTAAAATCAAGCAGAAGAGAAACTGCAACTTCTTTGCCTCAGAGCTACAACAGTGAATGAGCAATCCTTCTCAGCTGCCTCAAGATGTATACCTTACCCAGGAGGTAGGTACACTGCTTTTTGAAACCTCATGAATATTTTATATGTGTGGTACCCTTCATGTGGGATTTATAGCACACATTATACCAATGCATCAATTTATCTTATTTCACACACTCACAGTAAAGAGCTTGCAGACACTGTAGGGTTACACAAAATGGAATCTGAACTTTGGCTATTCAAGCCCAATTTTTACTGATAAACTTGGTTATGTTCATACCTTGAACTCTTCTTCCACTGAAACTCTCATTTCTTGTTCGTTTGCTGCTTCATCTTCCTTTTCCTCTCTGTTCCCAGGGGCTGCTTAGCACTTAACTATAGCACTTTTTTCTTTCCATCTGTAATATTCTTGTTGCCAAAATGTGGCCTAGTGGTGGTGGTCACACTGGAGATGTGATCACCCTAGTGACATGAAAGAACAGACATGGAGAATAGTGGTGTTCCCACAGTCCTGCAGGAAGCCAGCTGAGATCTGCAACAGCAAAGGGGAGCACAGCTTCAGGCTCTCTCTGGACTCAAAGTGTCTGGGAGAATCTTCAGGGATACTTCCAGACCCAAAAAGACCCTCACAAGACAGAAAAGTCTTGTCTTATTGGAGCCACATCCGGAAATGACCAGATTCCCTTCACACTGTCAGCTTAAACGGGTACTTTAAAAAAGGCAAATCATTTTCATTCTCTAAGTTCTTGCCCTTCTCAGGAGAGGAAAATAAAGCCTATGACTAGACAAGGTACTAGAACACCCCGACACACACACACACACACACACACACACACACACACACACAGAGAGAGAGAGAGAGAGAGAGAGAGAGAGGAAGCAATGCAGTGTGCTGCTGACCAGAAGGAAATTAAGAGTACTCAGAAAGGAGGGCAGGAGAACCTAAGTAGGAGGCACTTGTGGGACAGAGTTGGTGATTCTGAATAGCCATCAGAATGTGGGCTCAGGCAGCTTCATGAGCCCAGAAGAAACCCAAAGTAAACAGACCATAAAGAGTTGAACCCTCAGGAAAAAATGTGAGCATGAGGATGAAAGCCAGTCATGGCTTAAATTTTTTATCTATTTTTTTTATCATTGGTTTTCCAGGAGACACAGAATATGGGAGAGTCAGTTTGCTAACATATACCTGAGAAGTACAAAGTACAGTACACTTAATCCTTTGTCTCATTCTCTAGGGAGTTACCATAATGTGGCCTGCAATCTGTGACTTTCATTAAAGATGGCTGCATGCTCATCACCGGGTAGCAAGCTTGGCAACAAGTCAGGTGTGCGGTGTTTGAAATATTGACTCCACCATTTATAGCTTTGTGGCCTTGAGCAAGTCAAATGCTCCGAATGTGAGCCCTCACTTATAGAATGGAGAGGCCAGCTCTCTTTCAGGCAGGGTGTGAGACTTGAAGATGTGAAGAGTCTAGCCTGGTGGCGTGCGGGTTCCTTTCCGTTTAGATCTGCTTTCTATCCACCTCTGATCTTCACAGCAGAACTATGTGGAGGAGGATAGCCCTTTTCCCTCCTTTACACCTGGGGGGTGTGGGGTAAGTGACTTGGGCAAAATCATCAGTCCAGCGGTAGGTGGAGTAGCACCTAGAACTCAGATGTGCTGAGCGGTTCATGGTCCCAAGTGTTGCCTCTTAGATCTAGCAAATTAAACAAAGGCATCCCCTTCCTTTAGAACAGGAGAGGGATCTGCAGTTTTAGGAGCGACTGGACGTCGAAGTACCTGCCTCTGGAGTAGCCAGACACGCCTGGATGTGAGGAATTTACCCAGAGAACCTGTCTCTTCCCCCACCCTCCTTCCGGGCCTGACCAGGCAGCGGGGTGCCGAGGCATCAGCGCGAGGCCGCCACCGGGAGCCGCGCCCCAGCTCTCAGGCCCCTCCAGCCCTCGCCCACTCCCGCGCTCTGGGAGGCCCGGGGGACGCAGTTCTCAACTCAGGAAGACTGAAAGGAAGAAACAGCCCCGCTCGCGGCCCCACCCGGTCGGGAAGTCCCTGTCTGCCACGCTAGGGCGGAGCCTCGCCAAACAATTCAAAACACGCTCCCCGCGCGTCGCTGTGGCAACTGCGCCCGTTGCTAGGCAACCCGGGCGCCGTAGTAAACGCGGGGAAGGGTGTTTGTTACTCATCCAGGCGGGGCGAGGGAAGGAGGGAGGCAACCGAGGCTGCAGCACCTCGACAGGCGACAGCTGGGGGGAGGAAGGGGGAGAGGAACCAGGAAAAGACTGGATGAGGGGGGCGCACGCAGAAATGGAAATAGGCAGCCCAGCTACACCTACGGACAGTCGCACTCTGGCACCCCCTTGCTTGTCCCCGCTGCGCGGTCCTCCACATCCCCCAGCCCTAGCCAGCCCTGCGGGCTTGCCACCCGCGCGTGAGCGATTGCCCGACAGGAAGTGCAGATGTGACTGCCCCTCTGATTCATTCCAGCTGCCTCGGCGTGGAAGAAAGGCAGCTTCCTCTCCTGGAAATGACTGCATTAGCAAAAGCCCTAAAACAATTCCATTAAAAATCGGAAAGGGAAAGGCAAGAGAGGGGCACTGAAATGCTTCCTTTGGTCCTTCCCACTGAACTTAAGTGGAAGTGTTCCCAGTGGCCCACGTTAGGAAGACTGGGGTCACTTTAACTGTGTGAGAACTTGGGGTTCTGTGGTCACTTACATTGAGTACAATTGAAAATAATTAGCCTAAAGCTGGGAGATCGCATTGTTAAGTATCCTGAAGTGTAGTGAACGTTTTGAATACAGCAAGGACATTTTGGAAGTTACTCGTCCTTGGGCAGGGTGAGGTCAAACTATCATGTATGAAGACTATCCATGAAGGAGTCCAAGTTCCACAATGAAGTAAAAACTGTAATTACAACAGCAAATTTTTTCCCAGAAGATTCTATATACATCATCCAAAAGCACTGCAATCAGTAAGGAATCACCCAGCATGGAAAATAATAGAACATTTCCAATCTGTCACTGGCTTTTGAGCAATCTCTTTGTCCTCTGGTCTCTGGGAACTAAAGATAATATTCGTTCATGAGATCATTGCTGTTTTCTGAGGTTTGCTCACGGAAAAGCAGGAATGTTCCCACAGGTGAGAGGAAATGTATTGGCAGAGAATCTGTTTGATGAGAGCCTAAGGGTGTGCCTTTGGACCTATGGACCCTTCTCATTGCTCTTATGTATGTGAACTGGGAAGAATCATATCTGCTTTAGCAATAGAAGGCTGGTTGGACACATCATATCTTCACTGATAGGCTTCCTCATTGCATTCATAAGCCTTGTTGGCCTTACAAACCTAGTTCATTCATTCACGGATGTTAAAACAGTGCCAAGCTCTGAGGATCATCAATGAATAAAACATAGCTGCTACCGTACCCAGCAACTTAAAATCAAATGAGCCTAACGGAAAAGCAAGCCATGATGAGTTACACAAGAGGTACGCAGAACAGAACGTTCAGGTTCAAAGCACAGGGCCATGTCCATTAGAGCCAGTGACAGCCAAAACATTAAAATTCCACTCCAGCTATTTGTCTACTGAGTATCAGAAAGGAGTTAGTTACTGGAGCCTGGGTTAGAATTCTGGCTCCTGGGAAGACTGAGAAAGATGTCAGTATGGATGACAGAGTAGGGAGAAAGGATCCCTTAGGCCCAGGGTTGGAAGTGATATAGCATACAACCTGCTCTGGTGCAGCCTTCTTACCCATCTTTTAAATTACCCCTAATCTACAGACTGGGGGCTGGGAGTTAGCTCAGTTGGTAGAGCACTGTGCTGCAGTCTCTGAGGTCCCGAGTTTTATTCCCAGCACTGCAAAAATAGGAGAAGGACCTGGCAATCCACTCCCAAGGCAATCCCGAAACAGTCAGCCATTGAAAACCCTATGAGGGTCGCTATGAGTCGGATACCGACTCGACGGCACCTAACAACAACAACAATCTACACAATGGGCTGGGGTTTAGCTCAGTTGGTAGAATGCTACTCTGAACTTTATGAGGACCCTGGTCGGATCCCCAGCACCACAAAGATGGGAGAAAGACATGACAATCCACTCCCGAAGCAATCTGCCTTTGAAAACCCTATGAAGGTCACTAAGAGTTGGACCTGAGTCAACGGCATCTAACAACAAAACAATCTACAGAGTATTCATAAAAAAATAAATTGAATTTCTGTCTAACAAAGTATGCGTGGGTCTCCCAAGACCATTCTTTCTCTTTATGCATGACTAGTAAAAGTGCTTTTGTTCAGCACAGAAATCTGTGAGTGAGGATCTTAGCAAATGTTAGTCCCAACCCTTGGCTTTATGATGTCATAAATAGCATGGAGCATACATATCCCTGTGGAAGTCATCCTGAAATGGTAACAGTCCAACATACCAAAGTTAAATAATGTTTCGAGAGGTGGAATCTTTGTGTCTATGCTGAGTCATGAACTTCTGAGCCTAGCCTAGTTATATTTATGTTACATTGACTAGCAATTACTTTTTCTGTTCTAAGAGAGGAAAAGGAAGAAAAAAATATTAACATGTTCAAATTACAATGAAAGGAAGTGAGTAGGATGCTGGGCTCTGATTTTTGTGGCCAGGCAAAGAAAATCATGTTTTGTCAAAAAGAGGAAATTAGATGTTGGTGCTCAGGGCCCTTGGCGAGGAGAAGACCAAGAATGATCCTATCCAGCAGCTAGCTAGACCAAGCACCCACACAAAATGCACAACCTTGGAATGGGTGGATCCAGGCCTCCTGGAGGCCTAAAATAGTTTTGAAGGCCCCTCTTTAAGAAAAATAATACAAAATTACTAGTTTGAATT
>VMDO01001801.1:44944-163458 GCA_007922755.1 Pedetes capensis
GGGGGGGGTGCGGTTTATGAGCAGAGGCAATAAAATCCGAAGACATAAGGCTGTGCCAAACAGTGACTCAAGCGGGATATGAGATGTGTCTGCAAGTATTTGAAGGGTGTAAGCACGGAGAAGGGAAAAGAATTGTTCACTGTTCTAGGGTGGAGAGAGAATGAGGATACAATTAAGGAGAGAAAAATGTGCACAAAACTCATCAGGAAACATTGGCTAACTGTATTTTCTGATACTGTGGAGTTGTATTTCCCATGGGAAGTATTTGAGGATCTATTGAGTCACTGAGAACTGGAACTAACCACAAAGAAAAAAAAAATGCTACAAGGAATAATCCAAGGAGAGGTCCTCGAGGGAGTGGCTGGATGCCCCCAAAGTTCATTCTGAGCCCTGAATTCCATAAGGCTGACACATGGCATTCTGTAGATCAGTATGTGGGAAAGAGGCCAAGTGAAGAATAGAGAACAGGGAGGAACAGCCACTTCCACCCACTTTTGACTGACTCCTAGGGGGAAGCATAGGAAACAATAGGGAAAATATGAGGACATAGCGCCACCCAGCGTCTTGAGGAAATCTGAAGCCAGGAAACAAGCAGCCTATTCAACTGCAAAATGTGACCTCAAAGTTCCTCCTGTCCACTTCTCCTGAGGCAGAGTGAGTTGTTTCACGATGAATAAAAGGTTGCTTAGGTGATACACAAAACATACTTGGACATAAGTACATGTGTATCAAATTTGCTTTGTAACATCAGTCGAGGAAGAGTAGAGAGCAAAGCAGGTGACAAAACCTGGCCCCAGAGACTCATTTGACTAGAATGTGGGCTAATTCCAACATCTATGTTAAAGGCAGCTGCCTTGGATTCTCTAACTGTACAGTTATAGACTGGGGAAAGGAAACATGACTTAGTGGTTAATCCAGAAGAGGTGGAGGAAGGGCAGGGCAGGATATAGAGGGTTTTGTTAAATGTACACCCACAACAGATAAAACAGAAGTCATTGCACTTTCTTGCGATGCTAGGGGTAAGGATTAAACCCAGGACCTCACACATACTTTGCAAGCACTCTACCACTGAGCTGCACCCCCAGCCCTTTTTTTATTTTTGTCTTGAAACAGGGTCTTGCTAAGTTACACAGACTACCTCTGTCCTCAAACTTGCAATCCTCCTACCTTTGCCTCCCCAGTCGCTGGGATGACAGGTATGTGCCACTGAGCTGAGCTACAGATGTCATTTTACAGTAATTCCCTGGGTATGTATTGCTGATTCCTGGGCCTTAGCCCAAAACTACTGTGGAATCTCAGGGTGGGATCTAGGAATTTGTTTATATTCCAAACTTCCTAAGATTGTCATGCTTGGTCAGAACTGAAAACTACTCCTCTGGAATGAAGCAGAGGCCTTTGAGGAATTTAGGATCGAGACGAATAACTGTAATGGAATACAAAATGTGTTGTGAGAAGTACAGTGTGACAAGGACAGAGTGGAGGAAACTGTCTTAGGGAGAAATAAACATTTTCAAAGAATGAGTGGTGCTTCATGCTAATCTTGAGAGACAGTTTGCCAGGTAGAAAGGGATTGAAGTCATCCTAGGTGGAAAGAAGAGCATACCTGGAGTGTTTGGGGAATCAAGCAGTTACAGAATGTCATCCAATGAATGTGCACAATTTTGAGGGCAGAAAGAATGACTTGTACTTCTAGGTGACTGGTAGCAAGGTTTGGCAGATTACTTTGTAAAATTTGGAAACTCTCATGCCTGCAAGTTGGAAGAAAAATGGCAAATGGCCATAGTATGACTGACCCTGAAGTTTATTTATCTCCTGACCTATTCCATCCCCATCCTCAGCCCCGTTCCCCCTGCCACAGTCTCACTTCCTGTCAGCAGTGTGGAAGGCAGTATCTAACACTCCCTCCTAATGACACTAACTAGAAGGTAGAAACTCCCCATAGAAGCTAGTCCATGTCCATGGCTCCCCGAGGCCCTGACATTGCAGGGACTAGAGCTTCTTCAAAGTAATAAGAAGCCCCACTGGAGAGAATGGGAACTTTGGTAGTCATGGTGGCAGAGCAATGTTCTGTGTGTTGCTATAAAATCAAGCCCAATCCATTCACACTAGTTATCTAGGGCGTGAAAATGGCAGGTAGATGGAAATGAAATCATGATTTACTTTTTTGCAGAGATTCTCCTCTGCAAATGTGGATCCTTGACTCTTTCAGCTTAATCCCAGATCCCCATTGGCAAGCTCTCTGGTATAATCTCCCAGAACAGCTGGACTGAGATTGCATTGTCAATTATTAAATGCCTGTGTCCGCTATAAGGCAGCATGTAATCAAGAGGCACTCCAAAAACTGCAAGCTAGAAGGGGAAGGGTAGAAAGGCAAGGCAGGAGGCAGGGAAGCCAGCTTTCGTTCCTGCTACATTAAACCAGAACGACTTGCAGCACCTGTGGCACCCTTCCACCCTTCCACACTGGCTGCGTCAGGCTGATCATGGCTAAGGTAACCGGCTTTCTCCTTTTATTGTTTGGGAGATACATTTTCACCTGTTCCTTAAAGAGATGTGACTATCTCATCAACTTGCTATTCTTATTGGCCTATGCTAATGGTGAGTTTTTCTGTTGATGTGCATTAATGGCCAGATTCCTGACATATTGGCACCTATGCACTTCCTAATGATCTTAAGCCACTCTGTGCCTTTTCTAGAAATAAAAGAGTCATCTAGGCATGGGATCTGTCAGTAAACACAAAGATAAAGCTTTAACCAAAGGGATAGTATTTCTCCTGGATCACTTTAAGGAAACCTTTGAAAAATGAAATTTGTTCTTCCACTTCAAGAGGTATCTGGATCCTAGAGAGAAAAGGCATATGACAAAAGACAGGGCACAATAGGTGTTAAGATGATTCTTGAGAAGGTTCTTCAGGGAAGTGATAATTCAACTGTGAAGAAGATAATTCCTACCTCAGTGAGGCATCAGGACTACAGGTAAGCACTGTCACCCAGCTAAGAAGACAGTTCTTAAAAGGGGTTCCTCGTGATTGTCCTTGGTGGACACTCTTTCTGGAAGGAGCCCTTTGAGGTCATCCAAGCTCTTCATCCTTTTTTTGTCAAATTACCTCTTCCCTAACTTGGTTGCCGCCTTGATGTGCCACAAGATGCATGTACCTCAGCGTGGGGCTCATTATTCTCTCTTATTTCTGAATAACCTAGGGAAAAGCTTACAAATATGTGTAACTTGAAATGAATTGAGTGTGGGGTTAAAATCTGTAGTGATGTGATAGTAAGCAAATTTCCAAATAATTATTGAAAATGAACTCTGAGTTTACAAATTTATAGTTGCTGTTATGTGCCATTGACTCAGGTCCAACTTATAGTGACCCTATATACAACAGAGCAAAACACTCTCCAACACTGTGCCATGCCAGTGCTTCTCTGCTATTCATGGGGGTTTCCATGGCTGATTGTTTTGGAAATGGGCTGCTGGGTCCTTCTCCCATTTGGGGGGAGCTGGGGATCGAACCCAGGCCCTCAGAGGACGCAGAGCAGCACTCTACCAACTGAGCTAACCCCCTCATTCAGTCTTTATGCAGAATGATTAGTGAAGATGTTTTACCTAGAAATCTACTTCTTGCTCAAGCAATGAATATAAGAATAATTAGAAAGGATAACTTACAGTCACAGAACAGTGATGAAAACCAGTATTGTATTCATAAATAAAATGATGAAAACATTCTTTTGGTGGGATGGAGCAACATATAACAGGGTCTAGCAATGTAAGATCTTTCCTCCTCCCCAATGCTGTGATGTTATTTATTTATTGTCCTCAGTCAAGGTCACCAAGACTCTTGCAAGGAATGACAATTTTTTAGTGAGTTAACATATTGAGTGCCTTTTAAAAATCACATTAGCCAATTACTTTCTAGAGGTCATTTTGTCCTACTCTTTGTAGTTCAGTTTTTAGATACATGCCCACTTTATGTGTTTGTTACTACCATAAATGATATGTTCTTTGCATGTGATATGCACTGCTTTAGGCCCTGGAAATCCTAAAGAACAAACAGTTATGATTCTAAGCTGATGTTCTTTGTTAAATCTAGAAACTGTTAAGCTGAGGGTAAAGAGAAAGGCGGATTTATGGGCCTGTCCATTTGGCTGTGGTTTTATTTACATCCCTTAAGCTAAGCAGATTTAGGTCTGATTAATTCTGATATGAGCGATCCCTTAGAAAGCTCAAGGTGGTTTACTTTAAGAAGCATCTGTCAGCAATTAAGGCTGGGATTTAGCTCAGTTGGTAGAGCGCTGTGCTGTAGTCTCTGAAGTCCCGAGTTCAGTTCCCAGCACCATAAAAATGGGAGAAGGGCCTGGCAATCCACTCCCAAGGCAATCCCGAAACAGTCAGCCATTGAGAACCCTATAAGGGTCGCTATGAGTCAGATACCGACTCGATGGCACCTAACAACAGCAATTAAGCACGAGGGTTTTTTTTCTGTTCCCTATGTACTAATATAGCAACATACATTGTTCCAGAACAAAAAGCACAAGACCAGCCATGATTATTTTTTTGAAATCTGACTGCAAACCACCAATCAAAAAAGTTGCCAAGTTTAATGTTGAAGGAAAGGGAAGTGAGTCTGCGTGGGGCAAAAGGTTCTGAAACGGGGCTCCCATCCCCTCCACTTGTGTCTGTGTATTACAGATGGAACTCCCGAAGGGCATCTCTGGCCAGCGGACCATCCTGTCAGCCGTTCTCAGCATGCTATCACTCGGCCTCTCCACAGCATCCCTGCTCAGCAGCAGCTGGTTTGTGGGCACACAGAAGGTGCCCAAGCCCCTGTGCGGAAAAGGTCTGGCAGCCAAGTGCCTTGGCCTGCCGATGTCCTTGGATGGGGGTGTCACCAACGCATCATCCCAGGAGGTGGTACAATACAGCTGGGAGGCTGGGGATGACCGATTCTCCTTCCTTGCCTTCCGGAGTGGCATGTGGCTATCCTGTGAGGAAATCATGGAAGAACCAGGTAGTCTCCTCACCCCATCTGCCTGACCTTATTTTCTTTGGCAGGGGGACAAGGAAAGCATTTGTTATGCAGGCAAAGGCACAGAGTTGGGGCAGCAATGGGAAGTACCACACTTTCCCCACTCTAGATGGGCCTCATGGCCCCAACCCACTCTCAGCTCATCACCTTCCACCTCAGTATCGTCCCTTCTCCATGGCCCCTTTTAATAAGGTCAAAAGTCCTTGTGGCTTTTTAACTCCTTGCTCTTTAGTTGAACTACAGGTTTAAAACAGCATTAACCTTAAGGCTTTTGTTTAGACCTTTCACATTAGGAGAATTTCCATTCTAGTGAGCTAGAGTTGCTATTTAGAAATGAAACAAGGAAGGAAGAATATTGCAGGAGAAGCCTTCTTGTTGTTGTTGTTGTTGTTAGGTGCCATTGAGTCAGTCTGACTCATAGCAACCCTGGGTACAACAGAATGAAACAGTCCCCTGCACTGTGCCATTGCCCAGCACTCTGTCAGTGCTTCTCTGCTATTCATAGGGTTTTCTGTGGCTGATTGTTTTGGGATTGTTTCAGGAATGGGCTGCCAGGTCCTTCTCCCATTTTTTTGTTTTTGTTTTTGTTTTTTTCAATGCTGGGGATCGGACCCGGAGAGTGCAGAGCAGCACTTTACCAACTAAGCTAAACCCCAGACCAGAAAAAGCCCTAGTATTGCATAACTGGAAATTTACCTGAATCATTTCATTTCTACAGACCTTGATCTTCTCTCATTTGTGAAATGAAATGACCACAGCAGATCATCTCTAAAGCCTCTTCCTTCCCCTATACCCCTAAAAGTGTTTTCTCATTCTAAAGATTATTATTACAATGTCAAAGGTTAGGAAAGAGGGAGCCCAAAAGAGGGCCATGGTCTGGTCCAGTAAGGACACCCTTGAGATGCTGCAGACAGATGTTCCAGGTCTCTTGTAACTCAGGGCAGAAGCATGTGTCAGCACACACTAGTCAACGTGTATTTCTCAGGTAACAGGGAACAAGATGAGACTAATGGCCCCCTCATGCCACCTTGGGCATGTGATTGTCACTTGGGGACCTGAGAAGAAAGTGCCTAGTGGTGACATTTTTTCTGATGCTCACAATCATGTTCAGTTTGAGGTTGCTACTTCTCCCAAACTGAACGAAGGGGAAAGGGAGATGGAAGAGAAATAAAAATGTGCATGTGTTTGTCTTTAGTATCCTGCCACCTCTCGCCTCTCAGCCTTTGGACTAAGATCAAGTGTAGTATCATTCCACCTAGCACTGCTCCAACCACAGTCCTAGAAAAAATTTAGAGCCATAGGGCCCAGTGGTCCAGCGACAGCAAAGCGCATTTGTTAACACCCGGGTCAGAAAATGAGAACCTCAGCCTGTGCTGCACTCTCTGGGAACCACCATCTTCATCATCAGAAAGGAAGGAGGGGGAGACTCATCTTGGATGCCTCTTGCCTGTGCTGTTTGTTTATCCGTCCATGCATTCTCTCCTGCTTTCAAAACGAGGCATTTATTAAATGCCTATTGCATGCTAGGCAGTGCTGTGCCAGGGCAAATGGAGCTGTACCTGGCGGGATATGGGGAAGGCTTTTTCTCAAGGGTCCATGGCAGGGCCCTCTATGATGTCATCATTTGTGTGTTTCAGGGGAGAAGTGCCGAAGTTTCCTTGAACTCGCACCACCAACCGAGAGAGGTGAGAAAGGACTACTGGAATTTGCCACGTTGCAAGGCCCATGTTACCCCACTCTCCGATTTGGAGGGGAGCATTTGATGGAGAAGGCTTTCCTCCCCCACCTCCCCTTGAGGCTTGTGGCAAGTATGTGTTTCATAAGGAACTGAGTCAGCATTGACTGGGGCCTCTCTGGATCTAACCTATCCTGTGCTCTCCTGCTTTTTCTCTTCTTCTGAGCTCCCCAGGGTGATACAGATTCTCTGAGAGCTAACTTTCATTCATATGCAGGAATGCAAAACACGAGAACAGCAAGGATAAGTTCACAAATAGAATAACTACCAACAGTTCTAACCAGCTCTTGCTGCCAAGAAACCTTCTTCCCTCCAAATTTTTTTTTAAGAAAATCAAATGGGTAAAGGAAGGAGGAAAGAAAGGAAAAATGCAACTGATTATCCCAAAATTAAATAAGGAAAAACACAAAAATAATAACTAGCAACGTTCTATCCCTGCAGGAATGATGAAAACAGGGTAATCTTTTTCACGAGTCTCCCTAAGCATAGTTCCATGATTCTGTTAGGTATAGCACAGAGTGGGAGCTGTGGGGCAGCATCAAAGAACTCCAAATAAAGTCACTGATTTCAGCTCGGTCTCTTTCTCTCCTCTGATACAGCTCTGGGCTCTTCTAAGGGGCAGCCTAAGTTCACCGCTGGTTGTTACTTAACTGTGGGGTGGGGTTCTTTCTTCTGTGTTTCTGCCAGAGATCCTCTGGTTATCAATGGGAGCCCAGATAGCCTACATAGGACTTCAGTTCATCAGCTTCCTCCTGCTCCTGACGGACTTGCTGCTCCCAGGGAACCCTGGCTGTAGGCTTAAGCTGAGCGCCTTTGCTGCCATTTCTTCTGTTCTGTCAGGTGAGGGACCTCCACAGTGGGAGGGGTGAGTCATCCTCGGTCGCACTTGAAGCACCAGCAGGAGGGGTTGGGTCTTTGCCCTTGAGGCAAGAGGGAGAATCCTGGAAAGCAGTGTGGAGTAGAGATTGGAGATCCATTACAGGCACCCTTCATTTTAAATTGAAATAGCTTGTGATATTGTATATTGGATCATTATGTTCTTTACAAAATGGTTTACCTCTAGATTCCTCCACTTATAAAATTTCTCAATATGTAAACCTCTTATTGGGTTAACTTCTCATTTATGACATACCCCTCGCTTTTCAAGACACTCTCTGTTGGACAAAATGGAGAGCTGCACGGGTAAGATGAAGAACAGAGAGGGAAGAAGTCAAAGGACCAGTACCCATGAGTGAAGCATTGATTCAGGGGCTTTCCACAGCCCTCACCCCAAAGTTTTGTTTCATGCCTTCCCTGGGGAGTTCCCCTTTCTCAGAACTTCCACTTAGGGAATGCCAAGGCCTTAGCTCTGTCACAGAAATAACTTTCGGAACCAGTCAGAGGTTAAGGCAGAGTTGCAGTTGAAACAGTTTCATAGTTTATTAGACAAAGGTAAGAGATTAGTACAGCTTCAGAGTGAAGCACGGGATTTTAGAGAGAGAGAGAGACCTTAAAAAATACTATACATCGAAGACATGGATGTGGGCCTCTCAAGAGTCTCACACCTGAGTTTCTTCACAATGGATATATATGAATTAGGAGCTTTTGATATTACATTGCTCAACAGGTCTCAGCAAGTGCATTGTATAGAGTTATAGATTGGAAGAAGAACATTGTTAAAATGCCTAGATTGGAATAGTCAAAGAAATTCTTAGTACATTTAGTCACAAGGAAGTTACTTAGACCTGTTAATTGTAATTATAGTCCATAATCTAGTTTTGTGAGGTTCCCAGAGAAGCCACAGCTTTCTGTGCAGTTTGCACAGAAGCTTTCCTTTTTTGGTTGCAATGGAATTCTTGACTGATGAGACGTAGACTAGATCCTAGGATGAAAGCCCTTTCCTTCTCATGTCCCCCCAATTTTCCCTGTCTTTCTATCCTGTGTCAGTTTAGGTAACTGTTGCAAAGATATGTATTCAAGCAGATGCCCCCATTACAGATTAGTCTTCTAGGACATGGAGTGGCTTAAGAGTAATGGGTGCCATGACATTGGCTGTACCTGATACAAATTGAGGAGGTGGCCCCAGAATCACCTTCCAGTGGATGGCAAAGCCAGCCCTTCTCTAAGGGCTCTACCTTCCTGTTCTCTTTGCAGGCCTTCTGGGGATGGTGGCCCACATGATGTTCTCACAAGTCTTCCAGGCAACTGCCAGCTTGGGTCCAGAAGACTGGAGACCACATGCTTGGAATTACGGATGGGCCTTCTAGTAAGTAAAGTTCCTTATCCCCCAACCTTCCTAGCCCATCTCAGGCATCCCTTCACTAAATTTTCTGCCCTCCGTTAGATGTTCATTCTCATGTCTTCTTGCCTTCCCTGTCAGCCAAACATCTTTGGGACGTCTATTCTTTCCCCACTTTGGGAGGGAGTATAGAGAATATTCCTCTTGCTTTCTTTGTGAGGATGTGGTCTTGTCCAGTTTTCCTGCTCACTTGCTGTAGCAACTGCTCCTCTGCCTGATATGTATGTTGTCCTTGAGAAGTAAGACTGACTTTATATGGCTTATGGAAACTATACTATATATTGTTTTATATTTAAAGATTCAAAGTATTAGAGAAATGGTAAATAATGAGCTTTGAGACCTGGATTGAGCCAGGCATGGCAGCACATGCTTGTAATCCCAGCAACGTGGGAGGCTGATGCAGGAGGATTGCAAATTCAAGGCCAGAGGCAGCCTGTGTAATTTAGCAAGACCCTGTCTCAAAATGAAAAATAAATAAATAATGGCCTGGGTGGGAGATGGATGTGGCAGTCCACTCCCAGAACAATCCTGAAACAATCAGCCATTGAAAACCCCATGACTATGAGTCAGACCTGACTCAACGGCACCTAACAACAAAATGGGCTGGGAGAGAAGCCCAGTGGTAGAACACTTGCAAAGTATGTGCAAGGGCCTGGGTTCAACCCCGAAGTACTGCAAAAATAAATAATAGAGACATAAATAACCAACCAAACAAAGCAAAAAAGAAACCTGGACTGAATTCCATCAGTTCAACTGAATTCATAATCATCAATTGAGTTCTTTTCATCCACTAAAATATCCCTTATTCCAGGAGTAACTTCTTTGTCCTATCTCCAGTCTTATTAGACCAAACGGCTAGAAATAAAACTTCCCTACCACATTCTCTAACCCTTAATTATTAAAGGATCAGCCATCTTAGATTTCTTTTAAAAAGAGAAAAGTGGAAACCGTGACAAACACACTGAAGCCAAACGTGGCCCTTGTTTACGAGTTCCCCACTTTCTACCTTCGGGAGCACTTCTTTACTCACCACAGGCTTGCTCACTTGGACTCACACTAACTGGGATAAGTGCTAAGTGCATGAACAGCACAGCAAAGACTGTCGGGCCCAAGTCTCCATTCTAACAAAGGCACTATGGAAACCCATCTGTATCTGAAGCTATTCCCTTTTCAAATGGTGTAACATGTATCCTTTGAGTAAGAAGTCCTTAGCCCACTCCAACTGCTACCACCTCAGCTTAGCTCATTTTCCTCACCCTTCATTTCTCACCTTTTTGTCTATATTCAAGCCATTCCTAACATTGCAGCTGTGGAGCTCTGGCTGCACAACTCCCATCAGAAGCACTACCACCAAAATTGACTTAGTTTGTCAGAGGCAGCAAATAGGAACATACAGAACCAGCTGTGGCCTGGGTTTAGCCATCACTTGGGCTCATAACATCTCTCGCAGCCTCACAAAATTTCCTGTCTCCTGGGCTTCCAAGAATGATGGGGAGATTTAAAGGTCTGTCTTTTCAAGTTTTTTGTTGTTTTGTTGTTAGGTGCCGTCGAGTCGGTATCTGACTCATAGCGACCCTCATAGGGTTTTCAATGGCTGTTTCAGGATTGCCTTGGGAGTGGATTGCCAGGCCCTTCTCCCATTTTTGCGGTGCTGGGAATTGAACTTGGGACCTCAGAGACTACAGCGCAGCACTCTACCCATTGAGCCAAATCCCAGCCCCTTCAAGTTTTTAGGAATGTGTGTATGTTTGATACAGTTCCCTGCTGTCCCGGCCCCCTCCCCTACCTCCAAGTCTCTTTCTTGAATCTAGCAAGCTTCTCTTAATCTCTGGCTTTCATTATAAACTTCCTTAAACCAAAAACCACACTGCTTTCATAATGACCAAATTCTACCAGTGCAACATACACCTCCAGATTTGTAGTAATGTTTTTCTGAATGAATCTCAAAGGCTCAACTCTGGGGACCCCAAGACTGCTAAAATCAAGACAAAGGAAGGCAAAAGAGACATGATTCCCCCCAGTGCCAGTGAATGAAAAATCTTTGGCAGGATAAGAGAAAGGGAGGGAGTGCATTAAGCCATGCCCACAATATATAGCAGAGCTACAGGTCTGTGGAATCTTGGAGATCTTACAAGGGTAATTGCAGGTTTGGAAAAAGGAGTCCAAATTACACACACACACACACACACACACACACACCAGCACCAGGTATAAAAGAGCATGGCACTGACAACTTATCAACTCAGTGAAAAATCAACGTCCGTCTCTGATTTTAGTACTACATGAGCCATTCTCTTTGACACCAAAAATGTTCAGAACATTCCTTATTACGGCTATCTAAACTGAGTCTTCTTGCCCACAGTTCGTTCATAACCTGAAACATGGTAGAAGGCAGCGCTCTCAGGCCCTTAAGTCCCTAAAAGGGATCATAACATTTTTCTTTTAAGAAAGCCATATTCTTACTGTGCCTTCTTTGTATGTGTTTGTCCCTAGTACAGCCTGGGTTTCTTTCACCTGTTGCATGGCATCAGCTGTCACCACCTTCAACATGTACACCAGGATGGTTCTGGAGTTCAAGTGCAGGCACAGTAAGAGCTTCAACGCAAACCCAAGTTGCCTTGCACATCACCACCGCCGTTTCCTGCAGCAGCTGCCATGTGCAGCCCACCCAGGGGGA
Source organism: Pedetes capensis (assembly GCA_007922755.1). NCBI lineage: Eukaryota > Metazoa > Chordata > Mammalia > Rodentia > Pedetidae > Pedetes > Pedetes capensis. The sequence goes on from VMDO01001801.1 coordinate 56,658, forward strand.
ATTTTGACCAACTACCACCTGTACCACCATCAGCCCATCCACTCTGTCTCTGAAGGCGTTGACTTCTACTCAGCACTACAAGACAAGGAATTTCAACAAGGGACTGGCCAGGAACTAAAAGAAGTGGCTGGGTCATCTGTAAAAGAAGAGCAGTGTTAGGAGTTAAGCGGGTATGGAGAGCAGGCGGAGCCCTACCTTACATGTTTGTTTGTTATCAACATCTGCTTAAGCCAAAGACTGTCTGTTGAGTGTGGTTTTTAGATGCTAAGAATAAGGGTATCTTAAAGTCTGAGTGCAGCTCCGTCTCACTGTACCCATTCCCTGTGTCTCACACATCCAGAATCCCCTTCTTTACTGATTGCTTATGTGCCAGGATCTGGACTAAGCAATGGATATAAAAAGAGGAGTAAAATACAGTTCTTGTTTTTAAGGGTCTTATAAATCTGGTTATCTGTCTGGAAATAGAGAAATGGAGGTAAGCAAATATTAACAGTAGTTTGGGCTTAACTGGAGTTTTTCTGGACATCACACACTACAAGACAGAAGTACTACTATGTGCTCTCATAGGAGGGACGGGGTCCTCCGTCCTGCCTACTGGTGTGCCACATCCATATGTTGTCATTAGGTGCCGTCATAGCAACCTTCATAGGGTTTTCAGTGCTAATTGTTTCAGGATTGCCTCAGGAGTGGATTGCCACATCCTTCTCCCATTTTTGTGGTGCTGGGAATCAAACCCGGGACCTCAGAGACTGCAGAGTGGTGCTCTACCAACTGAGCTAAATCCCAGCCCCCTGCATCCATATAGCAGGGACCAATAAAAGTGTGATTAAATATTATCCTGGAAGCCATGAGGAGGTAGTGTGACATGAGAAGGCTCCTACAGCCCACAGGGTCATGTTCACTTCTAGAAATGGCCAACCAAGGCTATTCAGATGGGACTGTCGTCCCCAGAAGAGCCTTCCATCAGGGCTTCTCCAGTCAACAGGTAGGGCCAGAGGCTCCTCTCTGGATGTCCACCAGTGCACCCTTCTGAGAAACTTGTCCTACTATTTCCACCACAAAGAATGTCACCCATCCACTTGCCCTTTCTCTTTTCCATAAGGGAAGCAAACCATCCTTGATCACAAGAAGCATGAGACTGGCACACAAGTATATTCTTATACACAGTATTTATTTGTTCTGTAATAATTCACATTTTAAATAGTGCTTTCTGACAGTAGACCAGCTGGCTGTTCTTTACTATGGTCAATACGGATAGCGATTCACATTCCTGGGGTTAGCTGGTACTACTGTACCACATGTCTGAGATGGTGAGGTTGCTGTTTAGGACAGAGGGGAAGGTTTCTAAGGGAAGGAGGGAGGTGAGGATAAGAGGAAGAGAAGACCTTTGCATTTGCAGAACACATTTCTACTTCTAAGTAGTGGTCATGTTGGCTTTGCTGGCAACCCCATGTTGGGATAGAGTAAGATAGGAGCACTTCCTATCTTAGGTATCTGGGTGAGTGGCTGCTTGCAAGGAGAATGAAATTTGGGGATGTGTTTGACAAAAGACCAGTACCCATGCTGATCAGATAAAGCTTCCTTACGCTTCAGCCACCACTTACACCCTTCTGTACTAGCTGCAAGAGGAAGTAAGCCTAGAGCTTTCATTATGTTCAGCAAGGAAAGATTGAAAGTAAGGAAAAGTTGTTAAGTTAGTTCCCAAAACACCAAGAAGTCTGTGAATTCAGTGTCTTTCTAGCTTCCTCTTATCTGTGTCTGAGCCTCACTCTGCATAAACACAGTTCTCTACCCAAAACAGGTCCTCATTAACCAGCTTTGGATTTCACTCCTTCCTACACTGGCTAGCTTCCCAGAAAGCCTCAACACAGGAGGGAACATGTTATGCCTGTGGCAGGGCAGGGGTGGGGAAGCTCAGCCAGGCCACAGAATCACTGCCCGTTTTGGTGTTAAGTCCACTATAAACTAGCCCAGGGAAGTCTACACTAAATCAAACTATATTCTAGGCCCTTATACCCAAGTAGATTCAACCCCCTAGAAATAAATCTGGAATCATCACCATACTCTGGGGTTTCCTCTTAACTGTTCCCACAAAGTCAGCCTGAACCCACAAACAACTTCCAAAGTGTTGAAACCAAATGTGCCTTCAGGATCTGAAGGGAGAGATGCCAACAACCCTGGTAAGGCCAAATGGCAGACCAGACTGCATGGCTGCTTAGATGGATCGCTCCCAACCTCCTGATAGGTCATTAACAGCTATAAGCAGGCAATTAACAGATATCTCTTTAAATCTGTAATCCATAATTTCCAGGAATCCCTTTACTAACAAGCTAAAAAGATACAAGCCCAAGTAAGATGCGAACCCGATTTTTACTCAGGAAGGACCTATCAAAATTACTCAAGAAGAAAAGCATTTTCTTCATTATCTGCCATGGGATTTTTTGCTAGACAGACAATGACCTAGTTTAGAAGATTCAAACTTAATGAAGGTAACAAATTTATATAGAAGAAGGGGGAAGTGAGTAATGGAGATAACTCTAAAGACCTCATCATTATAAAAGTTACAGTATTTACATAAGAATTTTCTCAGAATACAATGCGTCCAAGGTTCAAGGAAGGAGAGGTACAGGGCAAAATGGCTGCATACTGGACTCAAGTAGCAAAAGTAAAAGTCCAGAAACATATCCCTGAATAAAAGAGAAAGCACGTGGAGAGATGCTGAGGAGGATACTCTAGAGAAGATGCTGAGAAAGCAGGATGGAGAGGTGGCAGGACAAGGCCATGGGCCTCTTGGGCCCTGACTCCCAGCTTTGAGTGGAAGACGGCATGCACACACACCCTCCTGACATTACTGTGGGAACAAAGATCACAGACGCAGAGCCCTCAAAACCACATACGGCACAACATGTGAACCTGGCTGGAGGGTCACAGAAATGATTTCTCTTGCTCCCCTTGTGATAGGAACATGTGTATTCTTCTGGTCACTTAATAGACATAGATGAAAAGTCTAGGAAAGGAAGAGATGAAAATACTGGACAGCTACCTCAGTCCTCTACTACCATCCTTCTCACTGCTGTCTATAGCTGGGAAGTAGCCACAGTACAGGTGGAGAGAGAATAAGGAGAGAATGGAGTGACCCTTAGAATCAGAGGCAGGCCATCTGGATGTCTCAAGATGATCACACTAGATGTATTTCAGGAGCACAAAAAATGGGATCCCTGAAGCTTAGGGCAAGTATGGAAAATAACTTCACCACAACACTAAAAGACACACACACACACACACACACGCACAGCATAATGCAAAACAAAATATTTCCTACTCGCAGACTTCACTGGATTTCCCAACAAGAATTTATAAATTAGAAGTACAAAAAATAAAACACCTATAAGGTTCACATTTCCAAACCATCCACATGGAGTTCCTAGGGGGGTTAACACAGGCATTGGAAAGGTAGTACAATACCCCAGCCCAGTGGGTCATGCTGTTGCCAAAGAGCTCCCACAGGCTTCCAAAGTGCAATGATCATGCAGGTCTGCTAAAACGAGCCAGAAGTCCTCTTTTCTCCAAAGAAATGGTTTCACACTGACAGGAGAGAGAGGGGACTCATTCTGTTTACTTCTGAAAATGAAGATGTCATCAGATTAGACCTGTGGAAAAAGGTAGAAATATAGTGACTTTATTTTTTTCCTGGTAAAAATTGTCAAAGAAATGGAGGAAACCTACAGGTCAGAATATTCCTCCATGTTCCTGTCCTCTTCTTTAGCCCCAATAGTTTATGAGTATCTCTCCTCCCTCCAGAAGGACCCAGAGACTTTGTCCTTCTCTATAACAAACCCTTGGTCTTTGAACTAGAGCAAAGTATTTCTTAGGGGAAGAGCCAACATTTTAGCAGGATAATTCTTTGTAGTATATAACTGTCGCAAGCCTTGCCTGAGGTCAGCACCACTTGTTCCTACCCAGAAAATATGAGTAGGATCCATCCCCTCAATCACTAGGATGACAAAAACCACGACCTCACATTCCCAAATGTCCGCTAAGGGAGATGGTATTATTTCCAGCTGAAAACAATAAACTGAGAACCATTTCTTAACGGTCAGTAAGCACCCTGGGAAACAGCGCTGGTCCAAAATAACTTGTTCAGGCTGCTCGTATAACTCAGAAAAGCTCTCCCAACTTTCTAAGGGGTGAAGCTGAAGTTGTAGTGCATGTCCTAAACCCTCAAGAGTAACCAAATATCTCAGAAGCTATGCACCTGATAGGGAAAGTCAACAAACTTTATCCTAGAGAGGAATCTTCTCAGCTCTCCACGGCCAATTTTGGGGGTGGTCTCCTTCAGCTGGACCATCTGGCCCTCCATCAGTGCCCAGCGCAGGCTAAGCTTGCTGACCACCAGGGGTGCGGGATGCCTTTCAGAGCTGGGCCCTGTTGTCCTGGTGACATAAAACGCATCTTTCCAGAGGTCGTTAATTCCAACTAAGGAAGGACAAAAATAAGAGCAGGTAATCAGGACAGATAGCTTCTACTAACAGGAGGGAGGTGTTCAGGTCAGCAACACATTTAGTCCCTCATCTACTCATTAATTCATGCAAGAAACTGACTGAGCACCTATCAAATGCCAAGCACTGAGCCAGATAGTGGCACTGAGGTGAGAGACAGCAAGCCTACAAAGCAGCCTGCTACAGTAACAGGCACTGTTACTTCTCTGCAGTTATTTTCAAGAAAGCCCCAATGAGCGGCAAATGAGACAACAGGCCCACGATGGGGAGCATGCAGAAGGAAAGTGAGCCTCACAGACCAGAAGGCCTGAGAATAGCAGGGCTGTCAGTATATGGTAGCCTACGCTTATTTATATAGCCAGGGTGGACTGTGCCTCATTTTTAAAATAGTAGTTGTAAAAAAAAAAAAAAGATCTAGAGACTCTTGATTACCATTATTTTATAACTATTGTATGCTAAATATTGCCTGCAGCTATACCACAGTGGCGTCCGATCCTGTCAGATCTCGGAAGCTAAGCAGGGTTGGGCCTGATTAGTACTTGGATGGGAGACCGCCTGGGAACACCAGGTGCTATAGGCTTGGACCCAGCAACCCACTCCCAAAAAGTAATCAGCCATTGGAAACCCTATGAATAGCAGAGAAGCACTAACAATACTATTTTGCCTGTAGTACGAAAGGTTGCTATGAGCTGGACCCCAACTCAACGGCACCTAACAACAACAACAACAACAATAATAACAACATGCTAATATTGCAAAACAGCTCATTAGATCCACTAATGGGATTTTGGAAGCTGATGCTTCCCACCCAGCTACACCCCCCGTTACACACACAACCAGTTGACAGGCGAGGCTGCATGTTCCAGATCAGCTGTTCCTCCCAATGCATCCCATGCCTGAGTGCCACACACACTGCTTCAACCCAAGGCAAAGGAATTGTAAGTAGAGAACATGTCCACAAGAGGCAAGAGAGTATGGAAAGGTACAAAGGAAATATGGTCAGGCTGGTCTTCCTCCTACCCTACCCACCAACAGGAAAAGTAGATTCCATGAGGCCAGGCCTCTGTGAGCAGGAGACCAGCAGGCAATTGACACTAGCAGGCAGCAGTGGCTGAGTTTCTAGGAATTTGGTTTCTTGAATTAAGGGTCTCCAATATAGGATCCCAGTTTTGCCTTACAGTGTTATTTGTAGTTTGTTGTTGTTGGGTGCCATCGAATCAAGTCCAACTCATAGCAGCAACCCTATGTACAATAGAATCAAACACTCCCTGACACTGTGCCATGCCTGGCACTATGTCAATGCTTCTCTGCTATTAATAGGATTTTCAATGGCTGATTGTTTCAGGATTGTTTCAGGAGTGGGCTGCAGGTCCTTCTCCCAAGAGTGTTTTTGAGGCAGATATATAAAGTAGAAAAATACTTCCAAATGTTATTGGTGCTTATGAGTGATCAGCTTATGGGCATTTTTTCTTTCCCCTTTTGGTTCTTCTCTTGACTTCAATTTCCACGCAATGTACATGTTCAAACAAACTTCACTAAATCAATGCCCTGGAAAAACATATTCTGCCTTCAACATATGTCTCATAGTTAGCTCCAAATCCTGAGCCCCTAGAGGGTGGAAAAGCTAGTCATATTTGTCCTGTGAGCACCTGGCATGACATCTGGCACATAGCAGAGATTCAATTTGTATCTCCTGAACAAGGGGCCATGTGCGTCGTCACCACCCCCAAGACCTCCTGGAATCAGGGTGCACTTTCGCTCAGCTTTCAGCATATTCAGAGGATATAGGTTCTCGCCTAGGTAGCCTGGTGCTACCACCCAGAGGAAACCCTCCTGCAATGCCCCACCGGCTCCTAGGACACCAAGGAAAAAGCTGATGCTGCCGCTTGAAAAGCCCCTATCCTTCCCTGGGCAGAGCGAGGGCACCCTCACACCCAGCCAGCACACACTCTCCCCTTGTCTGTGAACACTGATGCCCAAGTCACAGGGACTCACCCTCCGAAGCCGTCACGGTGCCCGTGGCATTGGCCAGGTCCAGGAGGATGGAGGGGAAGGCTGGGTGCAGGAGGTACAGGTGGTGTACCCTGGGGGGCTCAGTTCTTAAGGTGACATCCTGACAATAAGCCGCAAGAGGGAAGAGCAAAAGTAAGGAAGAGTGAAGGTAACTGAATATTTCCATGCACAACACCCTCGCAGAGGCAGGAGAAGGTGGGGATTATGCCTTCCTCTCAAACGCTAAACCCTGATCCTAACTATAAGGATGTGTTTGAAAGCAACTCCCATATACAGGACACATGTGATCACACAGAGCTCAAAACACTGACTCAGCCGGGCTCCGTGGCACTTGCCTGTAATCCCAGCATCTCAAGAGGCTGAGGCAGGAGGATCAAGAGTTTGTGGCTAGAGGCAGCCTGCATAACTTAGCAAGACCCTGACTCAAAATAAAATGTAAAAACTGGGCTGGGAGTGCAGGACAGTGGTAGAGTACTGTTAAAGGCCCCAAGTTCAACCCTCAATAGGGGGAAAAAAAAAGGACTCATCATTATCTCCTTCAAACCACTATGAACTGCCCAAAAATGCTCCTCTTACAAGAAAAAAGAAAAGAAAAGAAAAGAAAGGTTCCCAAAGGAATCTGCTACAGGAACTCCTGGTCTTCTGCTCATGGGAAAACCCGGGTATCTGATCCTCCCTCAATCAGCAAGTGAGGTTGTGTAGAGAGAAAATCTATTTCTGAAAATATAGTAACCCAAGGTACTTCCTTTCATTGGATATCAAAGCCAACTGCAAGCATCAGGCTAAAAATTACAAAAATCTTATCAGCTCCTGAAGTAAACAGATTGTTTGACCAGACAGAAGCAAACAGTCAATTATAAATAAAAAATGCAAAGGCATGAGTGTTAACGCTCCAAATCCCTGCAGCAGAAGGAATGCCCTGCAGACTGTCTTTGTCAATGTGACTTCTGTGTGGGTTGGGCTGTGGCAGTCATGTGCATATGTAGCCACACATTTGTTAAGGCAGAGACCCTCAGCCCTGCCTCTTCTAGCATGGGAAGAAGGCAGCTGCTAGGTGAGGGAAGTGTGGGGAGGAACACACAGCCTCACTCCACCACAGGCCCTCAAGACAGAGGAGGAAATTTCCACACATCCAGGAATGGAGGGACACATCTCTGACTCAGCTAATGTGGCTGGGAAATAGTGGAATGCCTTCCTCACTGCCTACAGAACGAAGCCCAAACCCCTTAGCAGGAAAGCCAAAGTCTTATACCATTTAATCAAAATCTGCCTCTTTCAGATTTCAACTATAATTACTTACTGCCTGCCCCAGACTTCCAGAATATCCGATTATTATCCTAAATCTATATCCCCCTTTGCTTGCTTACCTAACCATTACCAGTCATATTATTGACTCTCTAGCTACCCACTCCTACCTCTTTTCACACATCAAAACACTTCCTGGGCTGGATTTAGTGGCTCAAGCTTGTAATCCCAACAGGTTGAGCCCAGAGGCAGCCCTAACTCAGCAAGACCCTATCTCAAGATAAAAAAAAAGTTTTAAATGGGCTGGGGGTACAAACCAATGGTAGAGCACTTACAAAGTATGTGTGAGGCCCTGGGTTAAATCTCCAAGTATTGAAAAAATTAAAAATAATAAAAAAATAAATAAACCTACTTCCTAGCCTCAGGCCTCCAACTTGAATGCCACCTCTTTCATGAAATGCTCCCTAACTGCCCCCAGCAAAATTAATATCTCCCTCCTCTTCTACATCCATCTATACTTTTTTTTTTTCAGTACTTGGAGGTTGAACCTAGGTCCTCACACATACTTTGCAAGTGCTCTAACATTGGGCTGCAGCCCTGGTCCATTTTTTATTTTTTATTTGGGGTCAGGGTCTTGCTAAGTTATGCAAGCTGCCTCTAGTCTTGAACTCAGAATCCTCCTGCTCTGCCTCCCAATTTGTTGGGATTACAGGTATGTACCACCACGCCCAGCTACACTTCCTATTTGTACCTTAATTAGAGAAATTTTAACAGGCCCTTGTCTTATAGCTATTTATAGAAGCTCATATTTGAGAGCCATGTGGTCCAATCTCTTCCTATTATATGAAGAAACCAGGAAGTTAAATGTTAGGTAAACTGGATACATATTAGGGCATGACAAGGCTAGAAATATAATATAGATTTTAGGTAAATCTGATCATCAAAATGAGGGAATGAATTAGCATCTTCATGAACAGATAAAGAACATGAGGCTGTTTGGACATGTGGAGCATGCCTGTAATCCCAGTGTTCAGGCAAGTTCAAATCCAGCCTGGGCTACATAATAAAACCCCTTATCTTAAAATTTAAAAAAATATATAATTACCATGAAAGCTCACAAAAGTTACTTGTCAAGAGCACATGGTGGATAAATTCAGGACTCTGCATTAATTGGGCTCCCCCTCATCCCCGACCATCTGTCTTCCCCTGTGGGCCAGGGCTACTTCCCAATATCCTTAGATCCCTACAGAGAGCACAGGGCCTGGCACGCAGTACATACTGAGTCAAGATGCGCTTCATCAAACTAAGTCAGGGTGGGCTTACCACAGACTCCCAGGCACCCATTATCGGCAGCACCTGCCTCATCAACCCCCAAATACTACATTATAACACAGAAGGCTTTCTAAAATCTGCCTTTTAGGTGTCGGAAATTCTCTCTCATGACCCCAACTGCCCTCTCAGCTTGTGCTGACTCAGTGTCCCACATCAGCTGTTCAGCCCTCACACCATGTCTGCATCTCAGTTTACCTGCTAAACTTTCTCTGCACATTCCAGACCAGTCATAATGATCTTTCCTCTCCAACTACCATAGGATATTTGAGTTATCTGTCAGTTTGGAACTAGTATTTTGAGAGGACTTTTTATTCATTATCCAGCCTCCCCCTGTCAGTAGCCAGGAGGTAGGATCTGTGGGCAGTGTTCACACTCCTGGCCGAAAGGCAAAAGTGGGACACATAGCTCAGGAGGACACAAAGCTCCTGATTTCCCTGTGGGATTGTGGATCTGCTTCTACTCCAACCCCTTGGAAGATAACTGATCAAATAACATCCTGAGACCCCAGTCAGCTCTATATAGCAGCTGCCATGTGACGAAGTGAAGAAGGTATACCCAGGACCACTCACAGAAGTGGGAGACTCGGCTGACAGCCCTTCTGCCCAGAAAAGGAAGACTGACTTCCGGTCTGAAGTAACCGTTGAGGTGGTCGGTGTTTCCTTCATGTGACATGGAACACTGTAACTCCAAGTGATGGAGCCAGAGTCACCATCTACCACCATCATCTGCAAAAGAGAGGGCAGAGGGAATGTGACCAGTCTGTGGAAAAGCAGCAAGCTAAGAAACCACACGAAAACACAAAAACAAGACCAACACCTGAAAACATTCAAATAATCCATATTCAGCCTCCCTCACTATTTGTGGGGCATTGGCTCCAGGACTCCCCTGGGCACCCTAATCAGCGGACACTCAAGTCCTTCATATAAAATGGTGTCATATTTTCATATAACCTATGCAGACATTCCTGTATACTTTGAATCATCTCTTGTTGTTGTTTTTAGGTGCCATTGAGTTGGATCTGACTCATAGCAACCTTATGTACAACATAACAAAACACTACCCAACACTGTGCCATGCCTGGACTATGTCAGTGCTTCTCTGCTATTCATAGGATTTTTGATGGCTGATTGTTTTGGGAAGTGGGCTGCTGGGTCCTTCTCCCAAGCCTATAGCACCCAATATTCCCAGGTGGTCTCCCATTCAAGGACTAACCAGGCCTGACCCTGCTTAACTTCTGAGATCAGACAGGATAGGATGCCAGGGTGGTACGGCTGTGTATTAAATCATCTCTAGATTACTATAATACCTAGTACAATGTAATGTCATGTAAGAAGTTCTTATGCTGTATTGTTTAGGGAATAGTGACAAGAAAAAAGTCTCTAAAGTACAGTCACAATTTTTTTTCAAATATTTTCAATCCAGAGTTGGTTGAATATCCCCATGTGGACTAACAGTTTGAGCTTTTGAGATGTAAGCAAACTAGGTGTTCAGAGAGCATTAAATAATGGTCAAGGACCAGGATCCAAATTTCTGCAGCCCCGGTTCCCATTTAATAGAGTTTAAAGAACTTTACTATTTGAGTAGGAAGGGGATACTATATATAACCATCAAGCTCACTTCATTTTACAGGTGAGGACATGGAGGCTCAGATGGGGCATAACTTGGATGGTCTCATGTTTCCAACAGTCTCAGAAAGAGACACTAGAAACCAGAAACCACCTCAGCACTGTTCTTTTCTTCCCACAACTGCAGCAACCTTGTAGCAAACAACTACCAAGTGACTTCTATGTCCCATGCACCACATTACCAGCTTTATGGATTTGCCCCTACTGACGTCTATATCACATGTACTTTAAGAATCAAACTTGAAGGAGCACAAACTAAATAGGCAAAAAGAGGGATTTGGTTCCATAGTTGCATCTGGATAGTAAGAGGGTCAAATTCACAATCTCTGGCAGCATTTTCAGCTCCTCTTCACCTCAAATACTTCCAGCCTCACAGATCTAGAGTCTCTCATTTCCCCAAATCCCAAGGAAGACCCCCTCCTCTTCCATCCCAGAGTCCTTGCTCCCTCTCCTCAGTGTCTCTGCTCCTCAGGAAGATGAAGACCCGCAACCTCCTGAGACCCTCATTTGCCCTATTCCTCCAGCCTCCTGCCCTTCTCAGCCCATGCTCAGATTCTGCATCACAACAGGTCCTCGATTCCACCTGACAAACTTTTCTGGGCCAGCAGAGGAAAAACAGACAAGCAGTGAGATTCTCTTGTGTCATGGGGAGAAAAGTAAGTACCTATTCACACATGCATATTTCATTTAATTGTCACAACAACCCCTTGAAGGCAGGCAACATCACTATCCCTGTTTTACAGATGTAGAGAATACAGTGAGGCAAGACATGTAATTCACCTGAAATCAACAATAAGCAGTGGAGCCAGAAGTAAACCCCAGGGCTGAAACCCTCAGTATCTCAGAGCCTAGCCAACCCACTGTTACACTTTTCTCCCCAATACTCCAGGAAACACCAATGAAAATTCCAATCTCTTTCTGAAATTCCCTTAAAGGATGACCAGACACCACTTCTCACCACTGGAAGACTCTCCCTGAGATGTCTGCATCCTGTATCTGCCCTCCACCATGACCACACAGCCCTGTGGCCTGCATCACCACACCCACATCCTGCAACCTGACTTCAGGGTGCTCAGCAAGCTCAGCCATTCAGGTGACCAGCCCTCGCCACCCAGCAAACCTCTGCTCTGCTTCCATGATTCCCAACTGACACACAGCATTTCACCTGCCTGGCTCTCTGGCTCTCCAGCACCCCTTCTGCCCCTGTGTGCACTGTGTCCAAACCTCCATTTCAGCATTTTCCATGGAGTCTAAGACCATGTGTCTAAGTGCCCCACAGGACTCTGAACTGCACAGGAGCAGCAGCTCTGTCTTTATTCATTGTTTTGCTAGCAGATAGCACAGAACATGATACACATTAAAAGTGATGGTTCCGTGTTTGTTGACTTATCTTCTGTCTCACAGAACAACGTGCAATGTATACATATATGGGGTGCCAAAAGTGTGTAGACATTATAAGTATTAAAGTTGTAATACTCAATATATGCCAATAACAAAAGTCACATTTGACTTCTGCAACCACAAAGAGGTGCTCAAAGTGGTTACCACTGTAATTCAATTCAACTTTAAAAAGTAACATAGATAACATTTCTTTAAACATGTACGTATCTTTTGGAACCATGCGTGCATGTGTGTGTGTGTGTGTGTCTGTGTGTGTGTGTGTGTGTGTACACACATTATATTAATTACCATTTTTGTCACTGTGACAAATACCTAAGAAAAACAACTTAAAGGGAAGAATTATTTATTTTGGCTCAGGGTTTCAGTTTTCAGTCCATCATGGCAGGGAAGATGTGGTGGAGCAAAGCGGCTCACATTGTGGTGGCCAGGAAGCAGAGAGAGAGAATGCCTACACTGTGGACTTTCTCTTTTTCTATTCCATCTGGACCCCCAGCCTATGGGATGGTGCTGCCCACATTCAGGGCAGGTCTTTCTCCTTTAGTTAATCTCTCTGGAAATACCCTCAGACACACCTAGACATGTGCTTTACTAAGCTCCTAGGCACTTCTCAAATCAACGAAGGTGAAAATCAGTATTAACCATCACACACACACACACACACACACACACACACACACACACACGCAGACACACACACACACACTTTATAGTGAAGATAATACAAAAATCTAGGCCAATTATAAAAAAGAAATTTTTCAACTCTGTAATTCTTCCTGTAACATTAAAGGAATAAAAATTATCTGACCAAGTATTATACCCTCACAACACCCAACCTCATGAAATCAGAAAGACCTTTTCAGTGTCCCTGGAACATGCCACACCACTTTTGTCTCTGGGCCTCTTGCTGGTCCTTCCCATCCACATAAAGTCAACTTTAAAGGCCCTACTCGTATTCCCCTCCTTTATCCAAAGTCTTCCATTAAAATCCAGCCCCTACGGACACTTGCCTTCTGTGAAATCTTAGGTATATGTGTGCATAGGTGTTACATTTATACTTGCCTTTCCCTACTAAGATTTCAGAAGCCTCCTTCTGCATAATTGTAAGTTAAAGATCAAGAAGGAATTCCTAGACAGGAAGGAGATTAACCCAGAATTCCAATGCCATATACTTCAGCACTGAACTGTGAATTTTTATTTCACCCATTCAGATAGACTGTGAGTTCTTTGAAGGAAAAGACCATATTTCAGGCTATTCTTATTCTTCACAGTGCCCTGCACAGGGCTCGACACTGAGCATACTTTACACGTTTTGATTGACTTAAGTCCCAGTGTTTTACCTTTTTCATCCCAACTCCATCTTGTATCTGCAAAAGGAAGTCTAACATCTGATCATCAGTGAAGTACCCAGGAGTAGGCTGGCTGCAAACAAGGACAAGAACAATCAATAGCATATAAGGAAAACAGGAAAACAAGCCACGCCTTCCCTCCCCTCTCTGACATCAGCCAAAGATATCAAGCAATTGCTCTAGGGAGTTTTTAAACATGGGAATATGAATCAAAACAGCAAGCATGAGCAGGAACACACCACAAACCTGCGCAGGCCTTGCAGGCTCAGTGTCCAATACGGGATAAGATTTTGCCCCCGAAGCAAGACCAGGCCTTGTCTGGTTGTGATCAGGAGGTTGCTGCAATTGGAATCAGGTGCCTTCACCAGCTGGAGTAGCTCAACGCCATCACTAGATTGAAACAAGACCCTAGCGGTTAGTCTTTGGCATGGAGGAGATTCCTGCATCCACTTATTTTGGCTTTTCTCTCACTGTATGCATGTTTGCGTATATAGTTGTCCCTAAGTATCCATGTGGGATCTGTGCCAGGACCCCCAGCAGATACCAAAATCCACAGATGCTCACGTCTCTTATATAAAATGGCATAGTGTCTACATATAACCTACATCCTCCTGCACACTTTAAATCATCTCAAGATTACTTATGATGCCTAGTACAATGTGCACGCCATTAAACAGTTGTTATACTGCACTATTTAAGGAACTGTTGTTGTTGTTAGGTGCCGTTGAGTCGGTATCCTACTCATAGCGACCCTCTGTACAACAAGGGAAACACTATTGTCAGTGCTTCTCTGCTGTTCATAGGGTTTTCAATGGCAGATTGATTTTTGGGAGGGGGTTGCCAGGTCCTTCTCCCAATTTAAGGAATAATGACATGGAAAAAAAGTCTGCACATATTCAGTACAGATGCGATTCTCCCCCCTCGTATTTCCAATCTGCAGTTGGGTGAATAACAAATGTGGACACCCCGCCCCCCCGCCGCCGATGCAGAGGGCCACCTGCACTGTGATACTGACTTTACACTATCAACTTACCAAGCAAGGTACACTGTCATTCCCATTGAATCTCACTTTCTTTCCCCTTAGAAACCAAGGATCCCTAGAGAATTCCATGGACAGGCAAAAGGAATCCATAATACAGTATGGTGGTACAATACATCTCACCCTATGGAGAGCAACAATGCCAAGGACAATGGCCCAGAAGGTAGATGGTGATCGGAACAGGAGGCCTGAAACTGTAAAGAAGCCTGGAGAGCAGCTCTGGGCATACATTTCATTAAGTTCTTTCTTTCTCTATACCACTAGAACCAGCCTACTTAATACCTGTCAAATCCACTGAAACAACACAATGCTGCCTAAGAAAATGCTAGAAAATGACTTGAAACTTCCAATAGAAAAGAATGAAACATTTTTATCCAAGCTTGGGATACACATATAATCTGTGCATGACAACAGCATGCTTTGAGTTAAGAAATAAATTAAAAATAAGATTTCATGGAAACTATCTTTGCTTCTGTCAAAATGATTATTTAAGAATTCTTTAAGAATCATTTATGAGAAAAACACATGGGAAGAATAGGTCAGATATTTCTGCACAGTTTTACAAATAGTTATTTTAAATAGGTCTATCTCCCTATTCCTGCTCTGGTTTGGAATGCAAAACAAATAAACTTCTGGGCAACTCACACGTGAAGTGATCATGTATCATGTTCATCAATACATAGATACCAACCCATTATGTGACGAAAAGAAAATTCCTCACTTATGTTAATAAGAAGATGGTATATTGAGGCATCACTGTCTTCCCCAAACCTGTGCCCACTTGTTCACCAGCCCACCCAAATACAGAGACTCTCCAACACATGAGTTCGAGGGACACCCCACCATGACTAAGGACTGACAGCCCTACCTGTAAACGTCAATGAGCTCAGACAGGTTGACGGATCTGCGCTTCTCCCATTCTGGCTCTTCTATCTGTAGAGAAGGTGGTGAGCTGTCTCGATTTTGGGCCTGAACAAAAATGTCCCGCAGGGCGACAGCCTGTATATTTCCTAGTACCACAAGAAGAACCAACACTGAGAAGTTGGGTTTAACAGAATTGTCCCAGGTGGGAATCTGCGCAGGAGACAGAGCCCAATCACATGGGTCTTAGAGAACCCACTTGGGCTGGCCCCACATGGAATGAGTGATAAGGTGATTGAGCGACTGCTTGACCATCTTCTCTCCAGAGAAGGCCAAGGGAAAGTGGATTAATCATCTGCAATAGGCAGGGAGCAGGAGAGGCCCTGCAGGAGGAGGCAATGAAAGGGCTGACATCAGCAGTCCCTGAGCGCTCACCTATCTCACCAGGGAGGCCTGGACGCCTGCACCAGGGCAACAGTAGCAAAAACCAGCCTTGCTTCTTACCAAAGCCAAACAGAATGTAGACAGCCCCACTGGCGGTGATGTAAACCTGTGGACCAATCAGATTCCCCACTCCCACGATGTTGTACTTCACAGGTCGGCCCACTGGACTCCCTGTCCGGCCAGACACCAGCAGAAAGCACAGATCCGGCTGAAGAAGTGAAAGAAGAGGTCAAGTCAATAGAATCCCTTCATTTCCTAATGAAACAACTTCTCCAGACAGTCATTGCTAAGGGCTCAGAAACACTTCCTATCTTTGGAAAAGCACAAAGCCAATCCTGCCTTGCCATTTCCCTGGAAGCAAGAAATGAGGCAAATGCCTCATTCCCTGATTAGATACATGCAAAGGCATCCTTAAGTACCTCAGACAATTTCTCTGAAGCCCAGTGATTGCTGACTGCACAATCTCCTGAAGCACAGAATTCTAGCCCAGAGCTAACTACAGGATGACCAACCCAGGTCTTTATCCCCATAGCCAGCATCCCCCAATAATATTTGGCCCCAACTAGATTCAGTCTAGGCAGAGTTCTCCTGTCACAACTCAGTGTCTAGCATGGCCACTGTCAGTTCTCAGGGGTTGAAAAATCTTTTCTGTAAAGGGAAGACAGTAAATAGTTTAGGCTTGGCAGCCAGATAGTCTCCATAACAACCACTCAACTCTACTGTTCTAGCATGAAAGCAATCACTGGCAACACATAAATGAAGGAGTGTGACTTGTGTTCCAATAAAACTTTACTTACAAAAACAAGCAGTGGGTCAAATTTGTCCTACAGGCAATAGTTTATCAATCCTTACTCTAGAGGATTTTCTTTTGAGGACACAGTCACTAATTGGGAAATAAGGTGATTTTATCAATATCTCGACTTCAGTAAAACTTCTGATAAAGTGTAGCATCATGAATTTGTGTGGGCAAGATAGAGAAATGTGGGTTGCAGTGTCCTCAGAAAAAAAGTGCCAGTACTAACATAAAGAAAAGTTTTTAGTATAATGTCATAGCATCCTGCTATTGCCCTCTTCTGATTAAACGTTCTTATCAAAGACCTGAATAAAGATAATTCAAGTCTATCATAAAGCCAAGAGGGATAGCTAATATGCTGTATAACAAACCCAAAATTCAAAATGGCCTTAGGCTGGAACATGAGTCAAAATCTGCAACAAGAAACTGGCCTGTTAATTGATTAATTTAAAAATATGGTGTTTTCACTGACTATAAAAAAAAAAGGAAACCTTAGAAAGGCTACTGTAATCTTTAGCTGCAAAAACAGAAATACAAAGTCTTCATGAGAAGAAGTAGCAGTTTCCTTAGGTTGATATAAGTGTTTATATTATGCATAAATACTGTTTGCAGATAAAGCTGCCACATTTGAAAAGAGATACTGATAGACTGGAGTTCAAAGGGAAAGAAATCAAGAACAAGAGGTGTTTGGACTTCTGGTTTCTGGAGCAACACTGTAAGAAAATAGAAAGATTCAGCTTTGAGAGCAGCAGGCTCAGAGGGAGGAGGCTGACAGAAGAAGGGCTTTCCTATAGATGGGGGATGAACTCATTCAGAGAAGCTCTATGGTGCTAAAGCTGGAACAATGAATGGAACTATGAGAAAGCACATTCCTCTTCAACAGGACAGTATTTTCTAGAGCTGACTAACAATGAAACAGACAACCTCACAAATGAGTGATAGTCACATTGGCCTGAGTGTTTGAGGGTGGCATAGTGTCAGTGTGTCTGATATGGGACTCAGAGAACACAGCATGGCTGAGAGCAGTAACCACTGGCTTCTAAGGTCCCTTCCCTGAAACTTTCTAGACCAGATCTGTCCCCCTAATCCCAAATCAGGTTCAGTTCTCCCAAGCTCTGCTCACGTTATACCCAGACCTAAGAAGGCAACCATTCCATGTCACAGGCCTAGTGTGCTTCCTGCCCAATGAAGAGCGTGCCTTCCATATCTGTAGCTTAAATGGTTCTTTTTGTTGCTGGTAAAGAGGGCAAAAAGGTCAGAATAAACGTGAAGCTACTCCTCTAAACCCATCACCTCACCAAGAATTTTCTAGAACTGTCTGTCCCTTTTCAGGTGGAATGGAGACTATCCCACATCTGTATACTACTGTGCAAATAAAGTAAATTCTGTGAGGCAAGCTGAGCAATGTATGGGGTGGAGACAAAACAAAAAGACACAAAGTAAGAGCAGGTGAGAAGCTGATTCCTCTGATAGACGCCTCCTTATGGTGTGGGAGTCCCTAAAAGCCTGAACTACTACCCCTCAACCACCACTGGCTATAAGAAGCTGTTGTTGTTGTTAGGTGCCATCGAGTCAGGTCTGACTCATAGCGACCCTCATAGGGTTTTCAATGGCTGATTATTTTGGAAGTAGGCTGCTATATCCTTCCATTTTTGTGGTGCTGGGGATCAAACCTGGGTCCTCAGAGAGCACAGAACAGCACTCTACCAGCTGAGCTAAACCCCAGCTCCCAGCAGATGAGGTATTAAGACTAAGATTTGTGAATTTGTTCAGGTGTATAAGCATGTGTGGTACCTTGCTCAGCAGTGCTGACTGGATTCCATCAAAAAGAAACTTCCCAGACTTTGGGACCTTCAGAAAAGCACTCCCTGCTGGAGATAATAATTGAACTTTTCCTAGATCACAGTCTCTTTATTTGCAATAGCTTGGATTTAAAAAATAAATAAATAAAGTCATGTGAATAATTCTTGAATTCTTTGCTCAAGCTATGGCTAGTTGAAGAAAACTAATATAAAATATGCACAAGGTCTTTTATTTTCAAATTATAATAAGCTATCAAATGAAGCAAAATTATCTGTATGCACATTTTTCCAACATATTCTTTGCCATTTGTTCAATTCTTTTGTCTATACACACTTTTTTGACAGACTCATACTAAGAAAGTCTGAGAAAAAAATCTTAGGTAAACTATGACAAAAAATTCTGAGAAGTGCTTCAGGAATAAAACTTTAAATTGAGATAATTCTGCTCATTAATTAATTAGCCTTTCTTGAGATTTGGGAGAAACATTCTACCAACTTATCTGTATGCAACTCCATAATTAATAGGACTATGATTTAAGGGCCACTGTACCAAAACCAAAGTCTAGTCATATCATAGCAAAGACTACAACTCTCCTTCTTTTGCTCAATGATGTTATTGAGTTTTTGTTGTCTTTTTTTATTATTATTATTTTTTTTGAGATAGTGTCCTGCTATGTATCCCAGGTTGGCCTCAAAATCAAAACCCTCCTACCTCTACCTCCTGAGTCCTGGGATCACAGGAATGCACTACCACACCTGGTTATATTATTGTTTGACTTAGATTTTTTTCCTATATATACTTTATGGACTTTCTAACAGTCTGTCCTATTGTTTTATAGTTGAAATAAAATTTAAATACATATAGTAAAAATAACAGTACATATATATAGCAAAAAAATAGGTACTACTTGAGGGGACTTCAAATGTGTTTGCTCTAATTTTCATAACCATCCTACAAGCATATATACTATCTCCATTTTTACATATGAAGAAACCAAAGCATGGATAGGCTCTGGCTTGCCCAAGGCCACAGAGCTATGAAGCAGTTACACACAGACCCATCTGCCTCCAAAGCCTGACTATACCAAGGTCCAATGGAGGTACAAGAAGGCTAACAGAGAAATGGGTGCCCAGTGCTCATGTGTTCAACTCACCTCACCAAAGAACTTACTTAAGCCTAAGCCCTCATAAAAAGAAAGCTTCAAGCAGCACTTAATAACATTGGGAAGCGAGATGACTATAGGAGAAGCATTCCCTGGAAGAAAACACGTTTTAGTAAGGACCATACCTGCATTTCCCCAATGGCCACAACCACGAGATCTCTAACACCATCCTCATCCAAGTCTGGCAGCACCACGACAGGGGCGGCCAAGGTACCATTGGACAGGTAGCTGGGGTTTAGAGTCCAGATGGCTTTCCCTAGGGAAGGACAGACAGGCTGGTACCAGTTCACATTTCTGCTTCTGGAAAAGGCAGGTGCAATGTTCCCAGTCCAGGGAAGAGAAACTCAAAGGACTGAGCAATAGGTAGCAACTTTTGCTCACTTTTTCTGTTTATTTTTCATCTTCCTGGGGATGAAAGGAGCAGGAACTGTGAGCTGAAATCTCCAAACATCTGATGACACATACAGGTAACAACCTCACACCTGGATTTTTAAAGATCAAATGGAGGTGCCAAAGTCCCTCCAAGAAGGACAAGCTCACTGCCTGGGGGTGGTGGAATGGGTCTGTCAGAAGGTACTGCAACCACTAAGAGGCCATAGGGCAGCCAACCAGAAGGCACCCTATGGCTCCTTCTCTCACGACAACATATACATAAGGACCAAAGAAACTGCAGGAGGGTTTCAAGAGGACTTTGGGGATGTAACTCAGTGATGCTTGCCTAGCATGCACAAGGCTGGGGGTTCAACCTCTAGCACCTCAAAAAAAAAAAAGGTTTTTGTCCTTGAGCTAAGCATATTCCAGTTTTTTCTTCTTTCTTCTTGTTTGTTGTTGTTGTTGTTGTTGTTGTTGTTGTTTCTTTGTTGCTTTTTTCTTTTTTTCTTTTTACTCTTTTTACTCTTTTTACTCTTAGGAGTTGAACCCAGAGACTCACACCTACTTTGGAAGTGCTTTACCCCTGGGCTGCACCTGAGGCCAATTTTAGTTTTATTTATTTATTTATTTTATTTTTGAGGCAGGGTCTTGCTAAGTTACACAGGCTGCCTGTGTCCTCAAACTTGCAATCCTCCTGTCTTAGCCTTCTGAGTTGCTGGGAACACAGGCATGCGACACAGTGCCAGCTGCATTCCATTTTCTTCATGCAGAACCAACCCACTACCTAACCTCAACCTCTGCACCCAGGAAGGATGTTCTATATGCTCAGCTACACTTAAGCACACGTCCCCAGTGATAACAAGCATACTGGTGGTGCATTTGCAGCTCTGTTAAGAGTCTTCACTACATTTGATACTTTGTCATCCCTTTCGTCAGTGTGTCTGAACACAGTAAGAAGTTAAACTGCCACATCAACAGCCTCAACAAGCCTCAGCTTCTTCCCTAACAGTCCTTGTAGTTAATGTCCAGGTTTACACACAGACCCCATGTACGTCAGCTAGACAGAGGCAAAGCTCCTTTGTCTTTTGTACAAGGAACGGAGTAGGGAGACAACATACAACCAAAGGCCTCTGGGGAGTTTCTGTTTGGATAACTCAGGTTAGCTCCATCTTATCACCAAACAGGTTGAAACATGGATCCACTTACTCAATCTGCCCAAACCTCCTACCTTAGTCCCTTAACAACCACCTTCCAGAGCAGCAAATCAGACTTTCTATCCTGTCATAGTGAAAAAGTCCCTTCCCTACCAGACTGTTCTAATCCAGAATCACAGCTCACTGGAGCAAAGGCCTTCCATGGCAAATACTCTTTACCTGATGTGGCATTGAATGCGCTGAGCATCTTGCGTGTCCCCATCACGAGGCACAGGGGTTTGGCCATGCTTCCTGGCATCAGGTCCAAACACTTGATATCTCGGGCCTCCTCTGGAAGGGGACTCGACCACAACGTGCTGCCATTCATTCCCGAAAGGCACACGAGACTAGCAACTAGTCGTGAGGCACCTAAACACACATAAGAGAGAGAAGGGAAAGACACAGAGGAGAAAAGGGGTAGAGATGAGCAGGCAGCCAGAAAGCCCAAAGTGTATGGTGGCCAGGCAGCAGTTCACACTGGTACGTTCGGCTCCCTCGCCTATTTCTGGCAATAAGGTCTGAACAGAGCGTCTGTCATCTCTGTTTACACATATCCCACATAAGACAAGACACGGTGGCCTCTTCTACACCGCCTCCCCGCATCTCTACTTTTACCTGTTTCCCAGAACATCTGTTCACCTGTCTGCCACCTCTGTCCCTACCAAATAGTGATGCCCTTAATGATAAATACTGTCTCATCAATTTCTGCATCCTCAGCACCTTGCGAAACGCCTGGCACACACAGCAACCAGTTGTTTGCTGAATAACAAACAACAGAAAAATCCAGAATATGCAAAGTAGTTGTTGAGAACAAAAAGGCAAGAGGGAAAGGTATTGCTCAGAAACCTGAGAATGACCTAGAATGTGTGCAGAGCAGGGAGTGAGATACCTGAATCCTAATCATCAGTAGCAAATGCTCCCTAAGAGCAGAAAAGACTGCATGTAGTGATCATCAGTAGGCCTTGCTGCCCAGAACCCCCATGGAATCAGCTGATTTGGTCCCAGACAGGAAAGAAACCCTGGGAAGACTTAACTCATAGGTCCAAGGAAAACTGGTAAGGAAGTAGAGTAGCGCATCTCTTCAGTAAATAAGCCTTTATGTGACTTCATTAATGTGGCAGAACAACACCTCTCTTGCCAGCTTTATTTTCCCTTTTAGGATAGGGACACATTGACTCATCTCACATACTTTTTAATTCCAGCAACAACTAACACAGTTAAGGAAAGATCAAATTTTAGAGGCTCATTCTCCCTGTTCCTCAGTATGAGTGAGTTAAATATACAACCTCAAAACGAGTTACAAAGTGTGGCTCACTGTTTCACACAGTGTTGCCAGAGGTGGATACATATGACAAGCAGAGGTCACATTTGTTAGCTTCCAGACTTCTCAAGGAGGCTGCCAGCCATCTCATGCTGTTCTTCCTTCTTTAGGACCCCACTGAGTCGTATCCATGGCCTGACTCATGTTTTTCCAGGTGATGAAGTGTTACCTTCCCCACTACACTGCAGCTCCTTGAGGCAGCGATCACACTCCTCATGGTGAGTTCCCTGCGTAACCAGCACAACTCTGTGCCTGCTGCAGTTGGCATTAAATATATAGTTGTTAAATAGATTATGAAAAAACAAATAAACTCACTCACTCTCTCCAGTGGCACAGAGCTTTGTGGGTAATAGGTAACAGCTGTTCCGCATAAGGGTTGAGGCATGAACTTCAGAGCCTGACTTTTGGATCTGAATGCCAGCTATCCCATTTATCTGTTATGGGATCTGGGGGGAGTTCCTTAACCTCACTATGTCTCTATTTCCTCATTTGTGAAACACAGACAATAACATCATTCTAACTTATAGGATTATGTTGAGGGGTAAATTCATTCATATATATTATGTACTCACAACAGGGCACAGCACATTGTTATTGTTGTTAGCTGCCGTCGAGTCGGTATCTGACTCATAGCGACCCTCATAAGGGTTTTCCATGGCTGGCTATTTCAGGATTGCCTTGGGAGTGGATTGCCAGGTCCTTCTCCCATTTTTGCAGTGCTGGGAATTGAACTCAGGACCTCAGAGACTGCAGCGCAGTGCTCTACCAACTGAGCTAAATCCCAGCCCACATAGCACATAGAAAGCACGAAATGTTAGTTATATTCTTATTTTTATAACATTGGGAAAATCAGCATGGTCTATATGGTCCAAAGCCAGATCTTTGTTATTATGTGTCTTTATATGTATCAAATTGTGTAAAATACCAAATGACTACAATACTTATAAATCTAACAGTGGATGGAGAATCTTTATTTCAAAGGTGAATGAGTCATAGACAGAAAAAAGTAATCAAGATCTGATTACATGAAAATCTGCTTTTTAGGCTGAAGGTCTTCTCTGTCAAAGGCATCTCTAATAATGTCAAAGGGACATCCAGTTGACAAATCTCTAAAATAGCCATCTTACATATTTCGGACTTGTGGTCAGGAGGGACCAATCCCTGGAGAAGGGCATCATGTTTGGGAGAGCGTGGGTCAACAAAAAAAGCAAGAACTTCAACTAGATGGATTGACACAGTAACTGCAATAATGGGCTTAAACATAAAAAGATCATGTGCCTGGCACAGAATCAGCAAGTGTTTCGTTCCATTATACATAGGGTCCACTATGAGACTCAACTGGACGGTACCTAAAAACAACAACAAAATATAGCCAGGCGTGGTAGTGAATGCCTCAAATTTCAGCAACTCAGGAGGCTGAGGCACGAGGATTGAAAGTTCGATGCCAGGGGCAGCCTGCATAACTTAGCAAGACCTTGTCTCAAAATAAAAAATTAAAAATGGGCTAGGAGTGCAGCTCAGTGGCAGAGCACTTGCAAAATATGTATGAGGTCCTAGGTTCAACCCCCAAGTACAGGAAAAAAAAAGAAAGAAGAGAAAGGAGGAGAAGAAAAATGAAGAAAAGAAGAAAGAAAGAAAGAAAGAAAAAGGAAGGAAGGAAGGCAGGCAGGCAGGCTGGCCGGCTGGCCGGCGGATCTAATTTTCTCCAAGGCCTAAATGATTAAAAAGCAGTCCCTAGGGTTTCCCTGGTTTCCAGCTATGGATCCTGTATCAGCTGACAGAGTGCAGTCAGTACCACTCTAATGGAGGCTGCAGGACAAACCAAAGCCTCCAGGTACCTAGGCTAAAATGGCACACATTTTTGTTTGTTTCTACAGTTGGTCTGTGTAACAGCCAGGGTCCCAGAAATAGCACACTAGCTAGGGTAAGTTATGGAAGCTTTAATAAGGATACTATTTACAAAGATGTGGTCAGGGTGTAGGAACCCCACAAGCAACAACACAGCCTCTTAGAATTGTTACTGCTCCCGGGCCCAAAGGGAATCCAGAAAAATCCTCCAAGAGGGCTACCTTAGGAGGAGCTGTGATCCCCAGTCAAGGATGGAGCATCCTGTGGCGACATGGGCAGGGAGGGATGCAGGAGAATGAATGCTTCTCCTCACTCTCTCCTGTCCCCCTAGTCAGGACAGTTTCCCACTTGTGCACCTGACTAGCCAAGTACAGCTGGGAGACAGCAGGCACCAGAGCTTGTTGGTACCCCACATACAGGCTGCCTCCCCAGGCAGAGGGCAGACCTGGAAGAGTAAGCCGAAGGGGGAAGGGAAAGCCGCCAGCTGAGAGGCATCTATGTCAAGATGTGTAAGGCTGTCGTAACAGTCTCCTGCCAGGGTGAGAGAGTGAGGTAGAGTCAACATTCATTATATCCTAACAGGCAATGGAAAACTAAGGTGGAGGAGACTCAAGAAACCTAAGTACTAATGCTGTCACTGCAGAATAGGAGCAAGTCACTTCCTCTCTGGATCAGTTTCTTCAGTGGCCTGGATGAATGCTAAAAGTCCCCTCCAGCTAGGACTCACTCTGCTTTCGTGATAACTCTACTTGTACTCAGGAACTATCTCATGAGACTCATCACATATGACAGATCCATGGCAACCGTATGTTCCCTGCAGACCATCCTCTGCAGTGCCCCTCAGGAGACAACTGATGCTTTCTCCTGGCAGACAGCTCCCCTGTGGCAGCCTCAGAATGACACTGCTCTTACCTGCTGCACTCCTGTTCCTCGACGTCACGAAGGAGAGAAGCACGTCCCGCAGGCCATCTCCATTCACATCGGCCAGCTCCAATGGAGACAGGTCCCCACCTGATGTGCACATCAAAACAAAAAGGGCCGGAGCCAGCTATCACACACCAGTTCTCTCCTGCCAGTTTAGAAAGGAAACGGATACATAATGCTGCTGGCGCCCCCACAGAATCTAGCAGATTTAGACTCCAGACAAGATGGAGACAGGCTTCTCCCTCGCACCAGCCAAGTGCAGCCCAAAGCCCTGGACATTATACATAAAACAAGGGTAAGACTCTGAAAGGTGGAAAGATTAAGGCAGATGAGGTAGAGAAAGGTAGCCCAGGAAATAGGATAGAAAGCCAAAGGAAAACCCAAGGAATGACAGGATGATGATTCCCTGGGTTTTCTTTTGGCTTCTTTAGCTCTGTTGGTAGAGTGCTGCTCTTGAGTTCGATCCCCAGCACTGCAAAAATGGGAGGATTTGGCAGCCCACTCTCAAAACAATCCCCAATCAGCCATCCCAAACCCTATGAATAGCAGAGAAGCACTGACATAGTACCATAGGGCATGGCACAGTGTCAGATAGTGTCTCATTCTGTTGTACACAGGGTTGCTATGAGTCAGACCCAACTGGAAAGCACCTAACAACAGCAATAAGGCAGAAGAGGTTTAGAAAATGACTGCTCTACTACAATCAAATGCCACAGATAAAACTCCAGCCCGGCCCCCACCCCCACCCCACAGCAAAGGCTGATTGGGAGCCTGGCTCCCAGGGTCAGAGAAGGGTGGAGGAGTCCCAGTGGTCCTCCCACCTCCAGCACCACAACCCTCCACACACCCAGGAGGTCTGCAGCTCTGCCTGACCATGGCTAATGAGGCAGATGTGGCCCCTCTCCACCAGGGGGTCAGCAGAGTCCAGTGGGAAGCCTGGATTTCCCTCACCACCTGGCAATGACAACATAAGACCCAACTCCTACTAGTTTCCACAGCTGTGGAGCCAGAAAACACCTACTATAGTTAGAGAGAACTCACACACTGCAGGTGAAAGCCCAAGTTGATACATCCACTTTGGATAATCTAACATAAACATGCACACACCCTCTGACACAGCACTTCTGCTCCTAGGTTGATGTCTTGGAGAAATTCTTATGCAATGCATGAGGAAACAAGAACAAAAATGTTCTTAATGGTATCACTCATTAGGGAAAAAAAAAGTTCAACAATAGAAAAATGGAGAAATAGATCATGGGATATACTATAGGAAATTAGACAGTAATGAAAATGAACAAACTCTAATACAACACATCAATATGGATGGACTGCAAAGATATTTTTTCACAAATTATGTTGTATAAGAAAGTAAGTCACAGAAGACTACGTGATTATATTTATGTAAAAATTCAAAAAGAGGCAAAATAATGAGTATGTCGTTTAGGGGTCACAGTTGTTGTGGTAAAACTTTAAAGAAAAGTCAAGGAATGATCAATACAAACTTCAGGCAAGCAGAGCCCTTTGGTGGGCAGAGGAGGATAGGGTCAGGAGGAACACGCAGGAGACTACAGAGGCCATCCATTCTTAGGATGGATGGTGGATACATCAACTACATGTTACTGGTCTTTACACTATGTGAAAATATTACCTGTGTAAATTAAATTCATCTTAAGGAAACTAGATATGAGAACATGGAATCCATTAGGAGCTAATTCCCCTGGGATGGGAAAAGCAGCAGAATTGAAGCATTTCTGGATCCAGATGATCAAGGGTTCTGGGAACAGCCTGATCTAGTTTTCAGGAGACATACTACTTGGCACAGCCAAGACAGAATCCTCATTCCAGAGCAAGAGGTTTCAAGAGCCTGCTCCACATGAACAAAAGAGCTGCCACTGCCACCCTAACCACTGGAAGCAAGAAAAGAGAAGACAGCAACTCTCTTTGACATGAAATGAAATTGTGTCAAAATTTAAATTGTCAGTGTGGTACAGTCAGGGAGAGGCCGGGGGTTCTTGAAGAGGTGTCACCAGGCCATGAGCCTCACTTTCCTCTGTAAACAGCCCTGCCCACAGCTTTGCAATCGCCTGTGTTGCCTCCACGCAGAAACTGGGCAAAGCAAGGCCCAGTCCTCTCCATGTCAAATTAAAACCAAAGCCAACAAAACAAGGCAGAGCCCCAAGTGTCTGGAGGTGTAGCAATCCATCTATTTGTTTCATTTCCACTCTTCATCTCCTAACCACCTTCATGTACAGGGGAAAAAAGGGCTATAAGGACCCACAAGGTTTTAAGATTTGGAAGAAAAGTTCCATGTAATCAGATATGAAGTTTTACAGATTTAGAACTGAAAATCCCACAACTCACCTCCCTGGGCTCCCAGATGGCGGCTCCAAGTGCTGTGCAGGTCTCGCGGGGGACAAGGAATCAGGAAAGCACAGAGGAGCACCAGGGTCATCGAGATCACCAACGTCAGCAGGAAGACAGATGTGCGCACATAGGACACCAGGGAAGAGGTCGCCTTCTGCTCCAGGCCCCCATGGGGTTCTGAGGGGTACCCCTCGGTGGCGACCTCCGAAAGATGTGGCTTTGCAGCCTCTGCAGCCTCAGCATCTGAGTCAGGCTCTGGTGCTTCACCCAGAGGACTCTTCCCATTTTTGACCCCTCCATTCTTCTGCTGTAAGTTCAGCACAAGGTCGTCTTCACTCTCATCACTGTCCGCCTGTGTGAGAGGGTCGTACTCCCCTAGGTCTGGGCTCTTCTTCCCTGGAAAGACAGACGGACAAAGTCAAGGACAGCCAGGAAGGAGAAACCTCACCAAATCATGGCAACTACAAATACCTAGGAGAACACAGAGAAAAAAGAAAAAAATATCTAGCTTTACATCAAATTTGGACCATGGTGGCTATCTGCAAAATCAGATGCCAGTGGGGGGGGGGGGGGTAGGAGGGGAAAAAAAGCTCAGGGCTCTATAACTATTGCCTCCACACATTAAGAAAATTGAAAAGGAAAAGGCAAGAAGAATAAGACCAGAGGACATTGTGTAAAAGGAAATAAGTAAGGCACAAATACTACATGTCTTCACTTGTATATGGAAGCGAAAAAGTTGATCTCAAAGAAGTAGAGAGGCCGGGTGTGGTAGCACATGCTTATAATCCCGGTGACTTGGGAGGCAGAGGCAAGAGGATCTCGAGATAGAGGCCAGAGGCAGCCTGCATAACTTAACCAGACCCTGTCTCAAAATTTAAAAATTTTTTAAAAGCCTGGGGGTGCAACTCAGTGGGACAGCACTTGCAAAACTATGCTGAGGTCCTAGGTTCAGCCCCTAAGTACGAAAGAAAGAAAAGAAAAGGAAAAAGAAGAAAGAAAAGAAAGAAAGAAAGAAAGAAAGAAAGAGAGAGAGAGAGAGAGAGGAGGGAAGGGAAAGAGAGGAGGGAAGAAAGAAGGGAAGTTATAGAGAAGGGTAGAGGGAAAGGGGATAGGAGAGGGTGGACATGGATACAGGGGTGAAATGGGATAGGAGGAATACCTTCTAATGTTCTGTAGCACAGTAGCAACCATAACTATGGTTGACAACAATTAATTAAATATTTCAAAAGAGCTAGTAGAGAGAATTTGAAGTTAGCAAATTTCAAATATATTTATCTTTATAAAAAGCTTCCTTAATTTGTTTGACTCTCCCACCATGAAAAAGGCTGTTGCTCTTATGTCAACTTCCCAGATGCCTAATGCATGTTATTGCCTTAGATTTTCTTAGATCTGTGACGCCCTAATCTTTCTTGGTAAACTTCTAAAACAGTTCTTCTCTGTATGCTGCTTCTTCCAGTCAAATATTCCTGGCTTCCTAATTGTTTCTATGGAAACAACCTAGAAAGTAGAACACTAAATGGTATCTGGAGATATTTTACTGAAATCTCGGTTCTGAGAACTGTCCTATGACTTCAGTGCCCTCTCGGTACATCATTCTGTGCAGTGTTTACCTCTAACATCGCTATTCGGAGCAAGTATCCCGGGAGAGGTAGCAATCTAGAGGAACACAGAGGTGGAAGACGTGTCTAAAAGCTGGTTTGCACAGTAGGCACCTTGTTTTTATTTAGACTTTATTGGTTTAGGGTGGCTGATAGAAATTACAGGGAAGCACAGGAGCACCTCCCAAGCCAAGCCCTGGCCCTTGCCACCAACTGATAGTGACTGACTGTATGCCCTTATTTATGCTACAACCAAGAAAAAGTTTCTTCTTCAGAAAATTACCTGGAAAGCTGTTACTAATGTAAACTCTATCACAAAATCTTTTGTTCAGAAGAAATATAAAAAAGAAGCCAGGCACAGTGGTACACGCCTATAATCCCAGCAACTGGGGAAGCAGACAGGAGGATCACACATTCAAGGCCAGAGGCAGCCTGTGTAACTTAAGAAGACCCTGACTCAAAATAAACAAATAAAAATGGGCTAGGGTTGCAGCTCTGTATTAGAGCACTTGCAAAGTATGTGCGAGGCCCTTGGTTTCAGCCCCCAAGTAGAAAGAAAAGAGAAGACAAGAGAAGACCAAGGGAGGGAAAAGAGAAGAGAAGAGAAGACAAAGGGAAGGAGAAGAAAAGAGAGGAGAGGGAGAGGGAGAGGGAGAGAGAGAGGGAGAGGGGGAGGGAGCAAGGCAAGAGAAGAGAAAAGAATGGAAAAGAAAAGAGAAAAGGAAAGGAAAGGAAAGGAAAAGAAATGCAAGGCAAGGCAAGGCAAGGCAGGGCGGCCGAGCTAAGAAGAAAGAATTCCTGGTGCCGGTCTCTGCCTCTGGGCCACTGTCATCTTGGTGATATCCTTTCAAACATTATGTGTCAGTTTTCCCAACATATGAAATGAAGCAATAAAATATGATATGAAGACCAGATGCACAGAGGAAAACCTTTAGTGTAAAATTTAGGATTCAGTATATAGAAAATACTCAATGTTTGATTAAAAATTGAACATTCCACAGAATTATTTTAGAGCATTTTGTACCTTCCAAAACCCACACAGGCAACACTAAACTAACTCAAAATTTCTCCATATTTTTGTTTTCAAACAGTATTTTATCCAATAAAGATTGTATTTGATTTTTAAAGGCACAAATTATATTTTTAAAAACCTGATTATTAGAAACCTAAGTCAAAATAGTATTTCCAGGGTATGCCACAGGATCAGTACAGTTCAAGCTAATATCTTACAATGTATGTTTCTACTATATGAAGCAAATAATTTTGTTAATTAGGATACACCATTCCCTATCCATCTTAAGTAATGCTATGTATAATATAATAATTTGCTAACAGAGCTACAAATTGTTGAAGTAATAGATTCTAACAATTTTTAAGTGGTTGGTTGTTTTGTTTTTATCTAGAATACACTTGACGTGATAAAAAAAATGTTATATACATGCCATAAAAAGGAAGGAAGTGCTAACACAGTGTATCTAAAGGAGTCAAATCCACCGAAACAGAAAATAAAGTGGTGGCTTACCAGATATAGAGGAAATTGGGGATTGTTGTTTAGTGATACAGAGTTTCGGTTTTGTGAGATGAAAAACTTTCAGAGACTGGTTACACAACAACGTGAATATACTTAATATTGGAATGTGCGCTTAAAATGATTAAGATGGTAAATATTAATAGTGTCTGCATTTTATCATAATTAAAAACATTCTAAAAGAATATGCCTGACAAAGAGAAAAGCATATAGAGAATCCCCACATTTCAGGGTTGGAAAAAATTTTAAAGATCACACAATCTACTCCCACCCCTATTCTAAACTTATGACTCTTTAGAAACACCCACCAAGCAGTCATTTAGCATACATCTGACCGTGACCTCACTGGCCTCCAATATAGACAATCTTAGAGGTGGGGGATTGAGACAGGTTATTGCTGTGTAGTCTGGAACTTGCTATGTAGACCAGACTGGCCTTGAACTCACACTGATCCTCTCGCCTCAGCATCCTGGGCACTGGGGTTACAGGTGTGTACCACCAAGCCCAGCTTCGTACAACAATTCTTTAAACTGATTCAAGAACGGATTCATGGGTAGTTGCCAATTATCTGTCCTAGTTTTAATTTCTGGGATCCTATTTTCATATCCAAGTCTTTTTTCAATACTTACCAATGTCAACCAGAAGAGACAATACAGAATTGAAGAACTTAGGTCTTCACAATAGACAAACAAAGACATATATGGTTATCTTATCAAATATGTGTCCTCGAATTTCTTAACTTTATTGAGCCTCAATTTCCCTATTCATGAAATAGAATAATTATTGTTCCTACCTTATACATCTTTCAGAAGCAAAGATAGCTAGACTGCATTTTACTTATTTTGGACATGTAGTCAGGAGAGACCAGTCCCTGGAGAAAGACACCATGTTTGGGAGAGTGGCAGGTCAACAAAAAAAAGGAAAACCCTCAACTGGATGGACTGACATAGTGTCTGCAACAATGGGCTTAAACATAAATAAGATCATGTGCCTAGCACAGAATGGAGGAGTGTTTCATTTGTTCTGTTGTATACAGGGTCAACTATGAGTCAGACCCAACTCAATGACACCTAACAACAACAACAACAACCTCATATAATCATTACAAGATTAAATATATATGGGTGGTCCTAAGTGCCTGGCTTATGGTTACACTTAATACATTTTAGTTTCTATTATTATCATTGCCATTACTATTGTCATCAAATCCCCCATTTGCCCATGCCCAGATTTCTCATCTCCAGGTTAATAGCTGTACGTTCTTTCAATGCATTACTCTCTTTCAATGCATTACTTGAAGGAAACTGTTTCAGGTATCCTCAACATCCTGATCACCCTCTCCTGGCCACAGTGTAACATGTCAAGGTTTTTTAAGGTATACTTTCCAGAAATGGATACAATCCTAGGGTGCAGTCTGGCCACCAAACAAGAGAGAGGAACTGTGTTCTCACTACTCCAGATAATACACTACAGTTCATTTACTGCATCTAAAATCTTGGTGCCTACAGCCATACAACTGATCCAGTCTGATCTCAGAAGCTAAGCAGGGCTGGGCCTGGTGGTCCAGGAGACCGCCTGGGAATATTGGGTGCTGCAGATTTGGGAGAAGGACCTGGCAGCCTACTCTCAAGAAAATTGGTCATTGAAAACCCTATGAATAGCAGAGAAGCACTGATACAGTGCCGGGCATGGCATGGTGTTAGGGAGTGTTTCCTTGTATCGTACATAGAGTCACTATGTGTTGGACCAGAATCAACAGCACCTAACAACAACAAAATTTTGGTAGCTTTCTTGGCAGTCACAACACCACATGATTCAACTAAAACTCCCAAGTTGTTTATTGTTTTGTTGTTTGTTGGTTTAGGTAGTGTCTCATTATGTAGCTCAGTCTGGCCCAGGATGGCCTCCAACTAACAATACTCCTGCCCCAGCCTCCTGAGTTCTGGGATTACAGGCATGCACCACCATGTCTGGCTTCCAAAGCATTTTACCACACATTCAGACCATCCTGTAATTGAGCAATTGTAGTTTTAGCACCAAGTGAAAAATTTAACATCAATATCTACTTATTTCAATCTTGTTAGTTTCTACCAAGCAACAAACAGCCTAAAACAGCATCTTTACCAAAGTTGAAACCATTAATAAAATACTGGCTAACAAAACAGCTTAAGGGAAATTTATTTTTATCATATATACCATCATAAGCAGGAAGGAAGAGAAACTGGCTGTAAATGCTATACAAGGGTAGAACAGACCCAGCTGAACAAACAAAGGATAAGCTAGTGGAAATCTAACAAAATTAAATGGAAATAACAACAAATCCAGCAGTTCTGAGCACTTACTATATACTCTCCTAAAAGCAAAAGTGGATAAAATTGTTAATAAATCTAAAACAATAATTTGTAAGAACTCTTTGAAAAAAAGGCTCTTGTTGAATCAGTCCTTTTGGAAGAATTACATGCTTCTAGTTAATGATGGCATAGGAAGTCATTTCTGTCACAGTCTCTTCTTTAAAACTAGGGAAGGGGGGAATAAAAAGGGAAGAAAAATAAGAAATAGCCACATTTCCATACCACAATATGAAGAATTGTTGCCAAATGCAGTGAAATATGTATCTAATTGGGGTTGTTGTTATTAGATGCCCTCCAGTGGAGTCCCACTCATAGCCACCCTATGTACAGCAGATCAAAACACTCCCTGGTTCTCTGCCAGGAACACGATCTTATATATGTTTAAGCCTATTGTTGCAGACAGTGTATCAATCCATCTGGTGGAGGGTCCCCCCCCCCGCCCCCCTGCTGACCTGCCATACTTCCAAACATGATGTCTTTCTCCAGGGACTGGTATCTCCTGACTACATGTCCAAAATACATAAGACGCAGTCTAGCCATCCTTGCTTCCAAGGAGCACTCTGGTTGCACTTCTTCTAGGATAGATCTGTTGGTTCTTTTGGCAGTCCATGCTATATTCAATAGTCGTCTCCAGCACCACAATTCAAAAGCATCAAGGGGAAGCACAGTAAAATAGGCATATACATCTGCAGATCTACAGCAAAGAGCAGAGTTCTCAGAATTGATGATAATGATGACATTGATAATGATGATGAAAACTGGAAATTAACTGAGTGCCTACCATCTTAGGCACCGGTCCAAGCATTTTATATGTATTAATTCATTTAATCCTCACAACAATCCTATATGGAAGATAGTATTACCCATATTTTATCAACAAGAAACCAAAATGAATGCAAATATGGAAATATTATAATGAGACCCATCAAGTTATACATTAAAAATTACCAATAAAATAAGAAAACTAAAATATAGAGGCCTGCAGCCAAACCACTATGGTGTCCAATCCCGTCAGATCTCAGAAGCTAAGCAGGGTTGGGCCTGGTTCGTACTTGGAGGGGAGACCACCTGAGAACACTGGTGCTGTAGGCTTGGGAGAAGGATCTGGCAACCCACTCCCAAAAAACAATCAGCCCTTTAAATCCTATGAATAGAAGAGAAGCACTGACAATCATGTTTTGTCTATTGTACCTTGGATTGCTATGAGTCAGACACCGACTTAATGGCATTTAACAACAACAAAATACAAAGAGGTAAGTTGCCTAAGATCACAGAACTAACAAGAAGAAAAGTCAAGATTTGAACCCAGGTACTGCAAGTGTGGTGGCACACACCTATAATCCCAGCATGGGGGAGACTGAGCCAGGAGGATCCTGACTTCATAGTCAGCCTAGGCTACATAGCAAGACTGTCTCCAAAAACAAAAAACAACACATAGTCAAAGCGGGAAGTATGACAATGAGGAAAAGTGCAAGCTGACATCTTTATGAGAAGCAAACTGTTAGTATGGCAGGTTAGAAAAGTAACTGTAGGCATAATCAGTTCTGAGAAGGCTGATTGTTTTGACAGACTGAACCCTGTCAGGAGACAGAAACCAAGTAGCAATACAAAGAAGACAATTCAATACAAAAAAAAAAAAGTCTTAAGCAATGATAGGAGAATATAATGATGGAAAGAGAACTTGAAGGTGCCCTAGGAATGAAGGATAGTAACCAGAGAATGACAAACTTGGTATTTAAAAGCGCCCAAGATCCTCTTTCACAGATTAACCAACACAAGTGAATCTGAAATTCAGGAGCAATAGATTGAAAACTAGCACAATCAGCAAAGAGAAACAAATGCCATCTCTGCACTTTAAGATCCTGTGATAAGCCTGCATTCTCCTGCTAAGCCAGGATAGAAAGAGCCAGAGGAAGAGTGCTGGTAGGGGAGGGATCTGACTGAACAGGTCAGATCTTTCTTTCCCCCAGTAATCTTATTTTATTAGTAATTTTTAGTGTAAACTTAATGTTCTCATTATGGCATTTCCATACGCGCATTTCATTGTACATTGCTCATGTTCACCTCCCCCGTTACCTTCTCATGACTTCTTTCTCCCTTCGCCTCTCTCCCCACCAACAGTCCACCTTCTACTTATATGTCTTATTCGTGTATATGTCTGTCTATCTACGTGTGTGTGTGTGTGTGTGTGTGTGTGTATTTTTCCAGATTTTGCCTTCAGGGCAAAATATGTGATATTTCCTTTTCTTTCTTCCATTACCCTTTCTTCTCACCCTCTCCCCCTTTTCTTTAGTCCATTATCTTTTCCTTATTAGGTCCCTTCTACTTTCATGACCTATATGTTTTAATATTGAATATATATTGAAGTCTAACATCCACATATGAGAGAAAACATCTGGCTTATTTCATTTAAATAGTTCCATCTATTTTCCAGCAAATGTCATAATTTTTTTCTTCTTTATGGCTGAATAAAACTCCATGGTGTATACATGCCACTATTTCCTTATCCACTCACCTATTGATGGATACCTACGATGATTCCACATCTTGGCTATTGTGAATACTGCCACAATAAACATGGATGAGGAGGTATATCTGGGGTATACTGATTTATATTCCTTCAGATATATATATCAAGGGGTGGTACAGAACAGGCCCACATTAAATTCTCGCTTCCAACTGCCCCAGCTCACCGTGTCACCTCTAAATGATGAACCCCCAAATATGTTACAATGAATATATCTCCCTTAACCCTGTTTGGCTCTCAGGAAAGCTGATTGCTGATGATGGGTAAGGTCTCTCATAAGCAAAGAGACAACCTAAGACAGGCACAGTCATGGAGAAGCCATCAGGAGAGGCAGGGCTGCCTGGAAAGGCCAAGATGCCTACCTATTCACTGTGTCCTTTGTTAAACATTACAAAGGCTTGCTGGTGCATGCAGTACAATAAGTTTCCGAAAACACTAACTGATGTTCTGGCTCCTGGAAGGCCACTTATCGATTATCTCTTGGGATTTAGAAGCAATGTCTGGAGAGTCTTCCCTGCCCTGATCTTACCTCCGATTGTTAAGAGGAAGAGATTAGAAAAACAATGACCAGGTTAAAAAAGTTCATACATTTTTTTTCTGCTCTGTAATTTGTTACTAAGAAATAAAGTTTAGATATAAGGAAACTAGGAGAGAGCCTTAGCAGCTCTCCGCCAAAGCTCACAAACATTCTTGGCTATCTGTCTCTTGAATTTGTCAAGGAACCTTGCAACTACACACCACCCTGGTCCTGCCTCTGCTCCACATGTCAGCCAATAGCTAGATGTAAAGCAACTGCCCCATTTAAACATAGTAGCCTGGCATCCAATCTTGCCTGATCTGGGAAGTTAAGCAGGGCAGCCTAGTTAGTCCTTGGATGGGAGACCACCGGGGAATACCAGGTGCTGCATGCTAGGGAGAAGGACATGGCAATCCACTTCCAAAACAATCCATCACTGAAAACCCTATGAATAGCAGAGAAGCACTGACAGTAGTGCTGGGCACGGCTCAATGTCAGGTAGTGTTTTCATTCTGTTGTACACAGGTTCGCTATGTGTTGGACCCAACTTGATGGCACTTAACAATAATCAGAAGGAAACTGTCAATAGCACTCCTTCCACAAGATACCACAAAGTTCTACAAATATTCAAGAAAGGTTACCACAAAACACAAGAAACAAAATCAGCTAAACAGCAAATGCTAGACCAACTATGCTCTAAGATGGAAGAAATAATGTACAGACACTTCCCTACAGACTCCAAGAAATTAAAGAAAACAGTCTTCTCCGAAATAAGGGCTCATGGAAAGATGTGATATTTCTAGGAAGAAATG
Source organism: Pedetes capensis (assembly GCA_007922755.1). Lineage (NCBI taxonomy): Eukaryota > Metazoa > Chordata > Mammalia > Rodentia > Pedetidae > Pedetes > Pedetes capensis. The sequence goes on from VMDO01001801.1 coordinate 93,576, forward strand.
ACAACTCACTAGAAAAGATGGAAAATAAATAAGCAGGGCTAGGAGAACAATGGAAGAAAACAATAAAGCAGTTTTAGAAAAATTCCTATTAGAATTAGCAAAAATAATAGACACTGATGAAAACAGACAAACATAAAGGATAGGCTAGTAGAAATCTCCAAAATTTAATGGAAATAACAATGCTAGGAGTTCTGAGCACTTACTATACACTCTTCTAAGCATTTGAATGTCTCCTTTCAGTAAAGTTTTTTTTCCCAGTACTAGGGGTTGAACTCAGGGTCTCATGGATGCTAGGCATGTGCTCTACCAATGAACTGAACACCCATCTCCATTTTAATTTTTTTATTTTTAGCCAAAGTCCCTCTAAATTGCACAGGCTGCCTCTGGCCTTGAACTTGTGTTCCTCCTGCCTCGGCCTCCTGAGTTGCTTGGATTATAGGATTGTGTCATGGTGCCCAGCTCTTGTCAGTAAATGTAGGGCACTGCCTAGAGAGGCAGTTTGCCCTGGGGCCTATCTACGCCCACTTGGAGGTCTAAGGCTTGTTCCCCAGGCTTGTTGCCCTACATCTGGGAACCCCTGGGCGGCAAGCTTCCAAAGATGACACTGGCATCTAATCCCTTGCCTCAGACCCCTCGACACTGATTGGCTGTTTCCAAACCCCTGAACGGCTCCTGATTGGACCATTCAGGAACCACCCCTGATTGGCTACTTTTACAAAAACCAAATTTGCATATCCCCCCTGATTGGCCAAAACCGGCATAGGGTGACTGCCTCTGATTGGTCCCCGGCTAGCCCCAGAAGAGTATATAAGGGCAGTACTCAGAGCAGTCGGGGTTCATTCCCTCCACCGAGACAGACAAGGAAACAATAAAGAGCTGTTGGAGCAGAGCACTTGGAGTTGGCATCTTCACTGGGAAGAAAGAAGCAAGGAGCTGCCGTGGGCATAAGCCTCTGAGCCTGCCTTTCTCAAGCCTTCTCAGAGCAGCCATGGGCATAAACCTCCTTTCTGGGCAGCGCACCTCTTGGGTGCTCAGCTCCCCCTCACCAGACAACGGGTCTTTGGTGGCTGGTTCCCACTCACAGCCGGAGTGAGTCCAGTGGCAGGGTGATGCCCCACAAGTAAATATTTACAATAACTCTGTGAGGGAGAAACATTATTGTCTCCCATTTTCTAGATGAAGAAATTGAGGTTTGTACATTTAAGCACGGGGCTGGGATTTAGCTAAGTTGGTAGAGTGCCACTCTGCAGTCTCTGAGGTCCCTGAGTTCGATTCCCAGCACTGCAAAAATGGGAGAAGGACGTGGCAACCCACTCCCAAGGCAATCCCGAAACAGTCAGCCATTGAAAACCCTATGAGGGTTGCTATGAGTCGGACACAACTTGACAGCACCTAACAACAACAACAACAACATTTAAGCAACTGGCCCATAGGTAAACAGCAAGTAAGTTCCAACCTAGGCAATCTGCCTTCAGAGTCTACACTGGCCTCTATAGGACTCCCATGGAAAAGATTAAACCTTTTAAATAGACTAGAAAGAAATTGATAGAGCGCAAAGGTGAACCAACATATGCATAACTGAAAAGGACAGAAAAGGAAATGGAACCAAAACCAATATCTAAAGGAGACACAAAAACATTACTGCCATAAAACTAGACCTAAAATTACAGAATGAAGAACACACAGAGGCTCAAAAAAACCTGATACATACTAATGAATACTGAAACATACCCTAATAAAGGCACTGGACAGCAAGGACAAAGAAGGAATGTTATGAGCAGCAAATGGAGTCCCTAATGATGGGAACAAAAAGCATGCTGAATTCTCCACCGTAACACATGAAAAGTGGTCAAGCTATATCTGCAAAGTCCTCAGAGAAAGAATCCATGCTGTCAAGCCCAAGAACTCTGACCTGGCCATGCTATCTTTAAAATATCAAAGCAAGCGCACATGAACTCAGAGCCAACGCTTTCCTGTTCTTTTCTTTAAAAGATCATAAGAAATTAGGGCTCAGTTTTGAACAACCTTTGGAGAATGACAAATATTTACTTTTGCACTAATACATAGTGCAAAAGCAAGCCTCAGCTCAATTATTATAGACTGTAAGGTTTGACTAGAGAAGTCCCAAATAATTTTTTTTTTCGAAAGACAAGAGACAGTGAAGTACAAGGAAGTCTCCCAACGTGCCTTTGGCCATACTCAGGCTGAGGAGCTAGACATCTGTTTCAAAGTTTAGGGCCTTGCTGGGAATGTAGCTCACTGGTAGAGCACTTGCCTAACATGCACAAGGCCAGAGCACCACCAAAATACATACATACATAAAGTTAGGTCCTTCAACACTCTTATGCTTCTTTCAACTACCACCCACATATTTAATCAATAAAAAGTTTGCAAAGAACGTGGGAGAGGGCACTCATTTCATAACACATCAACATAAATGAGCTTTCCACATCTACTGCTTTGCCTCCTGGGAGGACTGAGGATAGAAACTAGATAGCATTTCCAAAATGGTCCAGTTCTTATTGTTGTTAGAGGCCACTGAGTTGGGCCCAACTCATAGTCACCCTATTTACAACAGAATGAAACACTCCCTGACAATGTACCATGCCCACCTCTATGTCAGTGTTTCTCTGCTATTCATAGGGCTTTCAATGACTGTTTGTTTGGGGAGTGGGCTGCCAGGTCCTTCTCCCATTTTTGCAGTGCTGGGGAACCAAGGGCCACAGAGCATCACTCTACCAACTGAGCTAACTGCCCCCCCCCCAAAAGAGGAAACATAAATAGGAAGGGATGTAAAAATGCCATTCCCAAATGTCTTCAGGAAAATATGCTAAACCATATACTACTCTATAACATGTAATATACTATAGCATACACTATACATATATTATGGCACATATAACTATAGGGACTGGGGTTTGGCTTAGTTGGTAGAGTGCTGCTGTGCACTCTCTGAGGCCCTGGGTTCAATCTCCAGCACCACAAAAATGGTAGAAGGACCTGGCAGCCCACTCCCAAAACTATCAGCCACTGAAAACCCTATGAATAGCAGAGAAGCACTGACTGGCACAGTATCAGGGGGCTTTTCACTTTGTTGTATGCAGGGTTGCCATGAGTTGAATCCGCCTCAATGACACCTAACAACAACATGTAACTATAACTAAGGGCAAATAATTCGTAACATAGATTACTTTATCCAGGGCACATAATCTAAGTCACACATAATAAAACAAACCACAATAATAACACTATTCCCTGATAGTGCCTTCAGTGTTTGACCTTCAAACTTTAAAATAGACTAAAAAAATATATACATAAGAGATAAGGTGTTCCACAGGCTTTATGAATGTCACACTGTCCTTCTGTTACTTATTAACCTCATGTTATGCAGGTGAGCCAAACATCTTTCCATCTTGAGCTTAATGGAAGGGTATGAGATTATGAAATACATTCCTGTCAACTGCTCTTTCATCACCAAATTGTTGAGATCTGTCACTAGGTCACTAGCGAATCAGGCCTTCCTCCAGGTGTCTCATCCATAAATGATCATGGTGCTAATAGTAATAATAGTACCTAATATATCTGAAATTAATAAAACTCCTAAGTACATCCATCTATTTTACTATTCCAAATAACTCTATGAGGTAAAAATGCAATGGAGTGTGTGGTGTGTAGAAAATGTTCCTGAATAATATTATTATTACAGATAAGGAAACTGAAGCTTAACAAGGTTATATAACTACTTAGGTGAATCTGGATTTGAACCTTAGCCTGTCTCCTGTTCTTAGCCACCAGTTTATTCTGCCTTTTTCACATAGAAAAGTACTGAAGAGGTTAATTAAGGTAACATGACACAGTAACCCAAACAGGACAGCAGTCTCCCAGCCCCAATTACAGGGTATACAAAAGGAGCTGTAAGAAAACAACTTCTACCCAATATAAAAGCCAAAAGTTCTATTTGGGGTGGAAGGTTGAAAGAGCAAGAGAGAAAGAGACCAGGAAAAGTGAAAGTGGAAAAAAAAATCCACATCACATGAAAGAACTGATGAATACTGTATCTGGACCTAAAAAAAATACTGATGATACCTCACTGCTCAGGGCCAAGCTGCCTTCGAAACCCAGGCCCAAGGACTGGGCTGCAAATTCCTTTACCTACACTGTTAGTTGACCAAGTTACTACAACTGAATACTTGAGGGAGTAATAACACCACAGCCTTAGTATGTGAGAGCACAAAAGAGCTCAAGAGTTTCTAAAGCAAGATTTTCTTGGGTCCTTATTTTCAGAAAATAATGATTATGTGTGCTGAAATAAAGCAAGGACTCTAATAAAATAAAAATAAAACAGAAATCTAACTATGTCTGACATTTCATTACCCCTCTGAGAAGATATCATTTTATGGTAAGGCTACTCTCTTACAGTAAATTAATCCTGCAGGTTAAGGGACATGTCTCTGGTTTTATTGCAATATCAAGTATAGAAATACATGGCAATCCACTCCTGAGGTAATCCCGAAACAATCAGCCATTGAAAACCGTGTAAGGGTCGCTATGAGTCAGACACGACTCCACAGCACCTAACAACAACAAATCAAGTACACATTCCAAGATATTATCAATGTTCCTTTCAGTACGCTAATGAACCCACAGGGGGAAAAAAATCTATCTGAGGTCATAAATCTGGAGACAGGAATACAAATTTACATCCAACCAACAATCATCAGTCACAAGACTGGGATCAACGAAGCAGAAGGGAAACCCCTTGAGAAGAAGGGCTTTGCAATCCCACTACAGCCTCGGGTTGGACATGCACCAGACACCAATCTAGCCCTTGCAAAGATGCCAAGGAAGCAGCTGGGTTTCCCTCTGACATTTTAAGTTATCAGCAAATATACGTTTATAATTTAATGTTTAAATTATTTAGGCAGAATCATAAATTTTTCTAAAGTCTTAATGTTTAAAACTTACTTGGGTAGAATAAATATACTTTAATTAAAATAGCAAGTCCCTAATACACGGTAGAGTCCCAGTTAGGGACATTTAAGAGGAAAGAAAAAAAAAAAGAAATCTTTAGAGCTGCTGCCCGGAGTACTGAATCAGTTCTGGAAGCTTGTCATCCCCACCAGGATTCCTTAAAGAATATTCCATTTATTGTCGACAATTTATAGGTGCCAAAAATCATTTCCCATGCTTCACAGCCAGAGGCTGACCCAGTGGATTCAAAAGCTCAGGGTCTAGAAGGAAAAAACTCTTGACATTCAAGGCCAGATTTTTCCGATAATGTTGTGTGACCCTGGATATTGCGATAAGCCATTTTTCTAATATTCTCGTTTTCTTTCCTCTTCGATCCCCAGGAAGGGAAGTACCTGTCTCACCTAGCTGACGAGTGAGTCGCCGCCGTCATTAAGTGGCGAGGCGGTTCCACTGAGGGTCACTGCCGTCCTGCCGCCCCGCGCCTGCCCAATCCCGCCCCACACAGGAGCAGCCCGGCTCCCGCGGAGGCGCTCAGCCAAGCTCGTGGAAGGATGCTCCCCTCGCCAGCCTCCCCTTCGGCACCGCGGGGACACGCGCGCCAGCACTTCCCCGCCACAGCAGCGCCCACCGGCTCGGGGCCACCTGACCCGCGTGCCTGCGGCCGTCCCCGCTGCCACTCACCCTTGCCAACCCCGAGCCTCGACCCCCGCCTGCCGGACGCCCCTCCCACCCCAGAGCGGTGCAGGAGCCCCAGGCGCTGGGGCTGCACCCTGCTCGCCTCCGGGAGCCGGCACCCCGGACCGGTGTGGGGCCCGCCCCGGACCGGCCTTGCTCCCACAGCCTCGCCTTCTTCCCTTCCCAAGCCTGGCGAGGACAGGGTGGTCGCGAGGCTGCGACTCCTTACCCGGGAGCTTGAGCGCCCTGGACAGCACGGTCGCCATGGCGGAGGCCCCGGTGCGCGTGCGCACGCCGCGCCCTGCCGGGAAGTGTAGTTCACAAACGGCTGCGCGTGGGGCGGCAGCTGGAGAGGTGGCAGCGGCGCGAGTCACCGGGCGGGTCACGTCGCCACTCTGAGTCTCTCTCGCCTCATCAGTTTAATAAGGTAAATAGTTGCTATCGCACAGGTTTGCGGGGAGACTGGAGCGACATAACAGATACTTGGGATCTGATTAATTAGATTTGAGTCTTATCTGCACCTCTTAGTGGCTGGACCACTTTGGCAGGTCACTTAGTGTGCCTAAGCTTAAGCTTCATTTTTTTTTTTTTTATTCGTAATTCTTAATGTACAATTAATGAGTCCCATTATGACTTTTCCATAATGCATTTCATTATACATTGCTTCTGTTCATGCCCCCGCCCCATCCTCTTTCAGATTCATTTTTTAAAGAGAGACGATGCTAACTACTTCTGAAGTTTGTGTGAGAATTAAATTATATGGTTAATAGCACAGAGCTCAGGATGTGTGTCTTTTTGGTGTTCCTTAGGCATAGACTGGTTTCCAGAAACTCTAATGCTCATTTCTTGCCCCTAGTTCTTTCCAAGTATCTACTCACACCCTACCCTATGGCTTCTAGCTTGCAAGGTCTAGGAAGCAGGAACCAACCCACTTTTTCCCCCCGGACAGACACCAAGAGATCAGCATTTCAGTGTAGGAAAGCTAAAGATGATATGTTATCTTGGAATGGGAGTGATCTTACAGGCTATCTGGTCATGCCCCTCCCTCACCATCTCCTTGTTCGATTGTTTTTCAGGACTAGGGGGTGGAACCTAGGGCCTCACATGGGCTACCACTGAGTTGTCCCCACACACACCTTTTTAATATTTTGTTTGTAGATAAGGTCTCACAAAGTTGCACAGGCTGCCTTTGTTCTTGAACTCATGATTCTCCTGCCTCAGCCTCCTGAGGAGTCACTGGAATTACAGGAAAGAGCCATGGTGCCCAGCACCCACTCCTTGTTTTATTGAACAGAAAACTGAGATCTGGAAAGGTCCACGATATCTCTCAAGATACCCCTCATTTAGGTGGTCTCCTCATATCAGTGAGACACTGTAGATAGGGTCCCTCACTTTGGAGTAATTTGAGAGGCTCTAGCAAACATCCCCTACAACCAACCCCAGAAAGAAAGGTCACCCTTTGGCAGAGCACAGGCTCTGGAGGCAGGCCTTCTGAGCTTAAATCCAGACTATCATTTCCTGCTTGCAAGACCTATGGCTAGTTGCTTCATCGTTCCCTGCCTCATTTTCCTCATATGAAAATGGAGATAAAATAGTTTCTATTCCTCAAAGTTGTCCTGAGAATTAATGTATACATGTAATGCACTTAAATAGTGCCCAAGTGTTTTGTTAGTGTTAATTCTTCTTTTGATTGGTAGTTTTGTTTTAACAATTTAAAATTTTAGCTTAATAACTAATAATAATAATAAATGGTTTAGTGATTTATGTACAAATTCTTCCAGCATTCTACAATCCTTGAAATTTTTATTATTTGGCACTTCTCTGGAGGTATAATTAAAAATCATATTTTACATCGATGCAGGTCATGGTGAGCCTGATATCAGGTTAGCTAACTAGAACAGGCTGGTATTTAGCTCAGTTGGTAGAGCGCTGCGCTGCTGTCTCTGAGGACCAGAGTTCAATTCCCAGCACCCCAAAAGTGAGAAAAGGGCTTGGCAATCCACTCCCAAGGCAATCTCGAAACAGTCAGCCATTGAAAACCCTGTGAGGGCCGCTATGAGTCGGATACGGACTCGATGGCACCTAACAATAACAACAACTAGAACAAATTCTGCAAAGGCAGGTGTGGTGTTGCAGGCACTCTTGTTCAGGAGGTGAAGGCACAAGACCGTGACTTCTAGAGCAGCCTGAACTACACAGTGAAACCCCGTCTCAAAAAAACAAAATCAAACAAATAAACAACAACAACCACCCCACATTCTGAGACATGAAGCTCTTAAAATGACCTTGAAGTATGAAGAAATGTCAGTTTGGTTTGCAGAACAGGAATTTGAGCTTCTAGGACAAGGTGAGGGTGGAACAGAACAGCCATGTCACTCAGGATAGGAGCAAAAGAGAAAAATCTACCCATTTTTATTGGTGAAAAGATATATTCCAGAAGGGTCCCTTCTTATGTAATCTGAATAAAATAAAATGGTAGCATTTAAAGTTTGATTAAAGAGCCTTCATAACTTAGCAAGACCCTGACTCAAAAACTGAGCTGGGGTGCAGCCACATTTCCATTTTAACATAAGAACTAGCTTAGAATAGTGTGTCTCAAGCTTAACATACTTTTCTTTCAATAGTGTGTCTCAAACTTAACATGCTTTTCTTTCAATTTAAAGAAAAAGTTTAAAGCAGTTCCCAAAGAAATCAGGATTGTTGCCTTTTACATAGAGAGTACCTCTGAGTGTCTGTCTAGTTAGCAGGTGGAATGTGAATACCTTTGATGCCCAAACACCCACGGAGGTCCTTGTGGAAAGTGCAAATGCCCAGGGGCTCCCTAACTATCAAACTTGGCTCCCCTCCATGTAAAGTAAAACAAAGGTGGCTGAGGAGGGATGCCCATGATGGCCTAACCTGCCTGACAGACACGAACAAAAGAAACTTTTTCTGGAAATCATAACTGGAGCCAAAAGAGCACCTTTGATCCTTCCTACATTGATTGCAGTAGGAGTAATCTTCCCCAAGTTTTTTAAGTTTCTTTAACTTACAGAAGGGACCTATATTTGTGAGTTCTAAGTGATACTCCAAGTACAGCTCAAAATCTCTGAGTGTTCTACACTTAGTTAAGGAAGATCAAATGTGGACTAATATTTGCCATTCCCAGATGTCATGGGCCTTTCTGCTGGTCCTGACCCACCTGCTAGGTTTTACTACTTCCTCTTGGAGCCAGGGCCACTGTGTCTACCAGCAGCTGCCACCATTCCCCTTGATACCCTGGGACTGCCAGGCTCACTGGCCACCTCTGCCTCTTCCCAAAAGGCTTTTTCCAGTATCTCTTGGTAGTCAATGCCACGTCATGTTTTAGTACTGTTAAAATATCAAAATCCTACAATGGGATGGAAAGTAGAGAAGACTGTCTCTATCTTCTTAAGTTATAGTTTATTAAAAAATTACAAACATTGTACTGCCTATTCTTCAAGGTCAAGGGCAGTATTTTTCTTAGATATTCCTGTTTCGACTTGGTGAGTGAACAAGGGGAAGGTAATTGCTGTAACAAACAACCCGAGCATGGTGATTTTTGAGAATACAAATTCATTTCTGCTATGTCACAAAGTGCCAGGTGGGGTAAGCAGCATGGAGGTTCTCTTCTTCCCAGCTGTTCAGAGACCTGGGCTCCTTCTGACTAGTGCTTCTGCATCCTTATGGCCTCGGAGACCTGGAGTGGGTCATTTGCATCCTACACCATGGAGGCCTGGAAGGGGTGTAGGTGATTCTGCCCACATTTATTTGGCTGGAACTCAGACCCAGAATATATGTGCCAGGGAAGTATGAGCCCAGAAGGAAAAGGAAATTATTTGGAGGAGCATCTATCTCCACCCTCTGCTATTCTGGTCACTTTGCATCTTTTAAAATGCAGGCCTGAAGCCCGATCACTGATGGCACACATTTATAATCCCAACGCAGAAGAGGCTGAGGTAGGAGGATTGTGAGTTCAAGGCCAGCCTGGGGTACATAACAAGATCCTATCTCAAAAACAAAACATCAACAACAAAAACATGGTCCTGAATTCTTGGTGGTGGAGTTCCAGGCACCACTCTGCTAAGAACTAAAGCTTTGTCCCTGAGCTGAACTGGTTATCCTGACTTAATGACTTGCAACTGTGTTTAAGGAAAAGTATTCCCAGAAGGCAACCGACTCCTTCCAAAGATAGAGTTCCGGAAGCCACACCTATGTCTGTCAGCAGAGCATGGACAAGTCTGAACTCACTGGTGGTCTCATCCTGGGCTTAGAGTGGTACCCTTCACTACATGGGTGCCAAAGAGCATAAGGAAGCAGTAATAAGACCAGAAAAGTGAAAAGAAAATACCACAGCAAATAGCAATAAGAGCTGGGGGGGGGGTGGAGAAAAGCAAAAAAGAAGCCCAGCAAAGAACATTTTCGGGTTAAATGCAAATGTCAAGGAACCTGTGAAATCAGTTTTGCATTTGCATCAGAAGTTTGAAAAGAATGTGTACCCAGGGCTTACTCACATCTCATATTCCTCCCAGACTACTTGACTCTGACCAGGAGTTGTGTGGCTGGTCAGGAAGACAAACAGGTTTATGTTCCCCAGCATCCTTTAAAAAAAAAAAAAGAAAAAGAAAAACACAAAGGCTCATCCAGCTCAGATTCATATAAAATTCCCAGCCTACAGAACTTTCTAGACTCTAGACTATAAAATGCTTTCTAGGCCCTGAGATTTAAACAAAGCCTTCTTCATAAAGGAGGCTGGAACATATGCTTTAGAACAGCAATGTCATTAAGGACAGATCCAGCTAAGCCCCCTGAGCTCTCCCCACCTCAGCTCTCATCAGGGCTTGTTCCTATGTCTGCTGACGCACTTGTGGCAGTAATGTGGGCAGCAATAGCTACCTCTCATGAGCCCTTATCACCTATGAGGGTACACACTGTTTTGGACGCTTGCCAATCTTGATCCAGACCTCAGCTCCTTTACTAGCTTGCAACAACAACAAAAAATCCAATCTACCAAGCATATTGTGAGTTGGGTGGTTTTCCTGATGATTTGAGGGCCCAGGGAGACAGGTCAAGGCTCACAGCAGCATAGCATATCACAATAAGTAAGTAAGTAAGTAAATAAATAAATAAATAATCTCTAAAATCCTCTGTTAGATAGGTCTCTTCTCCCAGTTCTGTGCTTCTGGCCTCATCACTGTGTTTTCCCCTCCACTAAAACCCTCTTGGGTCTATTCTGCTCTGAGACTTTTCTTCCCTTCCTTCTTGCCTCCAGTTTGCATTAGCTTTGACCCAAGGCTGGACTCGCACTAACACCCTACTGGGCAGCATCTTTTCATGGATGCAATCATTCCATACAGTGGAATTCTCAAATGTTGTCCTCCACATTGTTCCTTCAATATTATGCTGCTTAGTTTTCATAGCAATCCTGATATAGATATTGTTGTTGTTAGGTGCTCCCAAGTTGGGTCCGACTATTAGCCACCCTCTATATAACAGAATGAAACACTCCTTGACACTGTGCCATGCCAAACACTATCTCAGTGCTTCTCTGCTGTTCATAGGGTTTTTAATGGTAGATTGGTTTGGGGGGATTGTATTGGGAGCTACCAGCTCCTTCTCCCATTTATGTGGTGCTAGGGATTGAACTCAGGGCCTCAGAGAGCTCAGAGCAGCACTCTACCAACTGAGCTAAACCTCAGCTCATGATACTGTTATTACTACCCCAATATTCAGTGAGGAAATACAATATTAGATTAAGCTACTTGCCTGATGTTTGCCAGTTCCTATGTGCTTGAAGGAAGATGTGAATGAAGATTATTCTGTCTTTTAATCACAAGCGAGGGCATCAAATACACAGCATACATGCTATAGTTTATCCTTTATCTATGGCACATGTCAATCACTGGAGCTAAAATACAGCTTCAGAATCTTTAACTCAGCTATCCCAGAAAACCACTTATATGTCCCTTTGATAGGGCTTAACAATTGAAAACTATTTGTAATTCCTACCTCACTTATAGCATTATAACTAAACTAAAAATCTCTTTGAAAACAATACCTCACTCTGGTGTTCAATGAATGTAACTGATATTTGGACAAAATTTGTTCTAACTGGTTGGGAATCTTATCTGATCAGTCAGACATGCCCTGATTGGTTAGAACTTATGCAGTACTGTTTTGTTTGTTTTCATATTTAGATCACACTCTTGGTTGAATTTTTTTAGTTCTGCCTGTGTAGCTCACTGGTTAAATCCTAAGTAATGCTCATGTAGTTTGTTGTTAGGTGCCATTGAGTCAAGTCTGACTCAAAGCGACCCTACATACAACAGAACGATACATTCCCCAACACTGTGCCATGCCAAGCACAGTATCAGTGCTTCTATGCTATTCATAGGGTTTTCAATGGCTGCTTGTTTCAGGAGTGGGCCGCCAGCTCCTTCTCCCAAGCCTATTGCTCCCAATATTCCCAGGGGGTCTCCCATCCAAGGACTAACCAGACCTGACACTTATAAGCTTCAGAGATCAGATGGGATCAGATGGCAAGGTGGTATGTCTATAAGCTAAGTAATACTCTAAAAGTCAGTAAATCAGGGTACCACTGATTCTGTAACTGAAATACTATAGTATCTCATTTTTCTGCCCATCTTAAAGTCTCAATTATAGGCAACCTTGTGTTACACTGTAATGTGAATATATACATATGTTTTAGGCATCTTTCCATTGCTGTAACAAAATACCTGGGATAATCAATTTAAAAGGAGGACTGGTTTATTTTGAGTCATAGTTTCAGAGGTTTCAGCCCCTGGTCTGTTGGCTCTGTTGCTTTTGGGCCTGTGATGAGACAGTATAGCATGTTGGGAGCTCATGGAAGAGAAAAGTCCTCAGCTCATGGCATCTAGGAGGGAAAAAGAGAGAGAGAAAGGGGCTGGAGCCCCAATAGCCCCTCTGAGGACACACTCCCACCACATCCCAATAATGCCACAGGCTGATGACCAACCCTGCAACACATGGGCCTTTGGGGACATTCAAGATTTAAACTATAGTATAAAATCTGAATATATGTCCAGTATATTAACACTCCTATACTGAAAAGTTCAGTTCTTATAAGTACAAGTGAAACTTTGTATATTTTAAGCCCTACACAAACCATAATATTTGACCCTAGATGTTTATTGGACATGAATTCAAGAATGAATGACTATCAGGTGCGGTGGCATACACCTGTAATCCCAGCAGCTTGGGAGGCAGAGGCAGGAGGATCGCAAGTTCAAGAGCAGAGACAGTCTGCATAACTTAGCGAGACCCTGTCTCAAAAAAAGTAAAAAAAAAGGGGGGGGGGGCGGGCCTGGGGATGCAGTTCAGTGGTCCAGCACTTGCAAAGCATGCAAGGGCGAGGCCCTGGATTCAACAGTACCAAGCAAAAAAAAAAAAAAAAAAAAAAAGAATGACTACCACATTTTGAGGAAAGGATGAAATTAATTTAGAAAAAATGTTTAAAAAATGTGAAGTGATATATAATTAATAAGACTTGTTTTCCCTAAGCATTCCTGAGTTTATATAATCCAAATATTCTCAAGTTCTTTCACCTCTCCTCTTCATACCAGGGCCATGGTCCAAGCACCCAGCCTGCATGACTTCAGGAAACCCAAGGCCTCTGTGCAGGAATCCCTCCACAGTGCATATATGCCCCACATGCACCTTGTTGCTGTCCCTTCTGCCTTATCCCTTCCATTTAATGTATCCAGCTTTTTCTGATGCTGGGGTTTAGCTCAGTGGGTAGAGCTCCTGCTCTGCACTCTGAGGACCTGGGTTCGATCCTCAGCTCCACAAAAATGGGAGAAGGACGTGACAATCCACTCCCCAAGCAATCCTGAAGCAATCAGCCATTGAAAACCCTATGAGGGTCTCTATGAGTCAGACCTGACTCAGCAGCACCTAACAACAATAACAGCAGATTTTTCTGATAATTCCCTCTGGTCATCTCAACTCTGCATCTTCATAAAGAATTGTAATACAGACTAGGAAATGTTGACATTTGGTATCATGTGTGCCCTCCTGCTGTCTCCTGGCCATAGCCTTCTGATAGGGCCATTCCTGACCAATGTGGTTGACAGAACTGGATATAAAATAATAAAGCCAGCAAGTACCCTGCCTTCAGAGCCCTTGCAGCCTAGTGGAAGCAGCAGACATTAAGCAAAGAATGTATAAATATACTATTACAAATTGTGACAAGGGCTATCAAGGAAAAGAACCTAGTAACCACAAGGGAGAGCTACAAGGAGCAAGAAAGCAAGAAAATGATTCTCTGAGAAAGTGATATGTAAGCTGAGACCTGAAGAACTGTTGGAAATTGGCTGTGAAAATGTGAAAAGTAGCATGTGTGAAGAACCAAGTCAGAAATGAGCATATGTATCTATAGAGGACAGCTGTGTGCATGGCAGGTGGTGAAAAGAGCAGGTGATGAGAACAGAGGGTTAGATAGCAGCCTTGAAAGTCTTGACAACTGTGTTAGTCAAGTGTTTTACCTGAACAAAGGAAAGAGTTGTTTGGTTCATGGTTTCAGAAGTTTCAGTCCATAGTCACTTGGCTCTGCTGCTTCCTGGCCTGTGGCTAAGTTGAACATCATGGTGGAGAGCAAAGCAGCTCATCTCATAACCAACAGGAAGCAGAGGGAAAGACAGGAAGCGGCCAAGGACAAGGTGTATCTTTCCAGTGAACTACTTACTCCGAGACCTCACCTCCTAGTTTCCACGACCCCCAATAATGCCATATTATGAATATGATCTGAATTCAGGAAATTAAGCCAATCACTTCTCAAAAGCCCATTAGCTGTGAACCAAGCCTCTATTTTGTTGGGGTTTTTGTTTTTGATTGTTTTTTTGAGATAGGTTTTCACTATGTAGCCCAGGCAGGCCTTAAATTCTCAAGCCCCCAGCCTCAGCTTCCCAAGTGCTGGGATTATAGATGTGTATTACCCTTCCCAGCTTCGTATATATTTTTTTCTTCTCTCTTACCATAAATATTTTATTTTTATGTCTTAGTATTCAACACCTGGGAATTTTATTCTTCTGAGTGGTTACTTTTTCTTCCATTACCCTAATCTTCTTTTAATTGTAAATTGACAATTTATAGTTATATAAATCCATAGGGTACAAAGTGATTTATGAATGTGGTGTGGAATAATAAAATAAAATTAATTAATTAATTTAAATCTAGCTTTAATTTAAATTTTAATCTAAATTAGAGCTAATTAACATGTTCATAGTTTCAAATACCTATTTTTTGTGGTGAGAGCATTTGAAATTTACTCTCTTAACAATTTTGATATGTATAATATATCCTTATTAGGTATATTTACCATACTGTACAATAGCTCTCAAATAGAAAAAACATCCCTCCTAACTGAGATTTTTGTACCCATCTTCTCCCTATTCCCCCTCTCCTTTGTAACCACCATTCTACTCTCTGGTTTTATGAGTTTGTTTTAGATTCTACAGATAAATAAGGTCCCAGGTTCAATTCCCAGCACCGCAAAAATGGGAGAAGGACATGGCAATCCACTCCCAAGGCAATCCGGAAACAATAAGCCTTTGAAAACCTTATGAGGGTCGCTGTGAGTTGGAGATGACTAATGACACCTAACAACAACAACAACAGATAATGACATTCAGTGTTTATTTCACTGGCCTCTTTCACTTAGCTAATGTTCTCCAATTCATCCATGCTGCTGCAAATGACAGAATTTCCTTCTTTTTAAGGCTGAATAGCATTCTACTGTGTACATATACCACTTTTTATTTATCCATTCATCTATTGATGGACACTTGAGTCCATAACTTAGCTGTTATGAGTTTGCTGCAATGAGCAGGTAGTACAGACAGATCTCTGACACGCTGATTTCAGGTCTTTCCAGAAGTGAAATTGCTGAATCATATGGCAACTGTATTTTTAATTTTTTGAGTTCTGCCTTCTTAGGCTGAGGGAAAGCCTCTTATGGCTTAGGGTGTATGAAGCCTGGGTCTTTGTTTTGTAAAATGGCTTAATGGACTTGTTTGGTATATTTCAGAAGAGTGGGCTCATAGGTGGATATCTTAGAATGGCCTGCATTTGTTCCAAACCTCAGGACTTAAACAGACATTGATCTCTATTAGGGTGTGGGGCGCAGTAGGATAAGGTCCTTCCAGTGTCCTAGGAGGTCCATCCCACAGCATGGTCAAAAGCAGGAGACGTTTTTAATCCCCTCCTCCTTCATGGCTGCTAATACCTACCTAACTGCTTAAAAGTGGCAGTGGAGTTGGGGAGGAGTGGTGGGTAGAGCCCATGGGATTTGCTGAGAGAAGGAGGAATCAAGAATGACTCTGTGGCTTTTCCTGAGCAGCTGGAAGACTAGGAAACAAGAAGACAGAGAGGAGCAGGAGGAGAAGAAATGAAGGGAGTTGGTTGTGGATATGTTAAATTCAACAGACAGTTAAGCTTGCAAGTAGAAATGTTGGCTAGGGAGGTGGATATAAGAACCTGGAGTTCAAGAAGTCCTAGAGATGTAAATTTTTGAGTCATTATCACTTAAAGAATTCTACTTAAAACTCTATATAGCTATTGACAAAGGGGAAATAACTGAGGTGTTCCATTCCAGGGTAAAAAAAGGAATGAAAACCAAATATGTCTAATTTCATGGAAAAATGGCTCTTTGGAATATAGTAACATGAAACTATTTTCTCATTCTGTAAAAAATATTGCTTTTTATTATTATTTTTATGCTTTTGCCTTAAAGTCATGAAACTCTCTGTATTCCATAGATCGCGCCTAGATTATTGCAGGAACCAAAATCTATTCATCCCCCACCTCCCTCACCTCAGTCTGTTCTTTAAAAAGCAAAGTAATCCAATGAGATCCTTTCATATAACCCATGAATGCGTACAGTTTTTATTATACATTAATCAAATGGTTCTGTAAAATATGTAAATTGATGAAAGTGTAACTAAAAGTAACATAATTAGTTATGTAATGGAAATAGAAAAAGGCCTATCACTCTGCACTCCACCAACACTTATAAATAAGAAAATGAAATAAAATAAAATCTAAATCAAACCAGGTGTGATGGCTCACACTTATAATGCCAGCAACGTGGGAGGCAGAGGCAGGAGAATCACAAGTTCGAGGCCTATAGGCAGCCTGTGTAACTTAATGGGACCTGTCTTATATAATAAAGGTGGGAGGGTGCAGCACAGTAGTAGAGTGCTTACAAAGCACCTGCAAGACCCTGGGTTCAGCCCCCCAGTAATTCAAAAATAAAATCTAAACAGAGTCAACACTTCTGTGTCTAGAGCCCCCCAGGGCTATTCCCCTTCATTAATAGAGACTTTAAGACAAGTACATTTCTGATGGAGGACTTTCTCTTAACATTTATTTCTTCTTCTCAGCTTTAAATACGTATGACGAAGTTACCTTACTGAAAAAACCTATGTGCATTTTTTCTCTTTCACCTTGAAACTGGGACTAGAAATATTAGACACTGAAGAATTTTTATTAGCT
Organism: Pedetes capensis; assembly: GCA_007922755.1. Taxonomy (NCBI): domain Eukaryota; kingdom Metazoa; phylum Chordata; class Mammalia; order Rodentia; family Pedetidae; genus Pedetes; species Pedetes capensis. The sequence continues at coordinate 110,754 of VMDO01001801.1, forward strand.
TTAGCTTTGTAGGGGTGGAAAGGCAGCAATCCCTTTTTTCCCCATCATTAGGGTCATAGCCAACAGTCCGATTTTAAAAGACAGGTGAAAAAATGTTTAACAAACATTTTAAATCAAAGGTTTATGTGACACAGGAGCCTTCAGATTAAAGATCCAAAGACAGGGGAGAATATCTATTTTATGTTTAGGTTCAATGAAGCATGTCTATTTTATGCTTAGGTTCATTGAACTTGTGTAGAAATGTGATTGCACAAAAACTTAAAAAAAGAACGAAAATTTAAAAAAAGAAAAGAGTATTCGCTCACAGTAATAGATGGAGTAGGCAAACCCAGCAAGACCTGTCTATTCAGGTTTTTCTTGGCCTCTCAGTTGCAGCATTCCTTCCCCCTTTGTCTAAAGTAGGGCCCCTCTGGAATGAGGGTCTTATGACCTGCTATTGCACAAGAGGGGCTGGGGTTTAGCTCAGTTGGTAGAGTGCTGCTCTATGCTCTTTGAGGCCCTGGGTTCGATCCCCAGCACTGCAAAAATGGGAGAAAGATGCGGCAGTCTGCTCCCAAAGTCATTCCAAAGCAACCAGCCATTGAAAACCCTATCAATAGGAAAGAAGCACTAACACGGTGCCAGGCATGGCACAGTGTCCGAGACTGTTTCATTCTGATGTACATAGGGTCCTTATGATTCAGACCCGACTCCATGGCACCTAACAACACCAACATTGCACAAGAGTAAGTCAGACAAACACTCTCAGACAGAAGATGGGAAAGACTAGAATAATATTTGAGGCTTTATGACTTGCTTTGGGCGGAAGAGATTCTAGTTTCTGTGACCTGCCTTGGGGAAGAGAAAATCTGGTTTTTGTGACTCACTTCAGGAGAGAATGAGAGTAGGATATGGGTGTAGGTGCTGTCCTCAGGAAAAGGTCAGAGAGACCTTGATTCTGAGGCTGCTTCTTTCAGGGTCTTCTAGCTTTTTACCCTTTTCCCACCCACACACCCATGAACCTAGCAATTCATTTAAAATTAAGACTATTGGTATTAACCAAGCCCTGCTGGTAACACCCACACACAGCCAAATCTCTCCACTAGCCACCTGAACTCACTCCCATCCCCCTTGGATGTCAGCCCTTCTACATAGGATTTGTGTGTGTGAAATGGGTTCTTTTAATAACATTGGACCCTAGCCAGGTGCAGGCTCATGCCTGTTATCCCAGCAACTTGAGAAGCAGAGGCAGGAGGATCACAGGCTCAAGGCCAGAGGCAGCCTGTGCAATTTAGTGAGACTCTGTCTCAAGATAAAAAATTAAAATGAGGCTGGGGGTGTATCTCAGTAGTGAAGCACTCCAAAGTATGCACAAGGTCCTGGTTTCAAGCCCCAGTACCTAAAAACAAAAACAAAAAACATTGAATCTTAGTGTTGGACAGGATAATCAAGGGTCTGCAAATCTAACCTAGCAAGTACCAATTACGTCTGTTATCCTCAGGCATTTCTGCTCTGCTTGGACTTAATCAGCTCCTGAGATCTCATGGGATGTGGCAAGGATCCACTGTTGTATAACTTTGTGACAGCCACCTGTGTCCACCCCAGCAGTATTGACATTCCCTTCTGGAGCTGTAGGGAGCAAGGCCTAATCCCTATTCAATATTCAATATATCAGTCCTTCAAGTACCTGGAATTCTGGCACAAAGTTCTTAGGAAATTGTGCTTAAAGTTATTTTTGAAATATCAAAATTACTTTCCTCTTCCATTTGCCTTAAGTACATGAAGTTTAGTCTTCTAATGCGTGAGGTTTTCCTTTGAAGATAGTTTCTCCTTCAACAATCAAATGTTACATTTCTTAGAGAGGTGATTCTTTATGGAATTAATGCTCTTTTTTTGCAGAAGGGTTTTCCCTAAGTGCTGGACAGTAAGTCTTTAAAGAGCTTAGGTGTGTATGCTAAAAGCTCTGAAATTTTCCATTTCTGTAGTAGAGGCCTAAAGACCCTGAACAGCTTTTTTTGGCGAAGATAGTGCACCTGGAGCTGCTGGGACCTACCCCATCACAGAGCTCTCCTTGTTTCTCTTTCTCTGTCTAGCTCAAAGACCTGACTTTTTGTTCTCATTTCTAAGAATAAAGCTGCTTTCTGCTTTACTAGGCCAACCTTAAAAAAGATTAAAAACCTTAGAGAAAGGGCTTTTGCATGCAGGCTTTCTGTCCATCCTATATAATCGCTTTCAAACTCTTTTTTAAACCTTAATTTAAATGCTCCATCTCCGTCTTCTTATTTGAAAGATTGTTGAATGTATTTTCCTCCACTCCCTCTTTTAATCTAGACACTTAAGCATTTATTTGCTTCTGTTACAAATATATCCTTCTGTGTTGTTATTGTGTTGTTAGGTGCCCTCGAGTTGGGTCCAACTCATAGCGACTGATTCTTTCAGGGTTGCTTGTTCTCTCTTTTAGTGAACAGGCCAAAAGTACAAACTGGTAACATAAAAAAGAAGAGATACAACTGGGACTAAAGACCAGATAGTATTCAGATTATTTTCTATAATGTTTTAATTTAAAAAGGAATAAAGAAGGTACAATTTATTTCAATTTTATCTTTTTGTGTATACTTCTCAGTGAAATAGAATATTATTTATCTTTATTTTTTCAAATGAACCTCTTTATTCTTTTTAATTTATAAGTATTAGTGGGGTACAGAGTAATAAGTCATTTGCTACATCCATTATCCAGCTATTACAACTGTTTTGTTTACATATTCATTACTTTACATGTTTTAAAGCACATTATGAGCTAAAGAAGAAAAGAAAAAAGTAGAAATTTTAATTAATATGCAATGAGAATCGCATGCAATCATGGGTTATATTCACTGATTTTTTTATTCCCTTTTTTCATATATTCATATAGTTGTATCCTGTATTTTGTGTTTTTCCTCTCCCTCTTTACCCATATACACTATTTCCCCTTTCTTTTCCCCTTCCTCAACCTCCATTCCTACCCATTGATCCCCTCCCCCTTCCTATCGGGTCCACTTGTATTTTCCATTTTTAGATAAGTATGATTGTTCTCTCCCTCCCTCCCCCTCCCTCTCTCTCTCTCTCTCTCTCTCTCTCTCTCTCTCTCTCCTCTGTCTCATGAGTCTGGCTAAGGGAGTGCCGATTCTGTTAATTTTTGCGAAGAACCAGCTCTTACTTTTGTTAATTTTTTGTATTGTCCTTTTAGTCTCTATTTCATTAATTTTTGCCTTGACCTTAATTATTTCTTTCTGTGTACTCCTTTTTGAGTTGGCTTGTTACTGGCTTTCTAGTGCCTTAAGGTATATCATTGAGTTATTTAATTGGGCCTACCCTATATTATTGCCTGCAGCCAACTACTGTGGCATCTGAACCAGTCAGATCTCAGAAGCTAAGCAGGAACAGACTTGGTTAGTGCTTGGATGGAAGACTGCCTGAGAACACCAGGTGCTGTAGGCTTGGGAGAAGGCCCTGGCAACCCACTCCCCAAAAAAACTCTGCCAATGAAAACCCTATGAATAGCAGATGAAACACAATAGTGTTTCATCTATTGTACACAGGGTCACTATGAGTGGGACCCTGTGTACCCTATGAGTGCCTCAAGGGCACCTAGCAACAACCCTACATTATTGATGAAGGCTCTCATGTCTATGGACTTCCATCTTAGAACTGCCTTTGCTGTATCCCATAGATTCTTATAGTTTGTGTTTTCACCATCATTTGCTTGAAGGAACTTTTTAATTTCCTTTCTGATTTCTTCAATGACCATTGATCATTCAGAAGTGTGTCATTTAACCCCCATGTATTTGTAACATTTCTGTAGTTTTTCTTATTTTTGAATTTGGGTTTTATTCCATTGTGATCTGATAAGGTACAGAGGATGATTTCAATTTTTTTCTGTATTTGTTGAGTCCATTCTGGTGGGTTAAAATGTGGTCTGTTTTTTGAAAAAGTTCCATGTGGTGCTGAGAAGAATATGTATTCCACCTCTGAAGAATGGAATATTCTGTAAACATCTATTAGGTTCAGTTGATTTATAGTGTTGTTTAAGTGCATGATTTCCCTGCTCATTTTTTGCTTTTATGACCTGTCTCTTGCAGAGAGTTGGGTGTTGAGATCTCCCATAATAATTAAATCTGGACCTATGTGTTCCTTTATTATCAGTAAGGTTTGTTTTATGAAATTAGGAGGTCCTGTGTTTGGTGAATAAATATTGACTAACATTATATCCTCCTGGTTTACTGTTCCTTTTATTAAGTGACCATCTTTGTCTTTTCTGATGAGTTTGGGGTTGAAATCCAGATTGTCAGAGATTAATATAGCTACCCTTGATTTTTTTTTTCCCCACAAGTTTGGGATATTGTTTTCCAGCCTTTAATTTTCAGACTTTTATGGTCTTTCTTAGTAAGAGGAATTTCTTGAATCCCACATATTGAGGGTTTTTGATTTTTAATCCAAGTGGCCAATTGGTGTCTCTTGATTGGGGATTTAAGACCATTTATGTTCAAGGTAATCATTGAGAGGAGCTTAGTGTTCTGCATCATTTTAATGGTTTTTTCTCTTCTTTGGTTCTTAATTAGCTTATTATATTCATTAATTCTTCTCATTTTTTAAATTTATTCCTTTGGTCTTGCATTTGGGCTTGTCCTGCTTCTTCCATAGGTTGTTGTTGTTGTTGTTAGGTGCCGTCAAGTCGGTATCGGACTCATAGCGACCCTCTGTACAACAGGGAGAACACTATTGTCAGTGCTTCTCTGCTGTTCATAGGGTTTTCAATGGCAGATCGATTTTTGGGAAGGGGTTGCCAGGTCCTTCTCCCAAGCCTACAGCTTCTGGTGTTCCCAGGCGGTCTCCCATCCAGGTACTAACCAGGCCCGACCCTGCTTAGCTTCCGAGATCTGACGGGATCGGATGCCACAGGGCTATAGCTGCAGGCTCTTCCATAGGTAGTATTTCTTTAAGAATCCTCTGCATTCTTGGATTGGTGGACATGAATTGCTTAAACTTGTCAATATCATGGAAAGTCTTGAACTCTCCATCTATTTGAAAAGATAGCTTCACTAGGTAAAGTACTCTTGGTTGGTAGTTATTCTTTTTCAAGACTTGAATAATGTCTGACCATGCTTTCCTTGCCTTTATGGTTGTTGTTGAAAAATCAGATGTTATTCTGATGGGATCACCTTTTTAAGTGATATGGAATTTCTCTCCTGTAGCCTTTAAAATAGTTTCTTTGCTCTCTAGATTTAGCATTCCTATTATAATGTGTTGTGGAGAGATCTGATCTACTCTGTTTGGAGTTATGGATGCCTCTATGGTTTGGGTGTCTATTCTTTCTTCTCTTACATTTGGGAAGTTTTCAGCTATCATCTCTTTGAAAATATTTACTGTGCCACTAGTGTTAGTTTCAGCTTTTTCATGAACCACCTGTATTCAAAGGTTGTGTCTCTTCATCTTATTGAAGACCTCTTGAAAATTTTGATCATACTGCTCATCTTTCTGTCTTATTGTCTGAATAGGTAAGTTCTTCAATTTTTTATTCAGTATTATAAATTTTATTTTCTGCTTCCTCCATTTTGGATACCATAGAATCTACTGAAACTTTAAATTAGTTTACTGTATTTTTTTTATTCCTGAATTTCCACTTGTTTCTGCTTTGGAATATCAATGTCTTTACTGAATTTTTTTTTTCTACATTAGATACACTTTTGTCTAGTGTTTCAATTGCTTATATCTGTTTGATTGTGTTGTCTTTGAGGTCTTTCAACATACTTATAAATCAGACTTCTGCATTTTTTCTGGCATTTCTAATTTTTTTTTTCCAGTACTGGAATTTAAACCCAGGGCATGCTTTGCAAGTGCTGGACCACTGAGCTGCGCCCTCGGCCCTTTTTTTTTTTCCCCCTACTTTTTTTGAGACAGGGTTTCACTAAGTTACACAGACTGCCTCTGGTCTCAAACTTGCAATCCTCCTGCCTCTGCCTCCCCAGCTGCTGAAATTACAAGCATATACCACCTTGCCCAGCTACTATTTGGGTTTCTTTAAAATTAACTGTTGAAGGATTGTAGTCCATTGAGACATCTTCTTCAACCTGGTTCTTCATATTTCATGTGGTTCTGTGTTGAGCTTTTCCCATTGCTTGGTCTGGATATTACTGCCTTATATACTTGCAGTTGCCCTTGGTTTAATGCCTTCTTTTGGGATCTTGGACTCCAGTTTAACTCGAAGAATAGAAGGCTTTCTGCTACTAGAGTGATAGCTTCCTCCAATCTCACCTTTAAAATTTTGATTAATCTTGTTTGAGGCCTGATGTTCTTGAGGGAAATACCTATGGGAAGCAATTGTTAGGAATAGTGATGAATAGGATTAGGGAGTATATACAGGATATAGTACAAGTATGTTGTTGTTGTTGTTGTTGTTGTTGTTGTTAGGTGCCGTCGAGTTGGTATCCAACTCATAGCGACCCTCACAGGGTTTTCAATGGCTGACTGTTTCGGGATTGCCTTGGGAGTGGATTGCCAGGCCCTTCTCCCATTTTTGTGGTGCTGGGAATTGAACTCGGGGCCTCAGAGACTGCAGTGCAGGCCTCTACCCACTGAGCTAAATCCCAGCCCCATGTTGTTGTTAGGTGCCATCAAGTCGAGTCCAACTCATAGCGATGCTCATAGCGTTTTCAATGGCTGATTGTTTCAGGATTGCTTCAGGAGTGAATTGCCACATCCTTGTCCTGTTTTTTGCAGTGCTGGAGATCGAACCCAGGTGCTCAAAGATTGAGGAACAGCACTCTACCATCTGAGCTAAACCCCAGCTTGTATATTATAGTTATAGATAGCAGGAAGATGAAGATTTGATAGACAGGTGAGTTAGGTATAGAGGTAAGAACAGGATCAGATAGGGATGAAGAAGAGGAGCATGCAAAAAGAAGGGGGTGTTGGAGTATGAGTGAGAAAAGAGGCAGCAAAATTTCAACTGTATTCCTTATGTGTGTGTGTGTGTGTGTGTGTGTGTGTGTGTGTGTGTGAACTTTCCAGGAGATCTAGCAAATGTAAAGATGGGAGATGTCCTATTTTGGTTTTGAAGAATAAATTTGGGAGATGTTAATTGACTTGGGCATCCTGAACTGACTAATGGCTGAAAATTGTGTCTAGTGAGGTTGGTGAAGAAAAGTTTCAAAGTCTATGGAAGTAGAGGGAAAGAGAAAGTGATGTGGGTGAAAGCTGAGAGGAGACCAAAGGATGAAACCAATTCAGCATAGCAATAATGTAACAGCCCCAAGATCAATGACCAGAGACCTCCAAAAGACTCTGTATTTTCCTATTGGGGCAGACTTCACCACACCTCCAAGCTTGTTCCCATGACCTCTCTCAGCAAGCTCACCTGGGAGCTGCTGACCTTCACAGATGAAGAAATGTAGTCCACAAAGTAGCCCCAGATCCTTTATGGGGGAGTATTTGTCTCATGTACACTGGGCTCTGTGCCCCAGCCCCTCTGAATAGACAGAGGTCTGTCCCACACTCCAGGTTCTCACCCATGCTGGGCATTTCTGAGATGGCACCCTACTGGTTCCACTTCTCCATAGGTGAATTTAATGCTTTAAATCTGGTATCTTAGCACAATCCATTTTTTACTGGTTAAAGCTGAGCTCCAGTCTCTCTCCATCCCAAATAGAGGTCTTTGCAATTCGTTTCTAACTCTTTTTTTTTATTTCCCCAATCAAAGCATGGTTGCTTTCAATCTGTCATCCTAACCAGATCCCAGAATATAATTTATTAACATATGTACAAAATGAACTTCAGCCAGGCATGGTGGTACATACCTATAATCCCAGCAGTTGGGAAGCCGAGGCAAGAAGTCTGCAAGTTAAAGCCAGCGAGGGAGAAAGGAAGGAAGGAAGAAAAGAAGGAAGGGAAAAGGAAACAAAAGAAAGAAAAGAAAAGACTTCAGCTATTTAAAATAATGATATAGATTATGTATTAATATAAGAACATACCCATTATGAGTGTCAGAAATATGCGGAGGCTGTTGAAAAATGTATACATATCTTGGGGGAAAAGGTTTTTTGACTATTCTGTCTATTGCATGGTGGAGCCAGCATTCATTTGATTAATGCTATCTTCTGAGCAACATTATACTACTTGTTGGTACTGTAATTCCATTGAACTTTGAAAAGCAATACATAAATGGCATCTTGTAATGTGTGTGTAGTTTTTTTGCCACCCTCAGTAAATATACTGATCATGTGTGTGTATATGTGTGCATAAGTAAAAATGTTGATGTGTATTAAAAAGTCAGGAAAGAAAAATACTAAACTATCAAGAGCAATTATCTCTAGAAAGTATGTGGCCTTGCATTGATGAAAGTGGTACTGCTATTTTCACTTTTGACTCAATATTCACTAGTATTGGTGAATAATAAGATATATTTCCTACAAAGTTTTTTAAGTAAGCTATCCTTACAAAAATAGAAAACAAAACACAAAGTATACTAAGGACATAGAATCAATAGAAACTATATAAACATGTAGATATTAATTTCCATTGACAAACTTCTATTATTAATTTAAATTTTATTAACCTCAAGTTGTATCATCTAAGTTTCTTCTTTTTCTCTGTCCTTTTTTTGTTTTCTTTTTCTTTCTTTCTTTCTTTTTTTTTTTTTTTTTTTTTTTTTTTTTTTTTTTTTTTTTTTTTTTTTTTTTTTTTGATATAGGGTCTCCCTATGTAGCCTGGGGCTGACCTTGAACTCCCAATCCGTCTCAGCCTCCCAAGTGCTGGAATTACAGCCATACACTACCCCACACCCAGTTCGTTTGGCTTTATAATCTACCTCGTCTGTTTATTTTAATGCTTATCATGTTTAATGTTAGTGGAAACTTTTTATACTTCATAATATTAAAACATTTTCTCTGCATAATTCTTGTGAAGCATCAAGACTGAAGAGACATAGTCTGTTACGAACTTTGATATCTTTCCCCTTGCACACCATGGACCAGGGGAATGCACCTCTTAAGGAAACACTGTGCTTGTTTTCCCAAGCTAGAATTTGGAAATTATAGAATTTTATAGAATTCTAGAAATTTCTAGATTGCAGCAATTTCTTCACATAGAGTATATTTGTTACCCTAGCAAGTAGTCAATTCTTTATTTTCCTCACCCAGTGTATAGTTCCTAGCTTTGTTGAATCCCTGTTTTCCTCAACTAGTGTCCAATTAGGTTCAATCTCCTTGGGATGTTTTTATACAGTATTTGAAAAGAGATGATAAACCACAGTTTCCCCATCTTTTTTCTGTTAAAAAAAAAAAAGTATTCCTTTCTTGTGTAATATTAAAAGTGTATAGAATTTCCGGCTCTTGTTCAGATGGAAAACTGGCACAGGTTGCTGGCTCCCTTTGCCAAAATCAAACAAGGAAAAGCTTAGAGGGGAACATGGATTCTAGGAACTAATTACATCCACAGTAAGAAACCCCTGGGAGGTGGAAGTGGTGCACCTGAAGCTGGTGGGGGAAGATGGGTTAACTATAGCTTGGGGCCAAAGGCAGGAAGAGAAAATAGGTTAATGACAGCAAGTTCACATTTTCCTTTTGCCTCTTCCCTATTCTACTTTGAGACGGTCATTGCTTTCCTATTCACCGTGGAAATCAATGAACTAGGAGTCCGGAGACTAAATTCAGGCAACCAAATGCCCTAGATTTAAAAGTTAAGGAAAACAGGGAAAACTGACCGGCCTGGAGCTCGGACTCCCCAACTCCATCACCGTGCTCCCTGACTATTAACTTCCAAATACCCTCCCTATTGAAGACCTCACCCTGGACCTTGCCTCTCCAGATTAGAATATCCCAAACTACCTACTCATAATTTTCCTTCGTTGTCTAGTAGGAATCTCAAAACAAAGTATGTCCAAAGCTAAACTCCCAGTATTGCCTCCCAAACTTGTTATTTTTATAGACTTCTCAAATGCAATAAGTGATAATTCTGTTTTCCTAGTTACTGACTCAAAGTTATTTCCAAATCTACCAGCAGTCTTCACTTGGTGCCTAGATAAACTCAAATCATGGCAAATTAAGAAGCTGTAGAAGAAATAAGATCTCCATGTATCACTATGGAGTGAATTTCACAAAGTGTATTATTGTTGTTATTGTTGTTAGGTGTTGTCAAGTCAGATTTGACTCATAGCAACCCTATGTTCAATAGACGAAATGCTAGCCAACACTGTGTCATGCCTGGCACAATTGTCAGTGTTTCTCTGCTATTCATAGGGCTTTCCATGGTGGATTGTTTCGGGAGTATGTTGCCAGGTCCTTCCCCCTATCCTACAGCACCTGGTGTTCCCAGGCAATCTCCCATCCAAGGACTAACCAGGTCCAACCCTGCTTAGCTTCCGAGATCTGACAGAATTGGACGCCACAGTGGTATGGCTATAGGACTTAGACAGTACACAATGTAAAAATAAATATAAATATTTTTGGAATGTAGATTGTTCTTCATGTTTTGTTGTTGCTACTTTATATTGTGTGGGGTGGCTCAGGTCTAGACTCAGAAAGTATGTTGTTGTTATTGTTGTTGTTAGGTGCCCTCAAGTCATGTCTGACTCATAGCAACCCTTATAGGGTTTTCAACTGCTGATTGTTTTAGGATTGCCTTGGGTGTGGATTGCCACATTTTTCTCCCATTTTTTGTGGTGCTGGGAATCAAACTCAGGACCTCAGAGGCTGCAGAGCGGCACTCTACCAACAGAGCTAAATCCCAGCCCCAGTCACAAAGTATAATTGGGTAAAAACACAAACTTTGGTTTACAATATATAGTATTCTACCTCTTACTAAATAAGAGAGAGAATATGAAAGTTATGTGTATATTTTTGAAAAATGGCTGAATAAATTTAAGTGTAATGAAAAATAATTACCTTTAGGAATGTTAGGTCTCAGAAAACATTATCCCAAAGTGACAGCCTCAGATGCAAAGTTTCTCTGTGATTTTCTCTTGTCCTCCTATCTCTTGCCCCTCATTCTCCCCTGAGCTAGGCCAAAGAAATTTTAATTTCTCTTCCCCAAAGCAGATCATAGAAACCAGAGCCCCTTTTCCCTAAAGCCAGCCATAAAACCCCAAGATCCAAATATTCTTTCTCTATAAGAATTGACCAAATGAAATTGTCTAACCTACCTTATTTGATTGGAAGTACTAAGACCCGAGTTCCAGAAAGGAGCCTGTCCCATATGTGGGAAGAAGGAATGCTGCAGCTGACGGGCCAGGAAAAGTCAGGACAGGCCTTGCTGGGCACTAGGCAAGTTAACTCATGTATTAGCAGGTGCAATGGAAGAAGAAGGGAATCAATAATAACTCCTTCTGGGCACAGTGTCACATGCCTGTAATCCCAGAGGCTCTGGAGGCAGAGACAGGAGAATCGCAAATTCAAGACCAGAGGCAGTCTGAATAACTTAGCGAGACTCTGCCTCAAAAAAGCAAAAAAAAAAAAAAAAAAAAAAATGGGCTGGGGGTGTAGCTCAGTGGTCCAGCACTTGCAGAACATGTAAGCACGAGGCCCCAGGTTCAACCTCCAGTACTTAAAAAAAAAAAAAAAGAATAACTCCTGCTTATAGCCATGATGGATGACGGTGTGTGAAATGAACATCGCCACCCCAGCAATTAAAGAAGACATTGTTCAGTGGACTCTGCACTCTATTTGAGATCAATAGCTGCCTAAATCCTTAACCTTTGAAACATCTGAACATGAGCACATTCTTTTGAAAACTCTAGGAAGTCCACTAACCCATTTTAAACAAAAACTCCAAACATAAAGCATTTTTCCCTTCTCCCAAACTCTCAAATTCCACCATACAAATCACATCTGACCTTAGATCTAAGCAATGGCTCTTCTCTGTTGCCTACTTTCACTTCCCAAAGATGTGCTCTCTTTCACAATAAGCCTTACCTATGCTCTCTACTATAGTTTCTGTGTTGGATCTAAAGTCTTTTAAACTCTGAACACAAGAGACTGAGGTTTGCCACCACTTTCCAGACCTGCATTCCCCAGTAACACTGGTTATCCACACCTCTCCCAGTCTACTGCATTATCTAATGGCCTTTCTGTCCAATCACAGTTCTGCAAGGCTGACCATGCTTCATCCAACCTAAGTATAAAAGTGGATAATTCACCTGGATCTTTGGATCTCCAATCTGAAGGCCCCTATGTCATATAAAACTATGGTGAAATAAATTTGTTATGCTTCTTCCCATGTTAATCTTGAGTTGTCAGTTTATTTCGGCCAACTCAAATATTGAACGTTGAGAGAGAAAGTTTAAACATCATACAGGAGGGAGGAATAAGCAGTTTAGAGGGAACAGGGTTAAAAGGTAAAACTCTTTGAATAGACTGTACTTTGTTTCATAGCATTTGACTTAGGTACCGTGTAAATGGTTTACATAGTTGTAAGACAAAATTAAATCAAAATGGGAAAATACTAGTCCCTAAAAACGGAAAACAAATTGTCAAGTATATCACGATGATAGCTTGACCATATAGAAAAGAATTAATTTGATAACTTTAAAGCACAGTAATTTGACTGTAACTTCCAGTAGGATATATCCTAATAGAAAAAATAGAATTCCAAAAAAAATTCTTAAATTGTATTCAGGAATCTTATTGGTAATAACAATCATGATGTTGTTAGAATGAAACTATTATGCACATGTATGTAATTGCTGCTGTTGTTGTTAGGTGCTGTCTAGTTGAGTCCAATTCAGAGCGACCCTATGTACAACAGAATGAAACACTCCCTGACACTGCCATGCCCGGCCCTCTTGTTGGTGCTTCTCTGCTGTTCATAGGGTTTCCAATGGGGGATCATTTTGGGAGTGAATTACCAGGTCCTTCTTCGTAGCATGCAGCACCGAGTATCCCCAGGCAGTCTCCCATCCAAGGACTAATCAGGCCAACCTTGGTTAGCTTCCGAGATCAGGCTGGCATCCAATGCTGGGGTGCTATGACTGCAGACACATGTATGTAATAGGATATAGCAAATAAGGAATTTGATAATGATATTTAAAACGATTGCATATACATATAAATTGGCTCAAGCAAATCAGTATATGTGTTAATAAGACTGAATAAATACAAATATAAAATCAAAGAGGTTAGGTGAAGAAAAACTTATTTATTTATATATTTATAACTGATTTGAATTTGAAATATGAGTACTAACTCACGAAGTACTTCTCTTTTTCATAAACATGTATTTCTAGCTCTGTCCAAGGAAAAAAGCCTAGAGCAATGACCAACCCAAGAGCAATGGGGACCTCTAGTGCCAGATTGTGATCTCCAAATACTATTCACTGGGGTTTAGCTCAGTTGGTAGAATGCTGCTCTATGCTCTCTAAGACCCTGTGTTCAATCCCCAGCACCACAAAAATGGGAGAAAGACATGGCAGGCCACTCCTGAAACTATCCCGAGACAATCAGCTATTGAAAACCCTATGAATAACAGAGAAGCACTGACATAGTGCTGAGTATGGCACAGTGTTGGGGAGTGTTTCATTCTGTTATCCATAAGGTTGCTATGAATTGGATCCAACTCGACAATACCTAACAACTAAAGCAAACAAGGCTCCTTGATGAAATGGATGGTTTTATATCTGGAGCAGGAATGAGCCCGGAATGCGTAATCATTCTAGAAAAGAAGGAGGCCATGCAGTCTACAGGAGTCATGTCAAAAGGTCATGGGAACCAGTTTGAGGGGGCTCTCAGTATCTGCAGATAGGTCATTATCCATAAAAATAATGATTGCAATTGATTGAGGCACATAAAATACATTTAAATCTGTACAATTATAATTATGATTTTAAATACCCTCACTGATCATCCTAGAGGCTAAAAAGAACCAAATCAGCCAGGCATGGTGGTGCATGCCTGTAATCCCAGCACTCAAGAGGCTAAGGCAGGAGGAAAGCAAGTTAAAGGTCAGCCTGGGCTACATAGTGAGTTCTAGGCTAGCCTGGGGCCCATGGCAAGATCCTGCCTCAAGAAGGAAAAAAAAAAAAATCAAATCATTTTCCAAAAACTAGAAATGAGAAAGGGTTATAATCCCTTGGAGCAATCCCTGACCAGTAGCATACAGGGTTATGTTCAAGGTTCAGTAAGTAGACAGTTCCTAAAAGCACTGTACATAAGGACAATGCCAAAAATAATGTGTCCACATCTTGGGGTGAAAATTTGCCATTTTGTTGTTTCATTTATTTGTTTTTTATTTGTTTATTTGTTTTATTTGTACAGGTTGATTGAGCCCAGGGCCTTACACATACTTTGCAATTGCTCTGTGACTGAGCTGCACCCCTAGCCCATTTTTTACTTTTTATTTTGAGACAGGGTCTCACTAAGTTACACAGGCTGCCTCTGGACTTGAACTTGCAATTGTCCTGCCCCATCTTGCTATTTTAAAGAATGTGCTATATGCTTGTTCTGATTTGATACTAGAAATATAATCCAGATTGCTTATTGTTGCTGTTGTTAGGAGCTGTCCAGTCAGATCTGACTCATGGCGACCCTACGTAAAACACACAAAACACTCCCCAACACTGTGCCATGCCCAGCACCATGTTAGTGCTTCTCTACTGTTCATAGGGTTTTCAATGGCTAATTGTTTGGGGAATGGGCTGCCAGGTCCTTCTCCCTAGTCTTTCTTAGTCTGGAAGCTCAGCTGAAACCTATCCACCATGGGTGGCCCTGCTAGTATCTGCAATACTGGTAGCATAGCTTTCAGCATCACAGAAACACACAAGTCCGCAATAGCATGACAAGCTGATAGACATGTTGGGGTACACATTGCTACTATAATTCAATTAAACTTTGAGAAGTAATACATAGATAATATCTCTTAAAAGGTGTGTATAGTTTTTTTTTTACCACCCCTGTTAGCTTCCGAGAGAGTCCCAGACAAGATAGACCTCCAGCTCTCCACAGTGAGATCAACTCAGTGAGATGCTCTTAGATAACCTTTTCTTCCCTTCCTGCTTCATTCTTCCCCAGAGAATCATTCTGTATGTAAGCCTTGCAAGATTCAGCACTTTTGAAGAAACTGGGTTAAATAGTCAGTAATAAGAATAGATATATGTGCTGGAACACTATTTAGCCTTTAAAAGGGAAATCCAATCATTTTCAAGAATGTGGGTAAACCTGGAGGATACTATGTGAAGTGAAATAAACAAGGTGCTGGATTGTAGGAGGAACTGGGGAGATGATGGTCATTTGATACAAAATTCCATTTATATAGGAGAAATGAGTTCAAGAGAGCTATTGCACATCATGGTGTCTGTAATTAATAATAAAGTGTTGTATATGTGAAAATTGGGGCTTGGATTTAGCTCAGTTGGTAGAGTGCCGCTCTGCAGTCTCTGAGGTCCGGAGACCGATTACCAGCACCACAAAAAAATGGGAGAAAGACATGGCATTCCACTCCTGAGGCAATCCCGAAAGAATCAGCAATTAAAAACCCTATAATGGTCACTATGAGTTGGACACAACTCAATGACACCTAACAACAACAACAATGTGAAAATTGCTAAGAGAGTAGATTGTAAGCGTTTTTGCCTCAAAAAAATAAGTATGTGAGGTAATACATATTGGTTTAATTTAGCCATTTTTAAGTATATACACAGGAAATGGACCCAGCAACTCACTCCCAAGAAACAATCTGCCATTGAAAACCCTATAGATAGCAGAGAAGCAGTAATAATACTGTTTTGCCTATTGTATATAGGGTCACTATGAGTCGGACACCTACTTGATGGCACCTAACAACAACAAGTATATACATAATTCAAAATATCATGTCATATACCATATATATATGCAGTATTTATTATTATTTATTTACCTGCTACAGTTACTTACCACTCGCTATGGATTAAGCTCCAATTCTTATCTTTTAATGAAAAATAAATTTAAAAATAAATAGCTTGGGCCGGACATGATAGTATATGCCTGAAATCCCAGCTACTTGGCTGGCAGAGGCAGGAGGATCACAAGCTTGAGGCCAGAGGCAGCCTGTGTAACTTAGTGAGACTCTGTCTCAGGATGAAAAATAAAAAGGGAGCTGGGGTGGTAGAGCCCTTGCAAAGTACAAGTGAGGCCCTAGGTTCAGCCATCCTGAGTATAGCAAAAAAGAAGAAAGAGGAAAAGGAGGAGGATGACGAAGAGGAGGAGGAAGAGAAAGAAAAGGAAAGAAAGAAAAGGAAAAAAAGCTGTAAAAAGCAGACCCTTAGAATGAGATTCTGGCTCTCTATCACTTACTGACCAAAACATGGATAAGGACTCCATTACTAGTGATAAGTAGGAAAGAAATAATTATGATGACTGTGGCATTGGCTGGCTTTTATTCAGGGATTTAAAAAGCTAGAAGAAGGAGAAGGAGAAGAGGAGGAGAAAGAGGAAGAGGACGAGGAGGAGGAGATGGAGATGACAACCCGATGGGCTCAGGTTAAGCAAACAACTAAAGGCACCTTGTGGAATTGAGAAAGTTTCCAGGTCAGTGTTTAAGTAGATTCTTGTCCTTCTTAGGCACAGGATAAAATCTGCTCAAAAGCAAACCCAGAATTTAATTGTCAGGCTAGCAGAGCTCAAAGAATGCTGAATGACTGCCTGAACAGGTATCTTATGTCAAGGTCAAGGACCAATGTGACATAGTCAGAATCAGAAACCAAACATGATGACATTGGGGTGCATGAGCCTGACCACCTTAATCCACCCTCTTAATCCTCCAGATTGGCAGAATAAGCTCCCGTACTCCTTGCTAAGGGAGAATTTCCTCCATTCAATTGGATATCCTGAAAATCCTGCATCTGAAGCAGGTACTTCATAAAATGGTGCTCATCTTCCTCAAGGCTCCATCTTCCCTAACCTCCTTAATCCAAAGATGAGGGATAAGTCACCACACAACTCAAATGCAAAATATGCCTCCTCTGGAAGCATGTCACAGACACATCAGACAAATTTAAAGACCTAATCAATTTAAATGCTCATCAAAAATAAGCAGATAAAGAAAATGTGAGATATATATATATACACACACACACATACATATACATACATATACATACATACATATACATATATATATAGCATAGAATACTACTCAGCCATAATAAATGAAATTTTGTCATTTGTGACAACATGAGGAACCTGGAAGGCATTACATTATGTGAAATAAGCCACACACAGAGAAAGATAATATGCATGATCCAGCTGTGGAATCTAAAACAGTTGTTCTCATTAAAGTAGAGAATAGGAATGAAGGCACCAAGGCACACACCTGAAATCCAAGTGACTTGGGAGGCTAAGGCAGGAGAGTCATGAGTTCAAGGCCAGAGGCAGCTTGTACAACTTAGTAATACTCTATCTCAAAATAAAAAATAAAAGTGGAGCTAGGGGTACAGCTCCATGCTTGGAGCACTTGTCTAGCATGCATGAAGCCCTGAGTTCAACCCCCTAGTACAGCCAAAAAATGTAGAGAATACAATAATGCTTACCAAACACTGGAAAGGAGGAATGAGGAAATGCTTGTTAATGGGTACAAAGTTACAGTTAGATAGAAGAAATCAGTTCAGATGTTCTATTACAAAGTAACATGACTATAGTTAACAAATGTATTATATATTTCAAAATAGCTAGAAGACAAGATTTCCATTGTTCTCACCACAAAGAAATGACAAATGTTGGAGGAAATGGATATTTTAATTACCCTGATGTGAGTACTATCCAATGTATACATGTGTCAAAGCAGCACATTGAGCCAGGCATGGTGGTGCACCCCTGTAATTCCAGCACCTGAGAGGGTAAGGGAGGAAAATTGTGAGTTTGAGTCCAGCTTGGGCTATATTAATGAATTCCTGGAACACACAGACTCTTTCAAAAATGCAAAAATTAAAAAAGCACACTGTGCCCTATAAATATGTACAGTTATTATGTGCAAATTAAAAATTATTTTAAAGTTAAAAAATTTAAAGAACTAGCCAATATATCAGAAGGAATTAGGGAATACGAGGGAGCTCAAGGCTATTAGCTTAGGGAGAGCAGAACACTAGGCGGGGTAAGTAGCAGTTACTGAAACGACATGAGAGCCATGGGTTCGCTCTTTCTTGACCTGGCACTTCATGCCCTGATAAGCACAACCAAAGACAGCCCTAAGAGGATGTTGGGGCAACTCCTTGAAGCTGGTATGCAATGTAGGTGTACTGCAAGCTAGAGATGCTGGAACTAACTGGACAGTGTTAAGAAGGGTGTCTGCAGGCTCTGGAAAGTAGTAGCACCAGAATCATTGGTTATGTGCATCAGGACCTCACCAGCACGCGCCCATCACAGAGGCAGTAAGAGACAGCAGTGGTGAAGCCAGGAGCCATGGCACACAGCTGTGATCACAGCACTGGGGAGGTGAGTTCCAGGCCAGCCTGGGCTACATAGTGAGACTCTGCTAGAAGGAAGGAAGGAAGGAGGGAGAGAGGAAGAGGAAGGGAGGGTAGAGGAAGGGAAGGAAAGAGAAGGGAAGGGAAGGGAAGGGAAGGCAGGAGGGGACACCAGCGTCTTTAAGAAGTCTATGTATAGCTATCATCCGTACATTGCTGCTGGGATGTAGCAGGAGACTTTGCCATGGAATTGGACTCTGTTATCAATGGGGGTGATAGGGTTCCAGAACAGCAAAGGCCAGATGGTGGCGCCTAATACTAAAAGTCAAGATGAACATAATTAGTGTAATATAGACCAATCCTGGAGTGACAGTCAAGGTTCTTTGATCTGTCAGGATCTGGGGCAGTGACTAATAGACAATGCTGTTACCAGGAACAATATAGATGGGCATCAGGTTAGGATGTTACTTGCTTTATATAACCAACAAAACTTGAAAGCTATTCAGCAAAAGTGAGATGTCAGTCACCATGGCGTGTAATCGCAATCTTATTTCCAGATCTAGGCCAGTTCTCAGGCCCAGAGCTTACTAATGGAAGATGAAGTCTAACCCTTGATAAAGACCCTACAGTGTCACTACACATACATATAATAAGCCTGCCCTGTTCCTCCCGCAAAGGGCACTGCAGCTTTTTCTCAGCTATACAAGGAATAGGGGAGTACCCAGACCTTTTGAGGGCTATTGGGCACACAGTATGGACTAGTACTGATGCCAAATTAGGAAACACTTAAAACCTTGAACAGCAAGGTAAGCCAAAAAAGAGAAAAAGAAAAGAAAAGAAAAGGAAAGGAGGGAGGGAGGGAGTGGAGAGAGGGAGAAGAGAAGAGAAAAGAAAAGAAAGACAAAGCCAAAAGCAGGCTGAGACTCAATGGAAATCCAGTGAGGGAGAGATCAGCCATGGCTGTAGATCTCAAAAAAGAGTTGGCAAAGGCATTTCACCAAGGTCAAGGACAGCATTGAAGTAAAAATCAAAATCACACATTTGCATCAGTGGAGACTGGGATGGGATGTACAGGTTGATTTAGAGAAACGCGAGAAGGAGGCTTAAAAAAAAGTCCTTTTCCTCCTCACCTCCTCTCCTCATTTGTCCATAGTGTAGTAGGGGAGAAAAGACAATTTACATTGTGAACAGATTTTCTATGATTGGAGCTGAGGGAGAAATGGCCAAATGAAATCCCATATAAATCTCAGAACTGTTTTTTAAATTACCCTAGCTTGAAATGTGGTTTTGCACTTTCCCCACATTGATCTCCCATGAACAACCGATCTAGTAAAAGCCCAACTCATTCAAAATTGAGTGAACAAAATGAAACCAACACAGGAATACAGAAAAGGAAAAAAAAAAATGAAGTAAAAGAACAGAAAAAAGAGTCAAAAAACACCAGAAAAATGTTTCTACTGAGGAGATGAAAATTTAGACCAAATATTTGTTATGATTTATAAAATTTAATGAAACAATAATCACTATTTAAAAAAAAAGCCTGGCACAATGGCAAATTCCTATAATCACAAACTCAGGAAGCTGAGGCAAGCAGATCATGAATTCCAGGCCAGCCTGTGCTATATAGTGAGTCCCTGTCTCACAAAACCCAAGAACGGGAAATGTGGATCCATGCCACGTGCCTGGCATGCACAAGGAGCTGGGTTAAATCCTCAGCACCGAAAAAAATAAGTAAATAGCAAAGGAATGAGAAAGGAGGATAAAATCAGACAGAAGCAAAGATTACAGAGTAAAATATAAGCATTATAAATCTCCACATTGTATAAATTACATGATGTTATCATGGTTAGATGCCATCACGTCTGGGCCGACTCACGGCGACTCTATGTACAACACAGCCAAACACTCCCCAATGCTGTGTCATGCCCAGCACTGTGTTAGTGCTTCTCTGCTATTCCCAGGGTTTTTGATGGCTGATTGTTTCAGGAGTGAGTTGCAAGGTTCTGCCAAGCCTACAGCACCTGGTATTCCCAGGCTGTCTCCCAACCAAGGACTAACCTGGCTGACCCTGGTTAGCTTCTAAGATCTGGTGGGATCAGATGCTAGGGTGCTAAGGCTGCAGACTATAAATTACATAATCAGGAAAAATTGAATGAATAAAAAGAAGGAAAGTAGAAGGTTAACATTTACTTCATTTAAACTCAGAGATAAAAGATATAACTTTAAAAAAAGGAATGCAAGTATATTTGACAGTTTAAAGGTAAACACTAGGAACTAGATAATATAGCTACATGTTGTCAGGAGGGACCGATCCTTGGAGAAGGACATCATGTTTGGGAGAGTGGCAGGTCAACAAAAAAAATGAGACTCTCAACCAGATGTATTGACACAGTGGCTGCAACAATGGGCTTAAACATTAAAAAAGATTGTGTGCCTGGCACAGTGTTAGGGAGTGTTTTGTTCTATTGTACCTGGGGTTGCTATGAGTAGGATCTGACTTGGCAGCACCTAACAACAAATAGTGATGAAGAATATTACAGATTGATTTGCACTTGACAAAAAGTTGTTGAAGTCCTAATGCCCAGTGTCTATGAATGTGGCCTTATTGGGAAGTAGGGTCCTATAGATGACCAAGTTGAGATGAAGTCACCAGGGTAAACTCTAATCCAGTCTGACTGCCTCCTTATGAAAACATGGAAATTTGGACTTGGAGAGAGACATACAGTTAAAATGATGTGAAGACATGAGGCAAATGCCATCTACCTGCCACCAGACAAGCCTCCAAGCACCTGAAACCACCAGAATCTGCAAATGAGGTGTGGAACAGACCCTTTTCTCTTAATGCTCAAAAGGAAACACTCTGCTGACACCTTGATCTCTCAGCCTCCAGAACTGTGAGACAATCAATTCTGTTGTTTAAACCACCTTGGTTTTGGTACTTTGTTATAGTGGCCCTTAAAAACTATTACTAGGAGGGATGGCAGGCGAGTCCCTCCACTAACAGAGTGCCCAAGGCAAGAGCCAAGAGACACAGTTCCCAGGGGCTTCTGAGGCTGCTCTCTGGGCTGTCCATGGGACCAACCCCTCCTCGCAAAGGCCATAGCTTCCAAATTCCTCCATGTGGCTGTCCCCAGGCCACCCAGCTTGGACAAGGGCATCATGTGCCAGAGGATCACCCAGAACTTTGGCCTCCCGCATCTCTCCAGTGGCCACTTCTTGTGGGAGAACCTCAAGGTCAGCACAGAAGTTGGAGATATGGCACAGCAATACCTAGAGAAAGGTCTTTGGGTTCCAGATCAGGTGATCACACAGTGATATCAGAGCTGGAGACCAGGAAGAGCCTACTAGATGGTTTTGCAAGGACATTAGTATAGGCTAAAGCCCTGAACAAAGTCTGTGAACTGGATCTAGTGATCAGTTTGAACATTCCATTTGAAATACTTTAAAATCATCTCAATCAACTTTGGATTCATCCTCCTAGCAGAAATAGCTAAACCTGGTCCTCAGCCCACCTCTAGTACATGGGGTTGATAACATCACTGATGAGCCATTAGTCCAACAGGAGGATGATGAACTGGAAGCTGTTGCTGCCAGGCTATGATGGTACAAAATGCAGCAAAGCCAGTAATTGAACTGTGCAAGAGCTGAAGAATTCTCTGCCAATTTTCTGGAATGGAGACTCACAAATCTGGACTTATGTTTACCTACTTTTCTCAAACAAGATCACACCTGTTCATTCCAAAGAAGCATACTGAGCCTACCCAGTGGAAGAAGCAGGAAGTCATTCATTCAGTCGTGTGTGTAGACTCGGTGCCATGTCCAAATTAGAAGCCAGCTGAGAGGGCTTACAGCATCTTTTCTAGTTTGAATGGTGAAGTGATAGGGAAAATATTGTGTAGAAAGAGTTCCTGAAGAGGATCTCCTCTGCCTTCAAAAAGAAGACATCTCTGCACATGTGCCAACCCCTTCAAAGAAAGCAAGTACAGGCTGGATTTCAAATGGTGCCACCTACACTCTAGCTGCTGTATACAGCCATATTGCTGTATTAGTCCTTTTGCATGAGATGATGGCAATCTCTGGTTCTTCCTACTCTCCAGAAGCTATTGAGCCACCACCGCACCAGTAAGCCTGAGAACTCAGAGGATTCTATCTCTAGCTGTGCCTTTTATTACATGCCTCTTTGGTAATGGTGCATGAAGTTAAGTTGCACTCAGTAGTTACTTCTTTCTTGAGTAACTATGTCTACAACTCATTTTTTCTGGTTGCTGTTGTTGTTAGGTGCGATCGAGTTGGTGTCCGACCCATAATGACCCTACATACAACAGGCGAAACAGTATTGTTAGTGCTTCTTTGCCATTCATAGGGTTTTTAATGACTGTTTTTTGGGAGTGAGTTGCCAGGTCCTTCTCCCAAGCCTACAGCACCTGGAATTCCCAGATGGTCTCCCATCCAAGTACTAACCAGGCCTGACCCTGCTTAGCTTCTGAGATCTGACGGGATCAGATGCCACAGTGATACAGCTGCAGGCTGTTTTTTCTGGCAAGAATATACTGTCTGCATCCATGCTCTGTGTCCGTCCTTTTAAGGCATCCATTCCACTGACTGAATTTTATCATATCTGTTTTCTCTCTTTGTAGGCTATTAAGTAATACTGTCAGTTACTACATTTACCCCTCTTAAATGCCTCTTCCTATTAACTGAGAGTCTGCAGCTGTAGCCCTTTGGCATCCGATCCCGTCAGATCTCGGAAGCTAAGCAGGGTCGGGCCTGGTTAGTATCTGGATGGGAGACCTCCTGGGAACACCAGAAGCTGTAGGCTTGGGAGAAGGACCTGGCAACCCCCTCCCAAAAATCAGTCTGCCATTGAAAACTCTATGAACAGCAGAGAAGCACTGACAATAGTGTTTCCCCTGTTGTACAGAGGGTGGCTATGAGTTGGATACCGACTCGACGGCACCTAGCAACAACAATTAACTGAGAGCTAAGAGATTATAATGAATCTCTTCATGTACCAGGAACTGAGCCATGAAGAGGGCAGTCTTGCTTTAAATAGCTGGTCTAACTCTAAGGCTTGTTTCTTTTTATTATGAAGAAAATTAAATCCCCCCCAAAGTCTTTGGGAATCCTCAAAAAACATTGGAAATATTCATCCATGGAAATGTTGAACGATCATATCTTATGTATAAAAGTAAATAAGACCATATGGAAGTATTTGACTAATGGAATAGTTAAGTGTTTTTATTCAAGACCAGAAAATGAATTTTAAACATTCTGCTAATATTAATGTTGACAGTGTTTTTCTCCTGTGAGTGACCCAAGCAGATGATAGTCAGTAAGGAGAATGGAGCTTGTGAGGTTGAGGAAAACGTTACACCAGATGTACCTAGATGGTATATAACAGCTTTACAATTATGGGAAAACAAAATCTTTTTTTCCCTTGTCCCAAAGATGCAGTCTATGGAGTGGCCAGAAGGTCTATAAATAAAGATGCTAATATTTTGTCACTCATTACATAAATGAACCATTTGGAAAAAAAAAAAAAACCGAATACAAGGAGGGAAGGGGAAGAACCAATGTGCTAAACTTTATTATCAAACACCGTAGAGAATTAATGGACATTTTCTCAAGAAATACAGGTGAATAGGATGTGATAAATAACATAGTTATAAAGGAAATTCCTTGTTCAAAAATAAAATAGTGCAGCTGGGCATGGTGGCACACACCTGTAATCCCAGCGACTAAGGAGGCAGAGGCAGGAGGATCACAAGTTTGAGAGACCAGAGGCAGTCTGCATAATTTAGCAAGACCCTGTCTCAAAAGTAAAAAAAAAAAAAAAATGGACTGGGGATGCTTCTCAGTGGTACAGCACTTGTAAAACATGCAAGCACAAGGCCATGGGTTCAACCCCCAGTACCACAAAAAAAAAAAAATAACATAAAATAAAGTAGTGCTAACAAAGGAATCATACATAAAACAATGATATCATAAATTGCAAAACAGAAAATATAACTTAAAATTTTATAACAAAACAGTTCAATTAACAGGAAAAGCACAATTTTAAAAGCAGTTTATGCTAATAAAGGATCTAATTAATGGTAAATATATAATAGGTATGAGTATTTAGCCTGCAGCCATACCACTGTGGCACCCGATCCCATCAGATCTCAGAAGCTAAGCAGGGTCGGGCCTGGTTAGTACTTGGATGGGAGACCACCTGGCAACACCAGGTGCTGTAGGCTTGGGAGAAGGACCCAGCAACCCATTCCCAAAAAACTATCAGCCATTGAAAAATCTATGCATAGCAGAGAAGCACATAGTGTTTTGCCTATTGTATGGAGGGTCATTATGAGTTGGACACTGACTTGACAGCACCTAACAACAACAACTAACAACAGTGAGTATTTATGCACCAAGTCACATGGCATCAGCAACTATAAAACAAACCATAGGTGATACAGGGAGAACTAGGCAGTATAGAAACCTTTAACTTCTATTCACCCAGTAAAGAGAAAATGGATCCTTGATTATTCTACACTTTTACCTCTACAAGTACCCAAGATTACTTAGGTTACAGTCTAAAGAGATTATCTGCACTATATGTGAAACAGTACAGTATTATTTGAAGGCAGCCTTAAACTAGTCAAAAATATGTATTGTGAACTCTAGGGAAATACTAAAAATTTTTTTAAAGAAATATAAAATCATAAACTAAGAGAACAGGTAAAATGGAATCATATAAAATGCTCTGCAATTAAAAACCAGAGAAGTCAGAAAAAGAAGACTTTGACAACAGAGAACAATTACAAACATAGTTGATATTCAAATTTATCAATAAATACAAATTAAAAGAGAATGTCAGAAGGGAAAAAAACAAAACCGTATGATATATTGTTTATAAGAAACATGCTTTTACTATAAGTACAATAGATTAAAAGTAAAGGGAGGGAGAAAAACAGATGGTAGATTGTGCTAAAACTAATCAAAAGAATGCTGGAGGAGCTATGTTAACTTCAGACAAACTTTAAAACAAGAAAAATTTTCAGAGATGGAAGGGCACTACATAATGACTAAGGGGTCGATTCTCCAAGAAGGTATAACAATCTTAAACATGCCCAAGTCCAAACTGAATGGAGAAACAGACAAATTCACTATTATAGTCAGAGACGTCAACAACTTTTTGTTAGTAATTGCTAAATCAAGCAGGCAGAAAATCAATAAGGAGATAGCTGGCCGGAACAGCACCATCAATCACTTGATCTAATTAACATTATAGATTATTCCATCCAACAAAAGTGGAATACACACTGCTCTCAAACACACAGATGACATTCACCAAGATAAACCACATTCTGGGCCACAAGACAAACCCTAGCAAGTTAAAAAGAACAGAAATCATATAAAGGAATTTGTCAGACCAGACTGGAATTGAACTAGAAATCAATAGTGGGACGAGAGCTAGAAATTCTCCCCTCCAAGTGTAGAAATTAAATAACACACTTCTAACTAATACATAAAGTATAAGTCTCGAGAAAGTTTAAAATATTTTGAAGTAAATGAAAATGAAAATAAAATTTATCAAAATTTGCAAAATGGACTGGGCATGTAGCTCACGGTATAGCACATGCTTAGCATACATGAGGCCCTGGGTTTGATCCCCAGCACCAGCAAACAAACAACAATGACAAAAATGTGTAAGATGCAGCCAGAGCAGTGATTGTAGGGAAATGTAATGGGTGTATTAGAAAAGCAAAGAGATTTAAGATCAATAACCTAAGTTTCCACCGTAAGAAACTATAGAGAGAAAGACAATCTATTCCTGAAGCAAGAAGAACAAAAGAAATAAACATTAGAACAGAAATCAATGAGGCCGGGCGTGGTGGCGCACACCTGTAATCCCAGCAGCTCGGGAGGCGGAGGCGGGAGGATCGCAAGTTCGAGACCAGAGGCAGTCTGCGTAACTTAGCGAGACCCTGTCTCAAAAAGCAAAAAAAAAAAAAAAATGGACTGAGGTGCAGCTCAGTGGTCCAGCACTTGCAGAGCATGCAGGCGCGAGACCCTGGGTTCAACCCCCAGTACCGCAAAAAACAAACAAACAAAAAGAACAGAAATCAATGAAGTTGAATACAGGAAAATAGAGAGTAAGGGAAGTGAACATGAGCAATGTATAATAAGATGCATGTATGGAAATGTCATACTGAGAACCCATTAAGTTGTACATTAAAAACTACTAATAAAAAAAATTAAAATTGCCCATCGCGGTAGCTAGAATCCTAGTGATATGGGAGGCAGAGGCAGGAGGATCACAAATTTGAGACCAGAGGCAGTCTGCGTAACTTAGCGAGATCTTGTCTCAAAAAGTAAAAAAATGGGCTGAAGGTGCAGCTCAGTGGTCCAGCACTTGCAAAGCATGCAAGCGCAAGGCCCTGGGTTCAACCCCCAGTACTGGAAGAAAAAAAAAAAAAAAAAAAAAAAAAAAAAAAAAAAAAAAAAAAAAAAAAAAAACAGGAAAATAATGGAGTGACTCAACAAAATAAAACAGTAATTCTTTGGAAGAAATAATAAAATTGATAAACCTCTAGCCAAGCCAAGGAAAAAAGAGAAAACACAAATTACCAGTGTCAGAAATGAAAGAAGGTTCATCTCTATCAATCCCATAAACATAAAAAAGATAATAAAAGCATACTATGAACAACCCTATGCCCACAAATTTGGTAATTTAGATGAAATAGACTGATTCCTTAAAGACATAGACTACCATAACTCACATAAGAAGAAATAAGTAACCTGAATAGCTCTATCATAATTAAAGACATTGGCTCAATTATTATTAGCCTTCCAGGCCCAGATGGTTGCACTGGTGAATTTACCAACCTAGATCTTTTCCTCCATGGGTGAGGTTAATAGCTTTACTCTACCACATACTTCCACCAAGAAAGATGTGCTGCCTTGCCCAAAGCAACAGGACCAACCAATCATGGACTGAAGCCTTCAAAATGGAGCCAGAACAAATCTTTTCTTTTATAAATTAATTATCTCATTTATTATAGTCAGCTTATTCAGCACTGTGGGAAAATTCCTGACCAAAACAAATTTATGGGAGGAATGATTTTGGGAGGGCTCACAATGAGAGGATTCCAGTCCATAGAGGCAAGCCAGGCATGACAGCAGGGAGGTGGCTGGGCCTATGTCAGAGGACCTCAGGAATAGAGAGAGCTTGCCAGAACCGGGGGGCCCACATAAAACGTCCAAAGGCCTGCCTCAGTGACCCACTTCTGCAAATTAAGGACCAACCTCCCAAAGTGCCATAGCCTCCATAAACAGCACTACCAGCTGGGGACAAAACATTCAAAAACAGGACTATCGGGGGACATTTTAGACTCAAATTGTAACACTGATACAAATATCTATCAGAATTTTAAATGTACATGGATATGGCATAGGAATTATTCATCAAGTATAATTGCACAAGTGAAAAATGAGATATGTAGGTGGTTATTCATTGCAACATTTTTCCTAATACCAAAAATTTAAAACAATGTAACTGTCCATTAATAGACTATTATTAAATAATTACACACATATATATACATGAGAATCTACACGTCTGTGAAAAAAATAAGATGCTTCTTTTATGCCATTTTTGAAACTATTTCCAAAACATGGGCACATGAAAAAAAATATACAGAAACCCTGTATGTAGTATGCTGTCATTCTAGCAATTCAGTCATAGGGAGAAAAATATACACATATATTGGCATGCCTAGGCACTAAATATCTCCAGAAAAGATATATATGAAACTAATATAACAATTTATACATCTGAGAAAGGAAATGGGTGGCTGGGAAACAGGCTAGAAGAAAAAAATTTTTTTCATATTCTTCAATATATTTTGAATTTTTGAAATGTACCTTTTGGTCCAAAAATACATTAAAATTTAAATCTTAACAGTTTGCCTGTTGCCTCCCTGCAAAGATTCTGGTTTGGGTCAAAGAATCTGCCTTATTAAGGCTCTCCATGTGATGCCAGAGATGCAAGGGGCACACTAAGAAACTCTGACCCATATAGCAGGCCCACACGTAAAAATATTACAAGGGATGCATCACAAAGAAACAAGGGTAGAGCCAAAGATGGCATCCTGGTGCTGATCCCAATAGAGTTGGAAAGTTATAACATCCTAGATAAGATGGAAGGGAAATTTTCAAAAATAAAAGGCAATGCACCCATGTAATTGAGAACTAGATCCTCTTAGCATGCTAGTTGCAATTTTAATATAGACTATGTCATCAAAAAGAAATAGCTGATGTTACAACTGAGTTATGGATATGTCAATAAAGTTCCTTTCTTTTGATTCCTCTTTTTCTCCAAAGTTGCTGATTAAGATCAACCTCTAAGTTTCAGATAAGCATGTTGCACAGCTTTTTCCTTTGCCATGCTTTCTCTCTCCCCCTCCTTTTTTAAATGTACTTATTAAAATGTCACCCTTCTAAAAACAGTCTTGCAGATGGAACTCTAGTCACTAATTGCAAACATTTACCCCAATACCCATGTTTACATGGACAACTTTTTCCTCAAGTCCTGCCCCATCCCACATCATCCTACCTCTGATATTAAGAGTTTGTGTTTCTGGTATTATTTTAGGGACTGGGGACAGAGTTGGGATCAAGGTCCTTCCTTTTATGATGTGTATCATTCTACTGGGAAGAAACAAGCAAAAGAGGTGAGCATAGAAATAAACTAAACATTTTCAGATATGATAAGTGTTCTAGAAAAGAGGGAACACTTCAGATTGGGTAGTGAAGGAAGTGCTCTCTGAAAAGGTGATCTGAGACCTGAATGATGAAAAGCCCATCAAACGAATTTCTGAGGGAAGAGCTTTCCAAGCAGAAGAACAGTGAGTGCCACAGTCCTGATCTAGACCATACTTGCTTTCTTAAAGAATGCAAAGACCAGTATTAGCTGGGTACAGTGAACAGAAAGGGGACACTAACACATAAGGTTAAAGGAGTATTCACTGTGTGTGTGTATGTGTGTGTGTTTGTGACAGTTATCTCAACCGAATTTGATAGTAAATTGCAGGTATCATTTCCTTTATCCTCTGAACATTTCAGTGTATATTTCTTAAGAATAAGAATATTCTCTTATGCAACCACAAGACAGTTATTGATTTCAGGAAATTTAATGTTGACACGATCCTGTTTTCTGGTATATGGTCTTTATCTCAATTTAGACAAGTGTTCCACTAATGTTTTTTATGACATCCTTTTCCTAGTACAGGGTCTAGTCCATCATCACTGACAGCGTTTAGATATCATGTACCATTAGTTCCCTTCAATCTGGGTCAATTCTGCAGCCTTTCTTGTCAGTTAAGATATTGACATATTTAAAGAACACACACTAGTCATTTTATAGAATTTTCTTCAATTTAGGTTTTTCTGCTGTCATTATCAGTAGATTCAGGTTACATTTTTGGCTTTTTATGGCTGGAATGCCACGTAGACATTTTCATGATGTCAATCCAGAGGCACATCACTCCTTATTGGTGATGTTAATTTTGATCTTTTGATCATTTGGGGAAGGTATTGTCCAGTTTCTCCAATTCATAATTTCTCTTTGTGGGTAGAGTCTTTGAGCAAGTGTCAATATCTTGCTCCTTACCAAAGGACCTCTGTAAACATAGTAGGCAATAATTCCTGTGTTTGTTAGACTTTTTAAACTCTTTGTTTAAATCAAGATCCAAATAAGGTCTATACAATGCATTTTTTGCTATGTCTCTTTAAGTCTCTTTTAGTCTGTGACAGGGGACCATAATTTCTTAACAATTCTCACAAATGTCAAATTGCATGATTGGTAATATACATCTGGGATGCAGACTGCAAGGACCTTATCCTGTTCCTAGCACCTAGTACATAGAGCTCTGTACTGTGGCTGGTTCTTCCTGGCTACCATCTTGGAACAGAACATCTCTAATGACCTGGGGACAGGGAGGACTTGGCCCATAGTCATGACAACAAAATAAGGAAAACTATATCAGATAGTGATGTGTACGGTAATAGCAATGGAGCTCTTAACATTCCCTCTTAGAGGGAGGGAGAAGGATGGTCACACAACCCTAATAAGTCCCCCCCAGATCTCCCTTGTGGTTCTAATCCCACTACCTTTCATCCAGCTGCATGTGATGTTATGTTACATAAGAGATGAACAATTGGCTGAAGGTGAGACCCCTTGAGGGGAACTCTTCAGAGAGATTCTTCCTGGTGGTGGTGGTGGTGGTTGTTAGGTGCTGTCGAGTTAGGTCTGATGCATAGCAACCCTAGGTACAACAGAACAAAACACTCCCTGATTCTGTGCCAGGCACGTGATCTTATTTATGTTTAAGCCCATCGTTGCAGACATTGTGTCAATCCATCTAGTGGAGGGTTTTCCTTTTTTTCATTGACCTGCCACTCTCCCAAATATGATGTCCTTCTCCAGGGATTGGTCCCTCCTGACTACATGTCCAAAATAGGTAAGATGCAGTCTAGCTATACTTGCTTCCAAGGAGCATTCTAGTTGCACTTCTTCTAGGACAGATCTTTTGGTTCTTTTGGCAGTCCATTGTATATTCAATATTCATCTCCAATACCATAATTCAAAAGCATCAATTCTTCTTCTGTCTCCTTTATTCAATGTCCATCTTCCACAACCATATGATGTGACTAAAAATACCGTGGTATGAGTCAGGTGGGCCTTTGTCTTCAATGTGACATCTTTATTTTTCAACACTTTAAAGATGTCTTTTGCAACAGCTTTTCCCAATGCAACATGCCTTTTGATTCCTTGCCTACTGCTTCCATGGGTATTGACTGTAAAATTAAGTAATGCAAAATCTTGGACAACTTCAATCATTCCTTCATTTATCATGAAGTTGCTTACTGTCCAGGTATAAGGATTTTTGTTTTGTTGATGTTGAGATGCAATCCATACTGAAGGCTGTATTCTTTGATCTTCACCAGTAAATGTTTTGAATTCTCTTCAAGCTGAGTTGTGTCATCTGCATAATGCAGGATGTAATGAGTCTTCCTCCATCATGATGCTGCATTCTTCTTCATAAAGTCTGGCTTCTTGAATTATTTGCTCAGCATAGAGATTGAAGAGGTACAGTGAAAGGGTACAGTCTTGACACACACCTTGCTCTAATTTAAACCAGGCATTGTTTCCTTGTTCTGTTTGAATGACTGCTTCCTCATCCATGTACAGATTCCTCATGAGTACAATTAAGTGCTCTGGTGTTCTCATTTTTTGCAGTGTTATCCATAATTTGTTATAATCCACACAGTCAAATGCCTTTGCATAGTCAATAAAACATGTCCTTCTGGTATTCTCTGCTTTCAGCTGATATCCATCTGACATCAGCAATAATGTACCTGGTTCTGTGCCCTCTTCTGAATCTGGCTTGATTTTCTGGCAGAAATGATCTTCAGCAAAATTTTGCTTGCACATGATATTAATGATATCATTCAATAGTTTCTACATTCGGTTGCATCCCCTTTTTTGGGTATAGTCACAAATATGCATCTCTTCCAGTCAGTTGACCAGGTAGCTGTTTTCCAAATCTCTTGGCATAAACGAGTGAGTAGTTCCAGTGCTGCCTCTGTTTGTTGAAACATCTCTATTGGTATTCCATCAATTCCTGGAGCCTTGTGTTTTACCAATTCCTTCTAGGCAGCTTCTACTTCTTCCTTCAGTACCATTGGTTCCTGATCATATGCAACCTCTTGAAATGGTTGGTTATCCTCCAATTCTTTTTGATATAATGACTCTACATATTCCTTCCATCTTCTTTTGATGTTTCCTGAGTTGTTTAGTATTTTCTCTGTAGAATCCTTCACTATTGCACTCGAGGCTTGAAGTTTTTCTTCAATTCCCTAAGCTTGAGGAAAACAGAGCATGTTCTTCCCTTTTGATTTTCTATCTCCAGCTCTTTGCACAGGTCATTATAATATTTGTTTTTGTCTTCTCAAGCTGCCCTTTGAAATCTTTTATTTAGTTCCTTAACTTCATCATGTCTTCCTTTTGCTTAAGGTGCTCGACATTCAAGGGCAAGTTTCAGAGTCTCTGTTGACTTGTAATTTGGTCTTTGCTTTTTTTTTCCTGTCTTTTTAAAAAATTTTTGC
This sequence comes from Pedetes capensis, assembly GCA_007922755.1. NCBI lineage: Eukaryota > Metazoa > Chordata > Mammalia > Rodentia > Pedetidae > Pedetes > Pedetes capensis. Next base: position 143,290 of record VMDO01001801.1, read on the forward strand.
ATTCCTCATGAATGATATTTTTGATGTCATGCCATAATTCTTCTGGTCTTCTGTCATTGCTGTCTAATGCATTAAACCTGTTCTTGAGGTGCTCTCTGAACTCAGGTGGGATACACTCTGAGGCCATACCTTGGCTCTTGTATTTTTGTTCTAATTTTTTTCAGTTTCAGTTTGAACCTGCATATGTGCAGTTGATAGTCTGATCCACAATCAGCATCAGGTCTTATTCTGACATTTGTTATTAAGCTTTTCCATTGCCTCTTTCCACAAATACAGTCAGTTTGGTTCCTGTATGTTCCGTCTGGTGAATTCCATGTGTATAGTCACCATTTGCCTGCAGTTGCAGCACTGTGGCATTCCATCCCGTCAGCTAAGCAGGGTCAGGCCTGGTTAGTACTTGGATGGGAGACTGCCTGGGAACACCAGGTGCTATAGGCTTGGGAGAAGGACCCCAAAACCCCCTCCCAAAAAACCATCAGCCATTGAAAACCCAGGAATAGCAGAGAAGCACTTAATAGTGTTTAGCCTGTTATACATAGGGTCTCTATGAGTCGGACACTGACTTGATGGCACCTAACAACAACAACAAGTGACCATTTATGTTGGTGAAAAATGTATTTTCAATGAAAAGGTCATTGGGCTGACAAAATTCTATTGTGTGATCTCCATCATCGTTTCTGTCAACAATGTTATGTTTTCTGACTACTGAGCCTTCTTGTTTCCAATTTTTGCATTCTAGTCACCAGTAATTATCAGTACATCCTGATTGCATGTTCAGTCTATTTCAGATTTCAGAAGCTGGTAGAAGTCTTCCCTATCTTCATTTGTGGCCTTAGTGATGAGTGCATAAATTTGAATAATAGTCATATTAATTGGCATTCCTTGTAGGCATATGGATATTATTCTATCACTGACAGCATTGTACTGTAGGACAGATCTTGAAATATCGTTTTTGATGATGAATGCCTGTCCACCATGAGTGACCCTACTGGTATCTCTAATACTGGTAGTATAGCTTTTAGTATCACAGCAACACACAAGACCCCACAGTACAACAAACTGGCAGACGTGGTTCCTGGTCATGGAGCTGTCCATAAATGCTGTCCAGAAGTCACCCATGTCCCTAGTCAACTAATGATTGGATAAGTTTGACTTCATGTAAACAAAGGAAGTTCTGTCTGAGATCTCTCAATTGGGGTCCTGGGGGTGGGGACTGAATAGATGTTCTCTTTACACCTCCCCAGGAAAAGTAATTCACACAACAACATCATAAATTTTCATTGAACCATGGAGTTCTCACTTTCCTCATGTATACACATATTGTCTCATTCTGCTACAGGTGGTGGCTATGCTGAGGTCTCACCAGGGCCTAAATTCTAGATGAAGACAAGATCATGGACAGGCCTACAAAGTATTAGTGTAGCCCAAATCCCACTGAGGCTTTGGCTGAACTGCCAACTTGAGAGGCAAAGGTATAAAATGGGGAAAATAGACTTAACTTTTGTCATTTCCTCAGGACTGAGCTATTCTAGACCAAGTGCATAGGAAAATCTTGGTCTTTGCAATGACTACTGGGGTGAAGAAGAACTTAAATCCCAGCTAAAATTTGTCTATGAAATCTTTAAATCCCATTATTTAGGAATGTTAAAAGATGGGAAAACATTCACCTCAGTATGCAACCTTGACTTTTTGTCTTGCAAAACAAAGAACTTGAGTGTACTTTTGGTACAAGTGGTTCTCTTCAGTGGTTCAGTTTCAGGAAAACTGCCCAAATGGACTACTTTGTTGTTGTTCTTAGGTGCCATGGAGTTGGTGTCCGACTCATAGTGACCCTATATACAACGGGCAGGCACTATTGTCAGTGCTTCTCTGCTATTCATAGGGTTTTCAGTGGCGGGTTGATTTTTGGGCGTGGGTTACTGGATCCTTCTCCGAAAGCCTACAGTCTGGTGTTCCCAGGTGATCTCCCATCCAAGTATTAACCAGGGCTGACCCAGCTTAGCTTCCAACAGGATCAGTTGCCACATGCTATGACGGCACGCAAATGGACTACTTAATTATGCCCATATAAGCAGAAAAGCAGGGGGGAAATTATAATATTTGATAAGCTGCAAGTACAGGGAACTAACGGCTCTGAACGTGGACAAAATGGCCGGTCAATTTGTAAACCAAGGTCATCTCTGCAGACCACTTACTGTAGGAAAAACATTCATTTTCTCACTGTGAAATCTAGACTGTGCCATAGCTTAAAACCATTGGCTATGTCCTATATGACTTTCCTCACACACTGTCCCAAGTTATTTTTCTTGTTTCTTGGTTTAAGAATGACTTTCAGGCACTCACTGTGTATCAGACACTGTGCAAAGTGCTTTATAATTATTCATCCTCATAGCAAACCTATGAGGTAGATACTATCAGTCTCTTCATTTTACAGATGAGAACCTGAGACATAGAGAGAATAAATAAGTCATCCAAGGTCACCCAGCTTGTAATCAGTGGAGCTAGTGTTTGACCCCAGATAACCTGGCCCCAGAACCTGTTCATTCTCCCTTCCCCTTTTCTCAGGCTCCTGCAGCCACACTGGCCTCCTTACTTTCCTGGACATTCGAGGGACCCTCCCATCTCACCACCTGGGCACAGTTCTTCCCACTCACTTGGAAACGTTTTTCCTACCTATCTCCTTGGTTATGTCTTCTTAGGTCACTGTTCAACTGTCACCACCCCACTGACACACTTGCCTCAATACAATCCACCTGACCGATTAAGGATTTATTAATGTGTTAACTTACTGCTTCTCCCCTACACAGAGGTGCAAATTCCAATAAGGTAGGAATTTTGGGCCATTTTTCTCTTTGCTACAATTTAAAACCCCACAGACTACCTGGGAACTGAGTAGGTATTAAATAAACAACTTGGTAAATGAATTTTAAATTAAACAAATCAGATGTTCAAATCTTTCCTCTTTTTCTCCTACTTCCTCCTCCTCCTCCTCCTCTTCTTTTTTAAAACAAGGTGTCATGATGTTTCCTGTGTCACCTTGACTGTCCTCAAACTTGCAATCTCTTGCCTTGCTTTCCAAATACCTGGGACTATAGGGTATGTGCCACTGTGCCCAGCTTTTTCCATCTTCTTATAATGAAAGCCTACAGCTGTACCACCCTGGATTCTGATCCCATCAGATCTCGGAAGCTAAGCAGGGTTGGGCCTGGTTATCCTTGGATGGGAGACTGCCTGGGAACACCAGGTGCTGTAGGCTTGGGAGAAGGACCTGGAAACCCACTCCTGAAACAATCAATCATTGAAAACACTATGAATAGCAGAGCAGCACTGGCAACAGTGTCAGGCATGGCATAGTATCAGGTAATGTTTCGTTCTGTTGTATACAGGGTTGCTATGAGTCAGACCGACTCAACAACAACAACAGTAATGAAAGCTGTGTCTAATCTGCCATGTTTTTATTCAAACCTCTTTTAACTTTTTGAGAATATCCCTTGGTCAGCGAACTTGCTCCTGAATCTTTTTTTTTTTTTTTTTACAAAGTCTCACTATGTAGCCCAGGCTCGCCTTGAACTGATAGTCCTCCTGCCTCAGCCTCCTGAGTACTGGGATTATAGGTATGCAGCACCATGCCTGGTTCAGCTCCTGCATCTTTAACATATCCCTTTCTCCTAACTCCTTAGATCCTTTGAAAAAGTAAAACTTGCTTAAGTCTCTTCCATGTCAAATAAACAAAAAATATACCTTCTTCCCACCTCCTCCAGCTGCTGTGTGTACAGCTTTCCCTTCTCTTAACAACCAGTGTCTTCTCCACTTCATTACCATCCACTCATTCCTCAGCTCTCTCAGGTGGCTTTCTGTATCCCCAGCCCGAGTGGGAACTCTTTTTGCCAAGGTCAGAGGCATTCCTGCTGTTAAATCCAATTGACATGTTCCAGTCTATTTCTCACTTGAATACTTGGCAGCTTCTGACATTGTCCATCAGTCCTTGGAACATGCCTATTCTCTCAGCTTCTGGGCTCCATGGCTCCAAGGATTTCCCCTCCAATGCCCCCGTTCTTTCTCACTCTCCACAGGGAAGTTGACTGCCACCGCCTGTTCCCTGGAGCACTGACGTTCCTCAATGTCTGTCCTAGGCTCCATTTTCTTTTTCTACTTACTCTGTCTAGGCAATGTCCTCACTTTCAAGGTGCTGCTGATTATGCCAATGGCTCTCAATCTATTCCTCCAACTTAGTTCTTTCTCCTGAGGCTCCATAGTCTGGTTCTGAGTCTCCGCTTTTGAGGATCAGACATGTGGTTTACCAGCACATCATGAATTCTATTTAATTGCCAAATATGAGAGTGCACACTTGTAACCCCAGCACTTGGGAGGCTGAAGCAAAAGGATCATGAGTTTGAGGCCACCGTGGGCTACATACTGAAGGTCTGTCTCAAAAACCAAAAACAAAGACAAAACAAATTAAAAAGAGTTACATTTGGGACATATTAAAGACCCCAAAGATGTTAGGAGCTTTTTTTCATGCACTAGTGTTATTGGTGCTATAATTTACATAGTCACCAAAACAAGTATATCTAAGTAAAATGATAATTTTAATGTGTTTTAAAACAATAAATTGAAAAGGGAGGATACCAAAGGAGAAATGGCTCCTCCTTCTTATGAAAAGACCTCCTCATTGGCCAGGTGAGGTGCTGTGTACCTGTGGTCCCAACTACTCCGGAGGCTGAGGCAGGAGGATCACTAGAGCCCAGGAGTTTGAGGTTACCCTGGGCAAAGTAGCAAGACCCCATCTCAAAAAAAAAATTAAAAAAGAATCCTCTCTATTCTTTTGGACCAGACTCTATGCAGGCTGTTCTAAACTCTCTTTTCAACGAGGTCCTGATTTCAGGCCTCTATGTTCTGTCTCTGTAGTGTCCAATTTTAGCAAGAACCCTGCTAAGTCAGCTTAGCTAGAAGCACACGCTCTCAATATCTTTTGTTTGTTGTTAAGTGCTGTGGAGTCGGGCCCGTCTCTACCAACATCACCCTCAATATCTGATTGGATTCCTCACCTTCCCTCATCTCCCTGGTGAGGTCCAATCACCTTGCCAGAATCCTGTCAGGGCAATTCATCCATAATTCTCCCTTACCCCTTTGTTTCTGCTTAGCAATTTTTCACCTACTGAACTCCACCCGGCTCCTAGTCTTTAAAATCTCACTTGTCCTGTTGTACTCAAGAGTTGAGCCCATCTCGCCCCTTCACTGCACCAGTCCCCACACCTACCATGACAGGCCCTCCCTTGGATAAAATCTTCCTTACTTGCTAAGGAAGTATTGTGAAGTATTGTGAAGCACTTCTTTAAGAGCTGACTGCATAAAGTCCAACAACAGAAGAGCAACTTTTCATGGTTCAGTCCCATTTGGAGATAAAGACTATATAAAATGACACACTCTCAATGCAAAGTGTATTTTTTACTTCAAGGGAATAGTAAAGGTAAAAGTCAAGGTCAACCACATGTAACTCCAAAATAATTAACCTTCTTTGCTCATCTTAGCACCTCTTAAGGCCAGTATCAACTCTCATCTCTCTTAAAACATTTCTATTACTGGGGAACACAGGTCCGGGAGTCCACCAGCAAACTTCAGTCCTTGTATTTGGCATATTAAAAAATTTATACTCAACACAGAAGTTATAGTAGAGAATTCAGACAAAGTTAATTGAAAAAGATAGTACACCTTTAAGAAATAATTATTGGGGAAATCTGAGACACCTAAAGAAGTAAACCTGGAAAGGAACTTGGAAACCTCCACCCCATTCTCTGGGTGAATTGGCATAAGAATATTTCTGTTCCCTAGGAGGAAGTAAAGCCAGAAAGAGGAGAAGAGTTAAACAAGTTTTTTAGAAGGAAAATTACCTTAGATAGAGAAGATGGCAGTCCTGAGAGAAGGGGTGGCTCACGTGGGGCCACCCCCAAAAGGGGGAGGCACACATGCAGTGCCCCAGAGGAAGAGTGAAGAGAGATGAGAGAAGAGAGAGTATAGACTCATAGACCCTCAAGTTTTGCTTAAACTAGGGTATACCCAATGTAACATCAGCCCTGGGCACCTAGTATGATGTAAGCTTTGAGCACAGAACTCAGGCTTTGTCTGGAAAAGTCCCTGTTTAGTAATCAATCTTTTGTGGTTTAGGGAGTATGAGGTCTAGGGTCTTTGTTTTGTAAAATGGCTGAATAGGCTTGTTTGGCACATTTCAGAAGGATGAGCCAGTAGATAGATATATTAGAAATATCTCCCTTTGCTTATACTCAGGCAGCTATTCATCTTGGATGAGGGTATGAGGTCCATTACAATAACATCCTTCCAGTGTCCTTAGAGATCTGTCTAGCACCTGGCTTCATTCATTATGACTGGCTACAGGAATCAGTTAGAATCCTCTTCTTCCTCCATTTTGCCTGTTAATATCTAAGCTAACCTACCTACCATTCCCCCTTTAAGAGTTGGGACCCTAAAATCTCTTAGGGAAGTGGGCAACACATCAAATCAGTTCTGGCTACTTTCAGCTGAGAATGAGTATGGAAGGGTTTAGGGTCCCCACGCTTGCTTACTTGCACAGGAGAGTCATCAAGGAGACCCAGATATATCAGGCTGGATTGTTACAGTAGCATTTGAGGATTATTTGACTAAAAAATGAGAGGAAAAAAATTAAAACAACAGTTGAGTAGGCAAGGCCCAAATATTCAAATTATGATGACCATGATTAGTACTGATATGACCCATTTTTACCAGGAAAATCCAGAAAATCACTTTTAGAATACTTTACCAAAGAAGATACTGTGTCTGGCATAGCTTGAACTTGGTTTTGTAAGTCACACAAAGCAGAAGATATATTAGCAGAGTTGTCAGGGGTATATACACAACATTAAGTTTTGACGATGGCACAAGTGTCCCCTTTGAGCAGCTATGAGTATGTGTAAAGTCATACGATTTTGTAGGACAACTGTGCTCTTTATCCTAGCTTTTGAGTCTAACAGTATGATCCCTTAGGCTGAAAAAAGCATGGTGATGGTTATATACTGAGACTGTGGCAGGACACAAAAGAATAATCCCAAGAAGGTATCTAGGGTTCTACAGATTAAAATGAAAATAGTACATGGTTGTAGCCATTGAGTAAAACAACCAAGAAGAAATTTAAACATAAATCAAGGTTATAACTACTGGTAGGCTTACAAATGAGACTTATCTCCGTATATAAGAATTAAGATGTCCTTTTCTCTCGTTTAAAGAAAATGCTGGCCTTTGAATAGTTCACAGGGGTAAGCAATTATGTCACCAGGATGTTCCAGAGGCTTTGGAAACTCAAGAGGAGCAGGTTTTATTAATAATGTCCCTCTGTCTTTATTGCAGTAGGAGTGTGCTCCAGAGGACCCTGCTAGGGATTCTTACACCTGGTAAGAAGCTGATGTAATAGTGCTTTTTTTTTTTTTTTTTTAAGTCTTTAGTAATACATAGTCTGCTGGCTGTGTGTGTGTGTCTCAGACATTTTATTATCAGGAGGCAGAAGAACTTTATCACCATGTTTTAATAAAGCCTTTTGTGCATGTCTGTTTGGTACCTTGGTCTGTCAGACTAGTTCTCTGTGTAATAATGGAATGGTCCTTTCGGGTCCCTTACAATGCATCACTATTACCTGTGTGGGAGGCCAGACAGTTTCTGAAAGAGAATCCTTTTGGTTAGAGTCATTTCCATAAACACTGGTCACTACATAAGTTTACTTAGAAAGGGGTCCTGAGTAGTCGATCACAGCAGAGAATGAATCCCCCAGTATTTGAAAGGAAATTAACATTTGTACCTGCCATGTCAAGAGTTACTGAGAGACAGCATGATGGTCATCTGTAGTTGCTTGAGGTGGACCTTACCAAGAAACCGTACGAATCTTTTAGTTCCGAAGGGTGGCCATTACAGGAGCTGAGTGAAGACCCGTCCTCTTTTCAGGGGGCAGGATTTCATTGCCTACAGTAGTGTCCTCTTGGGAGAGGTGGCAAAGCCTTGGATGCGCAGGACTCTGTTGAAGGCAGTCTTTTCCTTAGTGCCCTGGTTTTCCTCAGCTGTGGCTGGTTTTGGCCTCTGAAAAATCTTTTCTTTTGCTTGGGATTTCTCTGAGGGGGCAGGTTTTAATTTTTCTGGGGAATATATTATTTTCCAGAACTAAAACCTATTAATTGGGCTTGTCTTTCTGCTTGTAATCACTTTCTCTGGGCCTTTTGAGCTTCTGTTTTACCCAGGTTGTTGAAAATCTTTCAAAACAAAACTTAAAAGGTCATCACTTATATGTCTATAAGCCAAGTTGGTACTACACAAATATAGAACATAAGAACACATGGAGATAATGCATACGTGTTCCCCATGTTCACTTGTGTATCTAAAAGGAGGAAGAATAAAAGAGAGAAAACTGGGATACTTAAATTTGAGGTCTCCTTTTTGAGATCCTGGGCATGGGGGTGCTGGATTTGTTGGTCCAACAGACATAATGTAACCAAAGCATTTTTTATTTCCTGATTTATTGGGTGAGCTTCTAAAGGAGGAGCATCTCCCAGTTGAGGAAGTCTTGTTTTGTTAACTAGACGTATTATTCCTGGGTCAAGCCTGTATTGCTTACATAGGTCTGGGTTGTCTCATATGGAAAAGAAAGCCTGTACATAGAGCACTTTTGACCATTTGTCATTTTACAAAAAGATCTAGTTGCCGGATAGTACTATAGTTAATGCTTTCATATTTTGATTGAGTCTTTTTGTTCCCTATTCTATATTGAGGTCCCAAAATGGTGGAAAAGGAAATGTCTATGTTTAAGGGACAAATCATTAGGAATTGATGGAGAGTTACTAACCTGGAAAAGAGAATGCAAGGAGCTCATGTAGAAAGTGTCCCTTAATGACTGAGGCATACCTCTGTTACTCAGGAACCTGCCCGATTCTGGAAACTCACTTAATAGTAAGGTTAAGTCTTGTCCCCTCAGCTGCTTGAGCTGAATTTGTCCTCTTAGCTGGCTTAAGTTAGGTCACACTCAGCTGACAGAAACTAATCATATGTGATACCCACTTGATTGGCAGTAATGAAGTATCAGTAGTGCAGAAGGGCTAAGAACCAATTCTTATGTGTTACCCACTTATTTGTAAAGAACCAAACATCTTCACTTCAAAAGAACTAAGGGTCAATCTTATCTGTCTGTAGCTGGCAGAGTCTAAAGTCCAGTTTTTATTGGTTTACCCACTTAGTTGGCTTCAGCTAAGTTCCTTATTATTGTTGTTGTTGTTATTATTATCATCATTATTATTATTATGTATTCTCTTTATCTTGTTTCTGATCAGTAGTATACAATTGCCTCTCTTAGATATAACATGGATCTTTTTCCTGTAAGATCTGGAAACACCCAGCCTGAACACAGCAAAAACTCAAAAGGAGTTTCAGATCTTAGCCACAATGTATTTGAAGCTAATAGCTATAAGCTGGGGTTTAACTCAGTTGGTATAGTGTTGCTCTGTACTCTCTGAAGCCTTGGGATTGATCCCCAGCACTGCAAAAAAATGAGGAAAGGACCTGGTAGGCTACTCCTGAAAAAATCCCAAAACAATCAGCCATTGGAAACCCTGTGAATAGCAGAGAAGCACTGACACAGTGCCGGGCATGGCACAGTGTCAGGAGTAGCACAGTGTCAGGAATGTTTTGTTCTGCAGGATCCCTATGAGTCAGACCTGACTCCATGGCACCTACCAACAACAACAATAGCTGTAAGAGAGGTTCTAAATTTCCCTTCAGGACTCATTTAGTATCTTATGCAAGATAAGTGCATCAAAATGGTGTATCCACTATTTGAGTCTGGTATTACTTCCTCAACCTGAAACAGAAAACAAAGTAATTATACCTCAGTGCAATAGAGAAAAACTGGTACTCAAAAAACAGGGATTTTAGAAGTTAATGGTAATAATCCCCTTAAATAGGGCTAAGAATAATTCAAATTGGAAAAAGATTTTGGTCAATGTTGTTGTTGTTAGGTGATGTCAAGTCGGTATCCGACTCATAGTGACCCTCATAGGGTTTTCAATGGCTGACTGTTTCGGGATTGCCTTGGGAGTGGATTGCCAGGCCCTTCTCCCATTTTTGCGATGCTGGAAATCGAACTCGGGACCTCAGAGAGTGCAGCGCAGTGCTCTACCAACTGGGCTAAATAGGTGACCTGTAAAGAAAGTTTGACAAAGTTATTAGAAAGTATAAATGTACAAATAATCATCTTGACAGAATATAGAATCCTTGTTCCTTTGAGCCAAGATGTCTGTCTCTGTTGTTGGATCTCCCTGTTTGGTCATGGTAAGAGAAAACTTGTCTGCTTAGGCGATAAGATTAGTTATGTTTTAATTGTCCACTCCTAATAAAGTTTGGGTTTTTTCCTTAAAGCCATGAAAGCCTCTAGACATAAGATACCTTTGGTAATTTTCTTGCCTTTTACCAAATAAATCTAGCTAAAGGGTAGAATTAAAGCTTAAAAGCTCTCTATTTTATTGAGGAATTTCTTGTTTCCTGGTAAAGAGAGGGAAATTAAGCTTATCCCAGAATCCTGAGATCTGTGTCCTGGGCCAGCTTCAGTTGTTCTTACTAGAACCTCCATGTGGCTCTTGGTGTAACCTCAAGAGTTTAGGGTTTGTGTCCCCAGAGGAAAAGCAGTCTTTCCCAGGGTTACCTGTGTCCTAATATTGTAGGAAATTTAAATCAAAAATTAAGACGTCATAATGTTTGCTTAAATGTAATTACTAGAACTTAATGTTCCTTGTTACAGACTTGCTAAATTTATCTTGCTGTGTATGTAAAACTTATACATTCCACCCTGTGACTCACCTCTGTCTCCTTGCTTCTTATCTATTTCCATGACAGCCTCCACCCTGAGTCACCTCCTAATTTCTTACAATTGCTAAACTCTGCTTACTGAGTGTACTCTCCACCCTATTAGCCACTTCCCAATTTCTTGCCCCATGTAGACATTACCTGCCTATTTCCATGGTAACCAGCTTAATTCACTTAAAGTCTCTTCTAACCCATCTACAGATGATCACCTAGGCTATACTTGCCCCATGTAAACATTACCTATTTCCATGGTAACCAGCTTAATTCAGCTAAAGTCTCTTCTAACCCACCTACAAGATGGTCACATAGGCTATATGCATATGGTTTCAGCTGACAGTGACCCCACCCTGTAAACTATATAACCTCAGGAGAACTAAAGTTCATGGTCAGTCCTGAGAAGACTCATTTCCTTGGGATGACCTTGCTATAGGAATAAATTTTTTATTTTACCCACCTCCTGAGTCTCTCAAAGTACTTTTGGTTTTCTAACGCTGCTTCACTAAGAGGGAGTGTCTCTTTTCAAGATTGTGCCTTGAAAGATGGCCAGTGTTTCAGGTCTGCCCATGTCCCAAGAAATGGCCATGTCCCAAAAAGTGGCCATCTTTTGGGGAATGTCTGTGTCTTGAGGGCTAGCCAGTTCCTCAAGATTTCCTGAATCTCAAGGGGTGGTGACCCCCCTAAGTCTGCCTATGATATCTTAGCATCCCACACTCCCCGTTCTAGTCGAGATTCAGCCACTCCAGGGCCCAGAACCTTCCTGTCCTCTTTTGGGTTTAACCTCCAGAGTCCGCAGAGAAATCACTTATTCTATCTGTAAACCTTAATGAGAATTTCCCATCTAAGACACTTGCCTAAACCTGCTAAGCTTGCTTGTGCCCCCAGAGGGAGCTTTTGTCATTTGACCTACTTCCATTAGTCTATGACTCAAAAGTGAACCTAGAAGCCCTTAGTACAAGTCACTTGGCATTGGCTAGTGGGGACATTAGGAGTCTCCATTATAGGGAGGATGTGTCCTTTGAGCTTTGACCTCAGCAATGTAATCCAATCCATCATGGCAGGGGAGGGGTGAGAGTAACCATTGCCCTGTATTTTACTTGGGGAAAACCCATAGGCCTGTCAAGGAGGAGAGAGAATTACCCTGTGTTTTAGAGTTGCTGGGGACCCTGGAGGTGTGGTCCTCATGGGAATGCAGCAGCTGGAGAGTTTGGCCTGTAAGGAAAACTCTGAGGTTAAAAGGAAACAATCAGAAGAATATCCAAATCCAAGCTTGACCTACATAATAATAATTTAAAAATTAGATTGACTAAAAAGAATACAGTATCCAAAAATAGGAAAGTAGAGGAGATCTTATAGCCTACAACAGAAGTGCATATATTGAGGAAGAATGTAAGCATAAAGGAGCAATAAATCCCATGATCCCAATCCAAAGAAGGGGCATCTATGCCTAAAGGTCAAGTAAGTTTAATTGTAACCAAACAGAAATACCAAAAATGAAATTGGGAATTGGGTCTCAATGTCCATCATCTCTTTGGTCTTTATACTACTAGCAGAGGGAAAAGGCTTACTTGCTCCTGTGGAAAAGCAGGCTGGAGCGAAAGGGGAAATCCTTTCCTTTCCCATGTGGGTGCTGTGGCCTAGCGGCAAGGGGCATGGCTACCACATAGGCTGTGCTTGTGTGATAAGATTGTGTTCTGTGGAGACAGGGAGAAGGATGAGTCCCATGGGGGTTTGATAGCAGGAAGGGAGCACATAGGGAGGGGCACAGGTGGGTCTTGGGTCCTTCAAAAGTAGGGAGGAGCAGATCAAGGGTGCCAAATATTAAAAGGAAAATAGTACAAAGTTGTAGCCATTGAGTTATAAAAAAGGTATGCAGAATAAGATTCTAAACCCCTGAGCTCCCATAAGTTTGATCCCTGGGTTGTGTCACAGGGAGGGGAGAGGGAGCTAAATTATTGATTCCCATTTACATCTGACCTTATGGATGTTGGGTACAGGTACACAGAACAAGAGCACAGGAAAGAAAGGGCTTGCACATGCTATATCCTGAAGGAGGGGAACCAGAAGAGGGGAATGGGAAAAAGATCTTTGTTCCATTTCCCTTCTTGCCTGAAACAGAGATCCAATTGTAGGATGATATAATAACAGAGGGTACAATTTATAGGTCAAATTTCCCCGGCACTTAACTTATATTGCAGCCAGTCTAAGTTGAAGAAAAGATTCAATTTATTCCAGTTTTTCAGAATGCATGCCAAAAGAGAATCCTTGGGAATTTACACTTGATTTTTTAATGTGAAAGAGAAGATAACAGCCCTGGGAGGAAGGGGTCCCTGCTGTGTGCCAGGTTATCTCCGAAGGTCCTCCTTTAGGCACCCCTGCTGGAGACCTCAGGGTTTTCTTCATGGATGTCCAGAGCATCCTCCTTTAGTTCAAGAACTTGGTGCAGCTGGCTTATCCAAGTTCTTTCCACATGCATGTCCATTGTCCTTCCTTTCTAGAGTAAACTGGAATCCCATCTAAAAAGAGACTGTAAGAATCTGAACACAGCCGGAGTGGATAAACTAAGGGGGCATTGGGTTCTCATGAAGCATTCTAGATTTTAGCAAGTTATTGCTAGAGACTGGAGACTAGAGATCATCTGTGGAAAAGGAATTTTGGAAGCTAAAGCTGTCTTTTCCTCTGGTCATTGTAAACCCAGAAATAGAGGGGGAAAAAAAAAACACTGCCTGAGGAGATCCAGGATGTCCCTCAAGGGGATAAGAAGGTACTCCATTTCCTGCAGAGGAACAGGAAGAGATTCCAGCTGTTACAGGATGACACCACTTAAGAAGGTACCCAGGAGGTAGATTTACAAAGTTGGAGATCCCATGGAACCCCAGCAAACTGAATCAGAAAAGTTCAGGACAGAGTTTTGAGAGAGTCCATAGCTTATAGAAAAGACTGGTATGGAAGTGGCAGGGATTTCACAACAGATAAATCAATTAGACAAGGAGCATTCTAGAAAGAGAACATGGTGGACTCAACCGAAGAGGGAGTCCATCCTACTTACCTCACTGTCCTCAATGAAAAATAATCTGGGTCACAGCACCAAAGATGTTTCCAAGGAACATGGGTCTGGGAGTCTGACAGCACTTCTGACTCAAGAAATTACGTTGGTTGTTAAACCAGCATTTCCTACAGAGATGGGAAGGGGTTATCTTAAATATCAGAGAGACAAACTTCCCTTTAAAATCTCTTTCCCCAAAATAGTACTATCTTCTCAGAGGGTCTCCCTGCCCACTGCCCACTCCTTACAACATACACCTAACCAGCTGCTCTTCTTTCTTCCTCTTGCAAATTTTTAGTAGGAAACTTACCACACATACAACTTGATTGGCAGAATTCCCCTTTGTCCTTCTTTACATATAAATGTTACTACTTCCTTACTTCACAGTTAGGCTAGTTAAACTCTGCCTCTGAAGGTTCCTTCCACAAAGCCTCCTGTTTTGAGCTGGTTCTTCTGCTGTGGATATTATAGGGATAGAAAAGGGAATAATCTCTTTCCCTGCCCATGATAAGGTCATGGCCAACATCCATATGCCAAAAGGCAGGTTAACAAGAGAAAAGCACAACAAATTTATTTGATCATAGTTTTACATGACATGCGGGCTTTCAGATTGGGGACTCAGAGGAAGCGATCAGATTTAAGGCTTAGGCTGGATGAAGCAGGGACAGCTGTGTAGAAAATGTCACTGGATAAAAGAGTATGAGCTAATAGAAACAGGCTGAATTGAGAAACCGAGCAAGGCCTGTCTGCTCAGATTCTTCTTGGCCTCTCAACTGTAGCAAGATCTTTCTGGAGTTTGGGTCTTAATTTCTTTATGGTAAATTTATGCAGAGTAACACTTTCAGGTTTTATGGCTGTTTTGGAGAAGAAGGGGTTCTGGTTTCCATGAACCTTGTTGTTGTTGTTGTTGTTAGGTGCTGCTGAGTTGGTGTCCAACTCATAACAACCCTATGTACAACAGGTGAAACAGTATTGTCAGTGCTTCTCTGCTATTCGTAAAGTTTTTAATGGGTAATTGTTTGGGGGAGTGGGTTGCTAGGGCCCTCTTCCAAGCCTACAGCCCTTGGTGTTCCCAGGTAGTCTCCCATGCAAGTACTAACCAGGCCTGACCCTGCTTAGCTTCCAAGATCTGATGGGATCAGATGCCACAGTGATGATGCTACGGGCATGACCAGCCTTACAGAAAAGGAATTCTAGTTTCTAGGCTTTATATCCGAGGAGAAGGAGGGATGAGAGACAGGAGGGAGGGAAAAGTTCAGAAAGAGACTTTGCTTCTGAGGCCTTCATTTTGGGGTACCATTCTTCTGAATCCCACCAATATTAAACTATCTCCTCCAGCCCCAACCTGTTATCTCCTGAACCCATCTCTCCCTGAGTATCATTTTAAGGGACAAAGCCATGAGCAGTTGCTGCAATTGCTCTAATTAACTGTAACTTCCCCTCTGTAGCACTCCCATGGGAGTTTGGGACCACACTTACCCTTCCTCTCTAGGTACTCAGGTTAGTTTTAACAGCAGCAAGGCTCTGGCTCCCAGGACCTTCATTTGGACCCCACCTTCACCATTACTAGCGGCCTGCTCTTGGGCAGAGTACTTAGTTTCTCTATTCCCCAATTTCCTAATCTGTTATTTTGGCAAATAATAATATCTTTCTGCCAAGATTATTAAAAGAATAAATGGGATAAACCAAATAGAGTATTAATGATGCTACCTCATATCCAACCCTCCATCAATGTAAGTTAGTATTTTTCTTCTACCAAACTCTACTTCATTGTAACATTTTTCTTAAAACCATTGTATAAATAATGCATACAATATATTTTGTCTATACCACACATTCAGCAATATTATTGTCTCATGATACCTAACAAATTATAAAGGAAAGTGTCTCACAAAATATCAAAGACTTTAAAGAAAACCACCTAATAATCTGTGCTTCAAAAATGTTTTTATTGCTGCGGTGTTCAGTTCTCAGGGTCAGAATGAACTTGATCATTGGGAGTGGAGAGAGACCAGACTTTCACAGTGTACACAGCTCTAAGTGCCTGAGCTCTATATCACACACATAGAAACTGAGTCTTGCAGAGGTTAGGAAATTTGAAGATGTTACTGGAGTTTAGGACAAAGTCCCTGGTTCCCAGAATTAGGCTCTGCCACCCATCCCCAATGTGCCAATTAAAGAGATGAGGAATGGTGAAAGCAGATAAATGAGATTTTATCAATGTATGCATGGGGAAGATGGTGAAATAAAAGAATCCAATGACCCTGAAGTCCATCTTCAGGGAACTCACATGAGCTTTAGGTTTAAGTAGAGGAAGAATTGGGGGTAAGCACAAGTAGTATGCATAATTAAGCAACCCTGCTCAGAGTGTGTTTTCAGTTCTGATTTTGCAGGGGGGGTCCCAGAAAGTTGTTATTGCCACCATCACTGAAGGGGTATTTTCAGTCCCTTATCAAAAAGAAATGTTTATTGACCAAGACCTTTAGATGTTTCTTGGGAGTCTGTAACAGGACACTTGTGGGTCCAAGTGAGGACACAATGCTTTTTAGCAAAGGCATTTTATAAGTGCCTGCTATAAACAGACACTAGTCACACTTGCAGGCCAGAGCTGGACTAGAAGTCAGATCTTCTGACCCCATGTTTTCTGCTTCCCAAATACTTCTGCTATTTGTCCATGCTGGGCAATAGGCTTATTTCACTGTACCTAGTACAGTAAACAAAATAGGTGATATATAATACCAAGAATAGTCTTGTTACTCACCCAATATTATTGAGCAGCCTCTGGGTATGACTAGTGAAGGAAAAGCTAAAGAAAAAAAAAAAGTTTTTGCCCCTGAAGGAGATCAAAATAGGCCACCAAAAAATATCTTTCCTTAACATATTTGAAGTTGGTTGTTCAGAAAAACTGTAGATCTCTGCAGACAAAGCAATAGCTCAGAAAAGCCGTCCTTCTGTAAAAAGAACTTTGCATCTGTCTACATTAGTGAACAGCATGGCAGACAGAAGCATTTCTATCTTATATCCTTCTGTCTGCCTAGGAAAGATCTTCTCATAGGAAAAAGAGATGGGAGGTCTACACCTGGCCCATACAAGAAATTAACACAGATGGTCTTAGGATGATTGTTAACCTGTGAGACTTTATCTGCCTTAGGCCACCTTTGTTCAATGCTTTTTCTTCCTCTCACCCTTCCATGATGTGCATCCCTTCCACCTAACATCTGCAAGCCCCTATTTCTTTCTATGGCTCACAATGCTATTTAAGCATCAACCATTTGGCCCTTTCTTTGAGTCTCCTACATTCTTTGTGGCTCTTACACATGAATAAATTTGCATTCTTTTCCTCTGTTAATGTGTCTTGCCAGTTTATTTCATTGACACTTCATTTAGGGTCATTTAGGAAGCAGAGCCTAACTCTAAAGGGAATAAATCTTGATCAAGACAAGAAATAGGATTCAGGAATGGGCCAAGCTTGGGGTGAGGTCCTGGTCAGGGTAGCAGACAGATGGGGCTTAGAGCAGGATATGCATGGTGCTTTCAGAAGGTGCAGAGCCCTCCCCATGGGACAGTAGAGAAAATATACTTTAAAGTGTGCAGGTTTGGGCAGTAGGGGTGGGGTGAGACTTAGTTAAGAGCTGCAGGATGGGTTTTGTTAGGGGAATGCCCCCATAAGGTTGGCAACCAAGTTGGCCTGGGAAGAGTTGAGAAATATGGTTTGGAGGGTGAGTGGGGAATCTGTAAAGAAGCATTCTCCACACTATGGCCCACTCCCATGACAAGACAGCTAGGTAATCAGAGGGCAGAGGCAATGGCTCTGTGGGGCTGGCCCACCTCTCTTCCATCCTTCTACTCACTCACTCCCTCTGTACCTCACCGACCCAGGGTGATTGGAAGCCATCTGAAACCCCTATCCTGAATCCTCTGTGTTTCTGATGTCATTGGAAGTGCCTATGACAGTGTATTGCCATTATGTCTGATTGCCCAATCCCCTTTCCAGTGCCCTTCAGTATTGTTTAAAGACCCCCTCCTTGAAGAGTGACAAGTATGATTAATTCTTCTCCCCCAAACAAACTTCTCAACCACATATCAATGGAAAAAATTACAACAATTTAAAGATCTTAATTAGCTTTGTTTCCTATTCTACCATCAGGCAACACATAGTTCTACAAAATATAGTAAGTGTTCTAGTGAGCCAAACAGAGAAAGTTGGTCTCATAGACAGAAAAGGGCTGAAGAAATTAGAAGCAAGACACAAAAAGTGAACTGGTCATTTTAAAGTTACCTTCTTTGTGAGGCAGAGTTAGGGAGCAGGAAACAATAATAAAAATATAATTGGTTTATATCAGATTGCCTTAGGTTCCCTTTTCTGTGAAAGTATTAAGGCAGAAGGATCTTCATTATCACGCCACTTGGAATTGGCCTGGTTGGAAATTTGACTGTTTGCTCTTGATTTCTCAGAAGTTTAGAGAAAGAAATGGCTTAGATATGGAACCTCAGCATGGGTGACTTTTTTTTGTTTGTTGTTTGTTTGTTTGTTGTTTGTTTGTTTTGGCAGTGCTTGGGATGGAAGCCCTCTACCATTGAGATATATCCCTAGCCTGTTTTGATCTTCAGCCTGTTCTTTTGGGTGCCCCGTGTGGAAGATTAGTCCAAAACAATGGCTTTCTATAATTTCTGTTAACACACTTAAAAACTTCCCTTCATCCTTTAAGAGATGAGTTTGTAAGAAAGGACACATGGCCGTGAGCTGAAAAAATATTCTTAAAAGCAATATAAGAATCTCTTACAAATTTTAAGCTAAATGCTATTTCATATTTGAATGTCTCTGAGTGCATTTAACACTTAACTGTGACATATGGGTCTAACAGTCCTGAGCACCTTGTACACACTAATTCTGTTTATAAAATATTAACAAATATATATACTTTAAAAACAGAACAGAATACTTTAGGAAAGGTTCAAGCTAAAGCATAAAGCCACTTGCAAGAAAGAGAAGTATCTGTTGTTGTTGTTAGGTGCCTTCAAGTCGGTATCCAACTCATAGCCACCCTCATAGGGTTTTCAATGGCTGACTGTTTTTGGGATTGCCTTCGGAGTGGATTGCCAGGCCCTTCTCCCATTTTTGTGGTGCTGGGAATTGAACTTGGGACCTCAGAGACTGCAGCGCAGTGCTCTACCCACTGAGCTAAATCCCAGCCCCAAAGAAGTATCTATACATCTTTAAAAAGGTTACAGGCCTCAGTGACCTGATGTCACTGGTTATGTTCTGGTTACAGCACGTCACAAGTTAAATTAAAAATTAATTTAGAGTCAAGAAAGGATGGAATAATTAAAAGGCAATTTATTTTACAGTATCTGCTTCCACCAAACTTGAAGGCAGCAGTATCACCATATTGATGGCCTCTGCCTGGCCCAGGCTCTGCTTCCCCTTTCTCAGGAGGCAGACACATACAGAGCTCCCTCAGCTAGGTTCAGAGAACCTTCATGAATTACACTAAGAACTCAACCATTTCAAATGACAACCAACTTATGTCATTTAAACCAATGGGTTAAAAGTGAAAAAACATCATCTGGGTAGAACATTAAAACAAAAAGGACCACAACAATGTTCATGGAGACACAGGGTTTGAAGTGTACTTTTTCAGGGAAGCAGGGTATCCAGGGGTTAGTGAGGGGAGGACCCTGTCCTGGCTGAGGTATCAGTGTGGCACAAAGGATGAAGACAGGAGGGTATCTGGAAATCACTGCCATATGTAGAGATAAATGTAGATCCGTGAAAAATTAGGTGTGTAATTAAAGCATTATGGACACTGACATCCAACCAAGGTACCCATTTGTTGGGAAAAGTTATTTGAGCCTGAGTTTCCTCCTTTGTAAAATGGCCATATTATTATTATTATTATTTTTAATTTAATTTTTTTTTTTAGTGGTGTGAGAAGTAAAAGTAATATTTGTAAACTACTTGGCAGGGAGAAGGCACTCAACTTAATGAATGGTAATAATATCGATTACAAGGTTATGAAGAGACATGAATGAGCAAAGCTGTTGTTTTGGACAAATAACTCAACGTCTGTAACTAAAACGGATTGTAGGAAAGAAAGCAGTAGGAAACTAACTAAGATGCTTTTTCCATCGTCTAGATGAGAAAATGGGGCGGGAAGAGGGTGGCTAAGACGGGTGAGGCGCGGGCAGAGGTGCAGCAGCCAAAAGCCCCTCCTAGGCTGGGTCAGTGGCCTGCAGCCATAGCCCTGTGGCATCCC